>OZ005744.1:104173096-104773096 GCA_963930735.1 Dioctria linearis | reverse complement strand
ATTTGTAACCGGCTAGCCAGTCATGTTCACCTCTGAGCGTGGCCGCTTCCCGACCTTCGAACTCAGCGAGACAGATGACTTGCTATGGCTACTTTTTGCCCCTTGGTTGGTATTTAGGGACAATGGGAGTTGACCTTTAGATGAGCAGGTACAGACTTTTGCCGGCTCAAGCTCAGGGATTGGGTAGGTTCTTTGCTCTCCGATCAACCACCTATTGCTGTACCCTTGGAAGATAGAAAGAGGTGGACACAAATAAAAAACACAAAAATAAAAAAAAGAAAAGGCTTAAGATAGGAAAGGGAACACCACCCAGAATGGTGGGACACCCTGGCTACTTGCATCACCCGCCACTGCCCTCTTCATACTCCTAATTGAGCCTGCCAGTTACTTTATCCCCCCGGCATCTCGAGCCTCCCCAAAACCCTAACCAAACCCGACACCAAACGAAAACATGAAACTTAGCACATGGCCATTATTATATATTTATTTCCCCGAACACGCACAAAAGTATAAATGGTCACACATTTAGTCAAACATGTAATATATGGGTATTTGTAAAACAATTCATGAACCATAAGCGGGTATATAGGTATAGATATATTAAGAAAAAAAACATTAAGTTACAGCACTAGCCTATATATTAATAATCATGACGCGTATATATAGATATAAAGAAAAAAAAACTACGTCACTATACTAGCGTATATATTAATATTCAAGCTAATACGTGAGTATGTATATATGTATAAGTATATGTCAAAGAAACATTAAAAAAAAGAAAGAAAAAAAATCGCTATGAAAGAATTCGCTAATCCAAATTAACCCTTACATTAGTGCACTATTCTAGGAATCTAAAATAAAAAAAACAACAAAAAATAAAGATCGCTAAGTGGAAGTATGATGGTTGCTTACATGTCTACAAATATATATATAAGTACTAACTATCCGGGAATACTTCGCAAAACAAAAAAAGAACGACTTCATTATAATATAATATTCCGCAAAACAAAACAAAACTACGTTAATATACTAGTTAATGTACTAATTTAGATTTCTATGGAGAAAAGGAAAAAAAAGAGATCGCCAAATTCCGAATTCATTGCTAATATATATATATACCTATATATAAAAAAGTTGAAATAAACGAACAGAGGAAGAAATATAGAATTAGCCTATAACCCCGAGAAGACAAGGAGAAGAAAAAAAAAACAAAACAATCTACTCACATTACAATTAATTTGTCGTAAATGTACTTACTTGTCAATCTCCCGGGGATGAAGCGTTTCAGCGGCCTGGTGATTAACGCTGTGAAAATAAAACAACAACAAAAAATACGGACAACAAAGATAAGAAATTTCTCCTGCTTGCTCTTGGGTTTTTTTTCTTTTCTCTCCTATCAGTAAGTAGATTTTGCTGGTTTCTCCTCCGTTTCGCTGTCAAGCTCCGACGATGATTTTGGATGATGTTGAACCGCAAGAAAATCTTTGGGCGCTCTAGGAGGGGCCAGGTTCGGCCCTATCGATGCTGCGCAAACTTCACTGGCCGATATCTGTACTTTTTTTTTTCTTTGTTACTTTGTCCTTTCCCTCCGGCACTGATCCACGCCGTGCAGGCCAAAGACTGTCACCTGATATCTGTACTCAAAGCCAACAGAAAGAAGAAACCTCACTAAATAAATTTTTCCCGGCAATGAACAAGTAATCACACCTCACCTTAGATTTATCCAAAATTCCCTTTTTTGAGGGCAGAAAAAAGAGCTTATGCCGTCACTCAGTAACTATCGAGTCACATCCACAATCAAATTTAAAGATAAAAAAAAATGTAAACTTCTCGTATAAACGTTTCAATATTACCGGCATGCACGCACAATTGCTCCATGCCCAGTCTTTATGTAAGGAAATATTATAGTCACTTCTGATTTGATTTTTTTTTTTCAAATTCTGTAAGGGCGCACAAGACACGAAAAACAAAACACAAAACTGAGCGAGCTCCCGCGGAAGATCTTTCTTCCATCGATTTGCTTTACAATGTGGGGTTTCGATCGCCACATACCGAAAAAACCATATGAGGGGAAATTACCCAAGTGCATTGCACCTTATCGGTCAGCACCTTTATTGGGGTGGTCGGAAATGCTCGAATTACATTTCTAGTTTTTTGTTTAAAAAAAACGTTAAGCGTGCGGTTTATTTTATTGAGTGTCTCGAGCTTAATTTCCGCTTGGACTCAATTTATTGCCTTTTCCTTGCAAAGAAGAAATAAAATTTTTCTTTCCCATATGCATTTGCAGCAAAAAGAAGAAATTCATTGGACGTTTAACCAGTCTGAATTTAAAAAAAAATGAGCTGCCCAATGCTGAGAGAATAAGCCCTCATACCCCAAGAAGAGATATTCTTTACTTGCAACACAAAAAAAGAAATTATAGCCGTTACAACGAGCGCCTAACTCTGTGTGGGAGGGCTGTAGAGTATTGGAATTTTTTTTGATAGATTAAGGGTTTAGAGTACAAAAATATAGGTGAACAATTTTTGGGGCAGGGTGTTTTGGGGGTTGGGGGCGTACCACCCCTCATAGGGGGTTGCCCAAACTACGTCATGTTTGGTACCAAATTAAAGAGGTAGGAGAGGGTAATCGAGTGGTGTAGTTTGTCTTTTATCGTTTTAACGTGATAGCTGACTTTTGGCCACCGAAAAACGATTTTTTTACACTAGGGTCATATACACCCAGTTCCTATATTTTGCATATATTTCTTCCGTTCTTTATTTTACATCCATTAGTACTCCGTTGTGAACATTTTTGTCATGGGAAGTAAATTTCCACAACTTACTAGTTCTTCGCAATGATGAGTTGAAAACATGTCAATTTTTGTACCAAAAACGTCCATTTTTACACCTTAAAATGGACTGATACACTTCTTTTACAGTTATCTCCAAAACCGTTTATCGGATTCAAAAATCAATTACATATTTAATTAGGGAACAAAATATAGATGCGATTTCATCCTACACACAAGCTTTACCGTGTATAATTAAAAATTTTACAGCATCTCTTCTGTAGTGGAAGACGACCAAATTGATCATTTTCGCGTGATTTATAATTTTTAGCGGGTACCTTGAGATAAAAAATCCATGTTCCTCTGTAAGTATTGCATGGATTTCCATAATTATTTTTTTTAAATATAGCCAGGATATGCAGTGAATACATAACTCAATTTGAAATTCCTAGATGCCTAGATACCTTCATAAAACGCAACAAAAGCAGAAAATACAATTTTTCCACTCACTTTTCCACTTGCAAGACACCGGAGAATTCGGGAATTCTCTAGTTACTTTTCCACAAGCAAACACCGGAGAATTAACAAGTGGAATGGAGAATTCGCGAATTCCGTTCGTTTGGCTGTCGGTGAATAGTTATTCATTAAATTTCTTAAGAACAATTTGCAAGTATTTTTCTAAGAAAAATTTAATGCTTCCCTACGAACGTAAAAATTTTGAGCGACTCACGCATCAAACAGTGTCGCTATGAAAAATCAACGGGTGGCTATATTTTAATGATTGCATGGAACTAGGTTTCTACTGGAAGAACTCTAAATCAAGATTCATTAAGTCAGTTTGAGTGCTTCTGTTACGAGTTCCACACCAAGTTATCCTGTCATCGATTTTATGTCGGAAAATGAGATAGGTAAAATTAAATTTATGATCGCTGACAAATTTCTTAGAAACAATTACCCTTTCAAATCTCGAAATTGTGTCCTTTTTCATCTATAGGAGTAATCAGCGCAAAAAAATATAAAAGCATCTTCATAACCGGGCTGCTAAGCATTGCGTGCCTTTCTCTAAACAATCAAGCACTAAAATAAATATTTAGTATTCCTAAATTATTTACCATTTTGGGATATGTGTGATAGATGACTTTTCGACACTAGATAAAACACAAGAAAATTCTAAAAAAATCGTACACGTTTCAAAGACAAAGAGCTATGAGCGAATGACAAATTATTACTAACTCACTATTACTACTCAAAAGAAGACAAACAAACGCCCAACCCAGCGCGAGCTGTCGCCGCAAATTGCAAAAGTGTGTTGCGGCACCAGCATTAATCGCCGGCGTCAGCTACACATTTTGTCCATACCATACGAAAATGGTCCTGTTAAACTTTTACAACTCACTACAGATCAGCGTCCTATTCAATTCACTCCAAAGGTGAGCTGGTGCTTTGGGAGGGGTCATGACCCCCGTGACTCTCCCCCTGTATACGCGCCTGGATGTACCTCACATATGAAAAAAAGTCCAACCCTCTACAACAAAAACTGATACCCTTAATCGTCCCTAACGATTCGCACTTTTTCACATTTCGTACGTTTTCCCTAATTCTCCAACCATGTTAGTGAATTGGGAATGGAGAATTAGGGAATTACGAATTCTAAGAAAACGAAATTCTCATCTCCCAAATTCCCAAATTCCCCGTGTTACAGAATCCGGCCCCAGGTCACACATAATAGCCACTACTCCATTATGTTTTCCCTCTAATCCACTTATTTTAAGATCTGTAGGGTCGACCTGCTTCTTGAGATCCTCTTTTGTTTTGGAGCTAAGCAGGCTAGCTTTCGGTTTTAATAGGACTGGAACCTGTTTTTTTAATTGGCTAGCATAAGATTCTTTATTTGCAGTTTTGCAGCTTATCTTCTTAACCTCATTTAATACTTCCCCATCCGTCTTATTCATTTCATTTAGCTTTCCTAATATTTCTTTAATTTCACCGCCTTGATTTAGAATTTTTGATTTATTCTCACACACAGTTTGGAATACTTTCTCAAACATATTAATAAAAGCTTCATTACCTTCCACACAGGCATCACACATATTAAGAACATTGTTCTTTGTTGCAATTAAATTTTTATCATATTCCGTCAACGTCGTACACTTTTCATGGAATAGACCATTACAGAACCCATTGCAAGGATATCCAACCTCATTTCTAATGTTTTTATTACACTTTTAACACAAAAGTCCCATCGTTTTTTCAAATTTCTTCTGATGAATTTCTTTGTTTTTAGGTTAACCGACTTAAAATTGGCTATCAGATTTTTTGGCGCATTTTTGATAATCACTGTGATATTTCCTTACTCACAATTTATCCTAGCAATCACTTATTTATTTTTTATTAAATGCAAGTTCAAATTTATGATGAAATTTATCAAAATTATAGAGCAAAAACCTAGAGTTAAGAGTAGTGAGCTAACGGGAAGTTAATTAATTTCTCGAATCGCGGGAACAGTTCTTTTAAATTCCGGCGGTCCCCAAGTAACTAGTGTTAGCCTATAAGTAGTGGAGTTCAGGAAAAGTTGAAATTAAGAAACAAACTAGAAAACAAAAATATTGAAAAGGAAGAGAAAAAATTAAATAAGTACGAAAAGTCCCCAAGTAAACTTTTTATTCGTGAAAAAAAAGGCCAAGAGGGAAATCGAAGATTTAGATTTAACTAAACATAGAAAAGTTAAGGAATTCTTAAGTATGTGACCCAAAGGCAAAATTGTAACGATGTGTAATTATTATAGCTTGTATGGCGGAGGTGCATGTCTTGTCATATTCATATAAAGATCTCCAAAAGAGATAAGAAAAAAACGGGGAAATTTAGAAATTCACGCACAACCGCCTAGAAGCTGGCGGAACCCCAGAGGAATTAGAAGTTCATGGAATCAAGGAAGCAATATTTACGAACTGCTTCGTAATTAACGAGAAATTAAGCCGCAGCAATGCGTACTTAATAGCCTCCGCAGCGTAGTAGATAGCCTAATTAATTTGTTGTAATTAACTAACATCAAAGTTTAAAATTTGCATGATTTGGTACTAGCATCAAAACCAATATTCTTTACCACGACACAAATGCGCTTTTGGGACCGGGGTGAGTACCAAGCAATTGTATTATTGATATTTAAGTGCATATTTATAGAGGGTGTCCCACGTAACGTGTTCCCTGGCCATTTTTCTCGAAAATGTGCGGAGATATTGAAATAGTCCTAATAATAAAAGTTACGCCTCTTTAGTCAAGGTATCCTCTGGCATAGCCAAAGTCCTTGAAAAAGGACTTGGAAAAGGATATATTAAAAAAAAATTCCGTTTAGTCCTCATTAAGGATACATTTAGATTACATTTTTAAATTCCGCGAATAAAACTAATACGAAAGTATTATATTGAAAATTCCAGTTTAAGCCTTAATTATCGAGATATAAGGCCACAAATTGTACTCTATGCACCGTGTTCCTTTGCTATTTTTCTTGAAAATGCACACAGATATCATCGAAGTGCTAGTACCAAAAGCTACTCATCATAAGCCGGGCTATCTTTTGGTATGGTCAACATTTAAAAACAAAAGCCACACGAAAAAAGGATATCTTCGGTTTGGTCCTTTTCGTCCTTTCTGAGGATGCATTTTGACTACATAGAATAACTGCAAATCGAATTAAAAAAAAAGTGGTATACCTATTGAAAATTCTTCAATGTACCAGAGTAAATTAGGCCACTTACGTAATTAAGTCAAAAAAAAATATTAAAAAATTTGCAGTTATATATGTATATATGTAGATCAGTGTAGTTCACAAAACTAGCCGTAATGAGACATACATAATAAAAATTAAGTAAAAAAGTTAGAATTGGTCTAAGACCAATTCTTATGATACCCTGGATGAATGCCCGTATGAAATTTCGTATTGTCACCCTTCTGTGCAAGTTTGATTTTCAAAGTGGTTTTTCGCATATATTTCTAGAACGGTTTGTTGGACAGAAAAAATGATTATAACCAATTTTATAGGGTTTCGTATTCTGAAGAAGTTTTTTGTACAATAAAAATGTCTTGGACTGATCGTTTTCACAGTATACGTAAAAAACCTAAATTTTTATATGGCAACACCAAGAAGGAGTTACCCGTTTTAGTTCATTTTTGAAATTTTATTTGCTAGTACAATAAAAACAACATTTACCAAACTTCAGCTCTCTATATCGATGCGTTCTCAGGCAGTCTCCAAATATATAGTGGAAAACGAAAGTTTTGTATGGCAACCCCACGAAGGAGTTGCCCGATTTATCAAATTTTCGAACTTAATTTTAATTTTATTTTTAAAGTCCGTGTACAAAATTTCAGCTCTCTAAGTATACGCGTTCTCGAGTTATCGTGCGCACAGACGGACGGGCGGACAGACAGACGGACGGACATGCCAAAATCAAAATAACTTTTAATATTATGCGTGGATGTCCAATCCATTTTACTCTACCATCATTATTTCGAGGTGTTACAAACGTAATGACAAACTTAGTATACTATAGATTTCATCTAGGGTATAAAAAAGAAAAAAAAGGTATTGAACATATGGATATACATATAGATATACATATATATATATGTGCACATAATTATACGTCATCATGGTTGAAATCAGATGGTCATATTAAGCAATTGAAATTTTTTTGTAATATAAATATGAACAAACATTTTTTTTAAGTCTATATATACAGGGTGTCCCGTAAGTCGACGTCAAGCCGGAATCGGGTGATAGACCAAATCATAACAGTTACCAGAATAATATATAAAAAACTCTATGTCATGTATTTTTAAAATTATAGACATTTCTTTTCTTTTCGAGAAAATGTACACCCTGTTATGATTTTTTAGCTCCTGTTGCTACAAATCTTTACATTCTTTAATTTTATTTTTGTTATGTAATCCCGAATAGCTCTTATGTAACCTGTTGCTTTAAATTCTAAGCCAACTGTTCCAGCTTGGAAGAAAATGTCACATTTTGCCGAACCAATAATAGAAAATTAATATTTCATTGTGAGGTAAAATCGTTTAACGAGTACCATGCTTTACTTCTTATCGCTTTGAGTTAATCAGGTGGTTCCATTATACGTTTGGCTGATTGTTCTCAAGCAAGAAGTCCAAAGGTTCTTATTTACGTGTAGAAAGGTGACAGGCCTTGTCTGTCTACCTAAGCATTATTACCGTGGACATGGGTACATCTAACGATTACTCATTATGTGCTGCAACTTGACCACAGTCGTGTGCGCTTAGTTGTTTGTTTATTGTTTTGGTTCCCATTGTGGGATCAGATAACCGTGATTTATGGATGGGAGATGCTTGCTTGATTTTTTAGGTAATGCGTTATGAATCAGAGGCAATTGAAGTGGTTATTGCTTGATCATATTATTTGGGTTATTTGGGAAAAAAAATTTCTTTTATATTCTTTAAGAGGATATAAAAAAAATTTGAGAGTTGCTGACGCTCGGAAATATAGAGTACATAATTTGATCAGTACTACGATATGATATTATATGGTACTTAATGGTATGTATGATACAAATATGTGTTAGATTTAATTGCTATGATTATGATATTATAATTATACATATGTATTATACAAAGTTAGATTTAGTTGCTATGCTATTTTTATTCATTAGCTTAATCGTTTTTTAATGTTTTTATTGTTTTTACTTTGCAGGATTTGGGAATTTCCGTAGTGTGTTTTAATAGATCCATTTCGCATTTGTTTTGTTCGGCATTACTATTTAGGATTGGGTGGGTTATTTGACACAGATGAGTGTTTGAGAAACTTATTTGGCATTTATCAAAGCCTTCTTTACTCAGAGGGTAATGTTTTTCGCGGTTAAAATCTACCAATAAATATTCGGTAGTAGGTTCTATGTAAAGAAAGGTAGTGTTTACCATATTTGGGAATGGTATAATTTTGTATGCCTGAAAAATTGTGTTTAGGGGTAATGGGATTTTAATTTCAATGATGATATTATTCTTAATTTTATTTGTAGTTGTAATGCTAACTTTATATAAATCGATAAGACTATCTTGGGTGACTGAAATTGGTAAGGTAGTTCCGGGAGGAAGATTTTTTCTAATAACTGTAAGAGTATCTTACAGTTGAAATGGGGTGATAATTAATGGATTAGGGATGCCATGTTTTATATCTAAAAGCATGTCGAGGTTTGCTTTTTGAGAATTTTGGTATCTCATGAGTGAAGCAGGATTTACATTATGATGACATCCAATTTTTACAGAAATTGTGAGGGAGATAGTACATCGTATACGGAAATTTATTTACGAGTGACGAGAGAAGCAAACGCGTCCTGATTTTTTTCCGGCCGCCGATTTGTCACTGTGTGGGTGTCCGGAACCATAAAAAGACCTCAAGCATAGGGAGTTTTTATAGTTACTGAAACTAAAACATTGTTATTGGCAGCCCTAATTTGTCAATTTCGACTACTGGAACTGCCATATTGCTGTTTTATTGCTATAATTTTATGGCATATACATATCTGTAAGGTAAAATTATTTGTCAAAATAAACAAAAGTAAGGCTTGAGTTTGTAATTAAATATTAAGAAATAGAAAGTTATTAAATATTTCTTTATAGAAAATATTGAAGTTATTTCTGAGGTAGTTTTCTGTCCACAAGCAGAGAGTAGTGTGTTCAGAGATTGACTGCAGTGGTCCTTTTCCTTTATAATTTGCTAGAATTATTCCGCCTTTGAGATAATCCGTCATGTGCACACGAACCGGGCTGAAATTATCTTCACCGGCGTTAGTTCGGTAGTGGAGTGGAATTATTTTCATGTGAGCACTTGAGTGAAATAAATATTAAATAAAAATTTCGTTATCGTACAAAATGATGATTGCACAACTGAATTACAGTACCACCTTTGCATCGAACTCCTTCGTGCTTTCATGCAATATTTTAGAAATTGTAAAATTATACTTCTTTTCATGATCCGTCTTTGAATATCTACCAAAAAACGATTAAAAACTTGACAATTTCCAATTAGACAGTTTGACAATTTAAGAGTTTTGCCATAAAAAGTAGAGGGGACTGTACGTGTGAGGTATTGCGAAGATTGCTTCCGCAGCATTTAAATTTCAATAAACTATCTCCCTCACAATTTCTGTAAAAATTGGATGTCATCATAATGTACATCCTGCTTGATAGTGTAATGGCGGAAGTGATACTTTCTAGTTCTAAGTTTATGAAAGTGGAGTTCGTTTCAGCTATTATGAAATTGAATGCTTTAGAGATTTTGTCAAATTTGTTTTGGATGTTGTCAAATTCAAGTTTAATATCTGAGGATGTTTTGTTAAAAAGGTTGATTGTTTTATCTACGATAGTGGTTTGCGATTTAATGAGTTCTAATAGGTGGTCCTCATTTCCTTTTAACTAATGGATTTGTTTGTCATAATGCTTTGCATTGTCTTCATTGAGTGTACCGAAGAGTGTTTTACTGAGGATACCTATTGCGTTTATTAAGCCGCGTCTGGCGCGCAAATGTTTGGGATCTATAATCTCTGCATTTTGCTCTATCTCATTTAATTAGATTTTGATATTTTTTTTTTGTGACTCGCATGGGTGGTTGCGGGTTGGGTGTTGTATCTTAAAATGTAAACATATTTTTTCTATGTCTATTGTTTGGGATCTTAGCAGGTTATGTTCTAGTTGAAAATCGTCTAGGCTATAATACGTAACTAGTTTCCAATTTGAGCTGTATAGTTGTATGTTTCCATATTCCTCGAAATATATTCCTGGAGTTGAAGCGAAGTTTGTTGTCTTTGTTCCGCTCGTGACTCCGAATGTTAATAGTAAGATTAGTATTATGTACGGCATTTTGGCCTGGTGGGATAGAAGAAAAGAACGCGATTATTCTATGAATAGCTTCAGATGGTTGTTATGGAGTTTTTTATTTTTGTTTTTAACTCTTACCACTGAATTTTCGGTTGAAGCAATTTGTACTATTTCGTAAGGATAGTTTATTTTTTCTCGTGTGATTCTTCACTAATACTTTGTCACTAAATGGTTTTGGCTTAGTAACGTGATCATAGTACGTTTTGGATTTTTCCTTGTTCCTTATAAGGTTTTCTCTTGCTATTTGATGAGTATATTGGAGACGTGCTTTTAGTTCACTGGCATAGTTATCGTAGTTGTACGTAACTTCTGGGTCCTTTTTTATTGATGTTGGGATTTCTGCGTGAAATCCAAATAGTAATTCGTGAGGCGTGTAGCCTGTACTTGAATGATTAGAATTGTTGTATGTGAACATAGCGTAAGGGATCCATGTGTCCCATGTTAGTGGATCTGTAGACACATAGTGTCTAAGATATTCAGCAAGCGTACGGTGGCTTCTTTCTAGAGCTCCATTTGTCTCTGGGTGGTATGGTGTAGTTTGCAACTTATGTATTTTCAATTGTTTGCAAATTTCACTAAATAAAGAACTTAGGAAGTTTGATCCTTAGTCCGTTAGGATTGATTCAGGTAAACCATGTTTACAAATGATGTTGGTTACAAATTGCTCAGCTACCGTTTTGGCTTCTGCGTTCGGTAGGGGAATTGCATCTCAAAATTTAGTTAGATCATCTTGGAACGTTAATAGAAATTTGTTGTTTTGATAACTTGTTGGTAGAGGTCCAACAATATCCAAGGAGATTTTTGGTAGTCATCTTCATCGGTATTTTCTTGTTAGCACCTGATTTATTGATCTGGCAAAAAGAACATCTCTTGATGTACTCTTGAATGTCTTTTTCCATACCTGGCCAGTTATAGATTCTTTTTATCTTCCCGATAGTCTTAGTTTGTCCCTGATGACCGCCTAAAGGAGTGACATGGTAATCCCTAATTACCTGCTCAATGTCCTTTGGGTCTTTTAATTGTACTATTTTATTAAGGAAGAAAATAGGCCTTGTGGCGGAATCTTTAAATTCTTCAGCACATATGAGTTTCAGCTCGAAATACGAAGTGCTGTTTAGGATTGGTATAGCAATTGGAATTACCTCTTCGTTAGATGACAATTCTTTGAATTTTTAAAATATACTTCTTGTTAATTCCTGATCTTTTTGTTCTTTAAAAGGGAGGGGTGTATGCCCCACTATATATGTAGTATTCCCTTGTTTGTATTCTTTGATTTCTCCTAAAGGAATTTGATAATTATCAGGCAGATAGGTTTTTAATAAATTTTCGAATGTTGTGCTACTGTCGGAATTATGAAATATTTTCTTTTGATATTCCGTGTTTCCAGTAAATTGTTTGGGTTTTCTCCTATTATTTTAGGGGTTTGGTTTGATTGTGCTCTCTGTTGGTTCCTAGTTATTACTTGAATATTTTTGGATTCTGGTATTATACGACTGAGTGCATCAGCGTTAAGATTAGATTTCCCTGATTTGTGTATGATCTTGTAGTCATACTCTTCTAATTTAATCCTCCACCTTTGGTCTTTGAGATTCATGAGCCACGTAAGGGGCTTGTGATCTGTAAGGACGAAATTGTTCTACCGCGTATATTATTGCTAGTAGTTCCTTTTCTATAGTTGAATATCTAGTCTCAGCCGGATTTAGGGTGCGGCTGGCATAACAGATTGGTTTGTCTTCTCCGATTTTCCCTTGTGATAAAACTGCGCCAATTGCATAGTTACTTGCGTCTGAAATAACTAAAAATTCCTCGTTAAAGCGGGGATATTGCAAAATAGGCGGATTTAATAGTTTTTCTTTTATAAGCGTGAAAGCTTCGTCGCAGAACGCATCCCATTTGAAAGTAGCGCCTTTCTTTAGTAAAGCCGTGAGGGGCTTGGCTATTTTAGCGAAATTGGGGATAAAACGACGGTAATATCCAACAAAACCTAAAAAGGATTTTATGTCGTTTTCCTTCTTGGGTACTGGGTAATTTTGTACGGATTCTAGTTTAGAGGGATCCGGTGCTACAACGTTTTCTGTAACCAAATGTCCAAGATAAGCTATTTGCTTGCTTAGAAAATGGAATTTTTCAGGCTGTAGCCTGAGATTATTTACTCTAAGCCTATTGAAAACGTGTTGGAGTCTTGGATTGTGTTCTGTCAAATTGTATCCATAGAAAATTATGTCGTCCATGTATACAAAACATTCTATGCCTTGGAGTCCGATTAAAACATTGTTCATCAGCCTTTGAAAAGTGGCTGGTGCACGTTTCAATCCAAATGGCATTCTATTAAAATGGTAATGACCGTAAGGTGTACTGAAAGCAGTTTTTTCCTTATCATGGTCATCCATTTGAATTTGATGAAAGCCATTAGCTAAATCCAATGTACTAAAGTATTTAGCTTTTCCCAGCTGATCTAGTATATCAGTAATGTCATTGAGGCGCCTGAAATCGACGACTACTCTCCATATTTTGTTTCCTGAAGGATCAGGTTTTTTTTTAACTAGAAGTAGAGGAGAGTTCCATGGGCTAGAACTAGGGCTTATGATTTCTTCATGGAGCATTTTATTTATTTGTGAATTAATTTCAATACGATGAGATTCTGGAAGTCTATAAGGTCTTATGTTGACAATGGGTTTTTCAGGTAGCGTAGGTATTTGGTGCTTAACTGCACTTGTGCAAGTTAGGAAATCCCCTTCTAGATAGAATATGTCATTGTATTCTCGACAAGTATCTAGAATTGTTTGGGCTTCTTCCGTGTTGCAATGAGAGAGGTTTAGCTCGTTCTCGAGTCTATTTAGTCTCTGCTTTATTAGATCCTTTTACGGATTTAATTTTATTATACTATAATTATTTAAATTTCGTAGATGAGGTTTTATTTCTGTGTTTCTTATAGTGACATCTTGCTGATTTGAGTTCAGGATTAGGATAGTTGCGTGACCTGTTTTGTCAGGTTCTATTAGCGTATTTCCTGTTATTACTCCTGGTTTCAGTTCTTGGTGTTCACTAAAGAAACAACCTCTTTGATTTAGTTTTATTTTTGCTACCATTTGTGTACGTGTCGGCATTTTTATACTTTCGGCTTCGTACTGATTTATTTTATTTATTATTTTCGAAACATTTTTCTGTTTCTTACCTTTAGGCTCACCTAGGTGTGGGGAGGCCTTGTCAACTTGTACCAACTGATAGTCATGGCTTGGGTCTTTCAAACCTCCATACCTGCTATCTGAGCTGGTGTAAGTCAAATTGTCAAAGCTTGGGTTTTCCAAACCTCCATACCTGACATTTGGGCTACGGCGAGACAATTGGATTTGGGTCATTCAAACCTCCATATTCGTTTTTGCACATTGTCTCTGAATTTGCCTTAATGACTTTGTGCGTGATTTTGCCTCCTTGGGGCTTATTAATTTTTAGTGATAGACTCTTGTTGGTTGCCTTGAAAACGGTGATTAACTGGAGTATTCCGTTGATACTGTGGAATGCTCGGAGTATAATACCTTTGCAATTGATTTTCCCTTTGTATATTTGTATGAGGGAATGTCCCACTATTACTTGGATAGCTTTGCTGGAAAAGTCTTTTACGACATTCCGAAAAGTGATGATTTGGTATTTTGCAGTAGGAACAAATGAGTGAGGGTTTTTCTTTTTTCACTCTTGCTGAATAGCAGACTTCAGCTGTATGTCCCTTTCTGTTGTATTTTGAGCAAGTTGAGTGCGTGGAGTCAGCTGGAGCAGACGTTCCATCGTGCGTGTTACTGGTGTCAAAGTGATAAATAGCGATCAATCTGTAGTGCAGTGCAGTGAAATTTTTTAAATATAATAATAATAACAAAAATCCGCCGCGCCGTTTTTTATTACATAAAAAATAAACAATACCAGCCAAGTCCAGGGCTTTTCTATGCCCTGCCGGCATTCCACAAGCCAGCAGCACCGTACGGTGGCGTTTAACAAATCTCCCATGTACATCAGTGATCAGTTCAAGGTCATTAGCCCTTGTCACTGATCAGCAATACGGGTGTCCCCAGCTGTGGTCATTGAACTGCACGGTCTGAGGTACTGAAAGCAGCAAATAGGCATAACACTATTGCTGTTTTTTTACCTCGCTGTGTCGTTGACTGCAGCTGGGTGCCCCTAAATAAATATTTGTGTTGTTGTGTGTCGCTCTTTCTTCTGGTTTTTTTTTGTTTTGCTTTGGAATATGCAGAATTTTATTTTAGAATTTTGCAACATTCGCGGATTGGGGGCAAATCGTTTTTCGGTGTACTGCCACCTTCAATCAAAAAATCCGGCAATTCTTGCGCTAAGTGAAGCCAAGGTCGTTTCTGATGCTGATTCTAATCAATATCACGTCCCTGGTTATAGCTTAGTGCCTCTTTTTTCTCCACATAGGGGGATCGCAATATATATTCGGAATGATGTGGCCTTTACCATTCTAAAAGACTTTCCACCTTCTGCCAATCCTGAGTTTAATTACATCTGGATTAGGTTCAAACTTCACAGGCACATCATCTACTTTTGCTTCCTTTATCGCAGCCCAAATATGTCTGATGACGACACGGAATCCGCATTTGACAATATCTCCAACAATATTGATCATTTGCTTTCTGTCTCCCCCTCTTCCGAAATCGTCCTGGCAGGCGATTTTAATGTCCATAACATACCGTGGCTCAGACAATCTTCTACCACAAGTCCTGCGGGCCGATTCGTTGAACTATTTTGTGAATCTTTCAATTTGCATCAGCTAGTGGATGCACCGACGAGAATCCCTGATGCAGCTGGAGATAGGGCCAATTTACTAGATTTGTTTCTGTCATCTCACCCTGACAAATATTCTATCTCAGTCGGCTCCCCTCTTAGTAATTCAGACCACTGTCTAATCACGGCTCAATTTATCACCTTATCTCTGCGCCGCCCCACTTCTCCACCTACAAGTAGGCTTCTCTGGCACTATAAGAACGCTGATTGGGAAAGTCTCAATCAGTATCTTAGAGATATAGATTGGTCGGTCTGTTTTGCTTCGAGGGATGCTGATGAATGCACATTAGAACTTAGTAACTTACTAAGTCTAGGCATGCGTGAATATATTCCGTATTTTTACAGCAGATCTCAACAACAGCAAAATCGCTCTGGTTTAACGATAAGTGCAACCAAGCTATTAAAGCGAAAGAGTCTGCTTTTCGCGCCTATCAAGTGCATCCTTGTCCAGAACTGAAAGAAATCTACAAGACTGCACAGAACACCTGCAAGTCCATTATCCAGAGAGAAAAATTTCTTTTTGACCAGAATGTTAGACAAAGAATCTTGGCAAGCCGCAAAGGTAGTAAAGGTTTCTGGTCCCTGGTCAAAACCATCAGGAACAACTTCAGCAGTTCCTCTATACCTTCACTACTTAATAATGGTAAAGTGGTTGTTGACTCCCAGGATAAAGCTAATATTTTGGCTGCTAGATTCGCATCAAATTCTTTTCTTCCACCCACTTCACAGGCACCTGTCGTGTATCCCCCGTGCGGATGTGTACAAGAGCCAATACACATCCGTACGAGGGATGTGTTCAAGGTCCTTAATGGTATCAACGTCTCTAAAGCCGCAGGACCTGATGGCTTCTCGCCCCTATTAATTAAAAGCTGTGCCTCATCCTTGGCTAAACCTCTGCGCAAACTATTCTACCTGTCCTATTCGACAGGAAAATTTCCAACTGCTTGGAAACTAGCTCACGTTCAGCCTATTCCCAAGAATGGAGAGGGTAGCGATCCCTCAAATTATCGACCAATTGCAATCACTTCGATTCTTTCAAAGGTTTTTGAATCTATCATTAACTCCAAATTAATGAAGTATCTGGAAACCAATCAGCTCATCAACGATCGCCAATACGGCTTCCGGCACGGTCGCTCATCTGGAGACTTGCTGACTTTTCTTACGGAACGTTGGAATCGTAGTCTTCACAATTTTGGTGAGTCCAAAAATGTTGCTCTAGATATTTCAAAGGCCTTTGATAGAGTCTGGCATCCAGCCCTTTTAGCCAAACTCAAAGCACTTGGTCTTTCCCCTCCTCTTCTATTATGGATTAAAAGTTTTTTATCTAGTCGCCAAATACGTGTTGTATTAGATGGCGTTATATCTGAACCTCATCCTATTAATGCCGGTGTCCCCCAAGGCTCTGTTATTTCTTCGACTCTAGTTCTAATCTTCATTAATGGTCTGCTTTCCCTTACTTTTAAACCTATCCATAGCTTTGCTGATGACAGTACCCTTGATTTCGCATACTCCTTTGACACCCTTGCGGATTCCAGAGGGAACGCCACATGTGTTAAACGAGACTGCATGATTAGATCATTGAATAACGATCTTGACAATATTCTCGCTTGGGGCAAAGTGAATCGCGTCAAATTCAATGCATCTAAAACCCAAAGCTGTCTCATCTCATTAAAACAAGACCATCACTTAACCACTCCCGTTTCGTTTGATGGAGCATTAATTTCTGATTCACCGTCACTAAGAATTCTTGGCATTAATATTTCCAGTAAGTTAAGCTGGACAGATCACATCTTCTCGGTTGCCAAAGAAGCATCAACATGTCTTGGTTTTTTGAAAAGGTGTAAGAAATATTTCAGCCCATCAAATATAGCGCTCCTCTGCAAGTCCTACATCAGACCTAGAATGGAATACAATTCCCATATCTGGGCCGGGGCTGGTCGCACAGCCTTAGCTTCATTGGATATTGTCCAAAAGAGAGCCTGCAAGCTCATTGGCGATGTGGCAATTACTCGTCATATCGACTCGCTCGAGCACCGTCGCAATGTTGGATGCCTTTCGCTCCTTTATCGCTATATGCATGGTCAATGTTCTGATGAAATATCTAGTCTGATCCCTTGTAGAATAGTTCCTGCACGCAATACTCGCGCTGCATCCCGCGCTCACCTTTTACCCTTCAAATTACCTTCGGCCGTACACTTAAATTCCGTGATGCTTTCTTATCCCGAACTGTGCGAATGTGGAACAGTCTACCATCTTCTGTCTTTCCTCCGGCATACAACCTGCGAAAGTTTAAGGGCGACATACATCGGCACCTCCGCCGCTCTCCTCATATCCCTTAATCCTTTCCCTATCTCCTTCCTGCCACGCTGTGCTTTGCATCATAGGGTATCCCCTGAGCTTGGCTTAATAATATAAAAAAAAAAAAAAAAAAAAAAATGTTAATTAGAAGTGGAGTTCCTTTCGGATTGCTCAATAGCAAATTTAATAGATGCTGACAGTTCTTCGTTGCCTTTTGCCTTGGTTAATAGACGAACCTGACTGTCTTTGAGACCGTCCTCAAATGCTCGGAGAACCATTTTTTGATTTTCTCCAGCTAAAAGATTCTTGAGGGTTTGGTCATTTGTAAAACTAGAAGTTCCATCATCGTATAATGCTAACAACTTGCGAGCACGAAAGGCGTAATCTTTCATATTCTCTCCAGATTTTTGTCTGAGAGCTAGAATCTCATTTTGTATTGAGACTCTAGAACGAGTCTCTAAAAATTGCTCTTGTAGGGCCTTTTGGAGTTCTCTCCAAGAATTTAAATCGTTATATTTAACGATGTCATAGGCTCTGCCTACCAATTTTGTTTTAATTATTTGCAAAAACAAAGCTTTTTCTGTTTCTGCAATACCTTCTTTCTGAAACATTTCACATGTAGTCAGAAATCGGTGTAAATCATCAGAATTACCATCGAATTCTGGAATGAGTGATCTAGCATCACTAAGAGATAATTTTTCGGCTCTCGCCGCAACTTGATGTTGGGCATATTGCGAGCTCGTTTCCGTGCAGGCCTTCTGTGGAGGATAAGCCCAGGAAGAAGCGTATCTCTTACGCCTTGACGCTTTTGTTGTCGAGTATGAATTTTGTAAAAAAAAAATTTTATATTTTCCCGATATGTTTTTTTTTCGAACTTGACGAGATGTTCAGTTAACTAATATCCCGGAGAAATATTCACAACACCAAAAAGAAAAAGAGCACTTGATAAAAAAACACTCGAGAAATGCACCTTTTTTGTTAAAGTAGAAAAAGGGGGTATTTGAATTTTGAAGACCAGAATTACATTACATTGAGTTATTTATTTATATATATAATATATAAGTAAGCGTAAAAATATAATATAGTATATAATATAATGTTTTATATGAAGTTTGTAATAATATAATATAATGTAATGTAATTTATTACTCTATTCCTAGAGCATCGAGTACCTTTTGGTAGAAATCTACGTCGATTGCCGAGTTGAAATTCTCTTCTGGGTACAGCTGGTATCTCAGCGTTCTGTAGATTGCGTAGGCTGAAGGCTTCTCGTGTTTCAGCAAAACGTCTAATAGATGGTCGATTGGATCTGCGTATTCTTCGGAATCGTCGAAACAGGGGTTATAAATGGGTCCTGTGGTATCTTCTTCGTTAAATGACGTGTTGCTGTCTTCTGATCCGGGGTTATAGTACCAATTCGTGATGCTATCCTCGAGATCTGAGAATGATGTCTCTTCCTCTGAGTATGAGTCTTCTTCTGAGTAAGCGTCATGTACGTTCAGTTAATGCAACGAACAAAACGACCGGACGAAAGTATTGAAAATTATTTTTATGAAATTGTTGCTCTTGCAAAGAAAGCAGGGATGAATGATAACACCACAATGAAGTACATACATTATTTCAGGCTTGCGAGACAAGGACATAATGAATGTACTCACCCGTAACCCCCGCAAGATACAAGCCATGAACAAAGTCGAAAAAAGAGAGCAGCGGGCCGGACAGCAGGCGACATCCACAGTCTTCTTGCCTTGTCTTACTGCAGGAGTTTTTCATATAAAAGTTGCTTGTATTTTGTTCAAACGCTATAATTTCCGTAAAATTGTTCTACATGCTATTTTTTTTTTGAACTATTAGAAAGAAAACATATTTGGCTGCAATTTGTTTTAACTTCATTTTGCTGAGGGAGCGACAGTTTTGGGCTTTAGGACCTGTATAAGATGAAATTTTATTTTTTCCTCCATGACGAGTATACAAAATGCCGTGAGAGTGAGCTCTTACTGCATGCTGTACCCGGCACGTTAAGGCCTTTTAATGTGTCGGTGCCTTCGGAGACTTCATGGCTTGTATTATATTCTGGGGGTTACCACTCACCGCATCTTCTTATGCAACATTAGGTGATCTTTTGTTGCGGATTAAATCCTATATATCCATCAGGGAGCAGGAGAGAAACCGCGGAATGTTCCTGCCAAGTTCGAAAAGACATTCGAAGCGTGGAAAAAGTTGACCGGAATTCTCCTGTGTGTTTTAATTGTAGAAAGCCACATCATTTTGCAAGAGACTGCAGAGAACCTCAACATCGACAATAGGGTCGCATAATCATAATAAAACTATAAAACCTAAAAGAATAGCGCGTTTATCCGTAAATAATAGCCACGGATTAGTGTTTAAAATCCTCGTTGAAGGAAAATCAGTTGATGCGTTTCTTGACTTAGGAAGTGACCGTTCTACCATAAAATTGACAGAGGTACAAAAGAATGGTTGGCAAATGCAAAACTGTGATGTGCAACTGTAGGGATTTGTAGGAGGAATGGCATCTACCTTGGGAAAAATTTCAAAATTGGTCAAAGTGCAGGAAGTTGCGCTATGCATTGATGTTATTGTGGTCAGCGATCACCATCAGGACTTCAATATAATTTCGGGAAGGAATTTCCTTGATCATCCAGGTGTATGTGTTATCAGGCAAAACGGAATATTGCAGGTAAAATATGCAATAAATGATACCGAAACAAGTTTAGATTGACAATTATCTGGAGGGGTGTATTCAAAAACTATGGATAGTAAGATTAATATAGATAATGTCCGCATAGGAAATGCGATTGGTGTAACTGAAAGATCTGAGCTCTTGAGTTTACTAAATAGTTTTAATAAATGCTTCGCAAACTGTTTGAAAGATGAAATTATACAAGAACTTCTGGCTTGTGATATAATTGAGTACTCGACCGCCGAATTTGCTAGTCCTGAATTGTTAGTGCCTAAGAAGGATGGCACCTATCGTATGTGTATAGATTACCGTAAACTTAATGCGATAACGGTACGCGAAAATTTCCCTACTCCGAATATAGAGGAACACATAAATATGATGTATGACAGCGCAATGTTCATCGTATTAGATTTTATGAGTGGTTATTATCAGATCCCTATTAAACAAAGTTGTAGACATCTGACGGTATTTGTTACACCTAGTGGACATTATCAATTTAAGCGAATGCCCTTTGGGCTTACAAATGCGCCAGCAGTCTTCATGCGGTTAATGGATATTGTCGCGAAGAAAATTAACAGCAGTGAAATGTTAATATACATGGATGATATTGTGCTATTCGGTAAAAGTGTGCCTGAACTGCTGTTGACCTTAAAGAAACTGTTAGAAATCTTAAACGATTTGGGACTAACGCAAAAATATTAAGAAATGTGAATGTAGTAAACTGTAATAAACTCAAACTTATTTGGGTCTAAAGAAATAAAACACTCAGCGTATGAAGGCTAAAAAACTGTAATTTTATTCGTGTACTCGTATGACTTAAATACTAAATTATTGCTAACATAACATTTATATACAATTATTGGATATTTATTCATGCTAGCTACAAAATTAATGTTAACGTGGCAATTTTGTACATTATTATTGACCCGAGGTTAATAACTTATAAAAAATGCAAAGCTTCCATTTGCTGCTTGCTGGAAAATATGTGCCGAGGTGACTTGTATGCGTAGGTATTTTTTATCTGATGAAATTATTTTGTTATGAAAAAACGAAATGATTTTGTTATTAAATTAAAAAGATGTTCAGTTCTGAACATGCTGGGGGCCGCCAGATGCTAAGACTCTGTCAAAACATTGCTGAATTGAACTGTTTGGGGATAGTTGTTTCACATGGTCATTGGTACTTCCTTGAGCTTTGAGGCAAGAACGCAGAACAGTTCTCTTGATACACGTTGAGTACTTATAGCAGAGTGTCGCCAGGATTATCAGAATCATCGTACATGTTGCGCCAGTTGAATGTAATATTATAGTCTTCTTGAAGATGTCTGATGATACCTCTGGGTTCACACTGTAGCTGAGTATCTGTTCGTAGGGTTGTATTAGAGTTCCGCTTTGAAGTATTGAAGGTGGTTTGTCAAACTCCAAGTTGATTGATTTGGGAAGAAATTCCTTCATGTGGTTGGTGATGATGTTCCTGGTTTTTTCCAGAGTTGGTTTGAGTGTCACTTCCTTGGTTTTTATGTGGCAGTCGTTGTTGATATGGATGATGCCGGTCAGGTTTAACAATAACTCTCGCCTTGAGCCCTTACAGATTATTGCAGCAATCCTGGCCTTGTTGATCATGTACAGCCAGGTGTTCTTCATGATTAGAGCCTTCCATATAGTTCCGTTTAAAGTTATAGGACGGAGGTCACACATTGCCTTTGGATGACGATCGTAAATTTCATCTAGCACACAGGAGGGACTTTCTTCAATGTTGTGCACTATTGTTGGAGTGCAAAGATAAACGTTGTCTTGTATGCTTGAACAAGCCTTTAGTTCTTGTTCCTCCAATGTGAAATATGTCTGTTGATCAAAGTTGACCGCGAATGTAGTTGTATCAATGTCAGCTAAGGTAAATGCATTGTTATCAATGATGTGAGGAGTAGGTGTCACGTGTATTAAGTTATATAAAGCCCTCTCGATAATGCTTAGGTAACCGTACAATATTATGGTGTTGTTGGCAGTCTTTATGTCCAAACGATCCTGGGGAGTGGCTAATATTATGAAGTTTGATCCAATATCTTGGGATATATTCCATATTGCCGAATTTATGTCGTGAAGGGTAATAAAGTTCAGCAAATGCCCTTGATTATGTAAGGCATTGATCTAATGATCGTATTTCTCCTGGATCTCATCATAATAGTCTTCAGCACTTATGTAGGTGGTGATCACTTCTAGGCTGAGCCTGTTATGGTCTGCCTTTAAAATCCATGTGTTCATTTCATTGACTGAAGAGATTACTTCTGATAGCCTGGTGTCAAACCTCTTCAGTTTTTCAAGAACTACAAAGTTTGATTGATTTATTCTTGCATTCAATAAGAGCATTTGTTGATTTGTAGAGTGCAGGAAGGTTTCCTGATTGCGCTGTAAGATTTCGATGTCATTATAGACTTCATCATTCACCCCAAAAATACTGTTTAGTAAATTACCAAGAAGACCTCTTTTCCCTCTGTTTTTTGATTGTGCTCTTTGTAGGATTTCATTGGTTGTTTTCAAAAGAGTTTGCCTTCTAGTGGATAAATGTTGAAAAAGCTCCAGGCAGTGTATAATAGGAGCTAGTTTTTTGGTTTGCTCGCACATACTCTTTTTTTGGGCCCAGGTAGTGTCAATATGTTTTGATCTCTTATTATTTCTTCTAGTGGTAGTGTTACTTGACGCCGGAGATTTCCTCGGTTAATTTGAACATTCCCTAGGTCTTCAATATATAGTCCTGTTTTCGGTTGAAGTATTTCATAGTCTTGAGCGAAGACCACCGCTAACCAATAAAATAATAACAAGGCAGAATGTAGGAATTTTGTTGCCCATGTGCACGGTGCTACTCTCCTCCTCCTCCTTTTCGGTGGAGTTAAGGTTGGATTATGTTCCTTAGCTGGACCAATTTGGTGAAAATGATCAGGTCTAGACCATAGCTCTTGTTCTGACTGAACTACTGTAATTCGCTTTCTTGAGGACCTTTTTTTCTTTGAATTCAGGGTCGTCATATTTGTGGCAACATGAGAGGAATCCTCATCCCTGAGTTCGTTTATAGGTAATTATCAGATTTTGTTAACTGGGCATTTTCTAATGTCATTTCTGTATTTCACTGAAATTACTCGAACTGTTCCATCCTCTCTAGGGTGTAGTTCTAGAATTCGACCCAATGACCATTTTTGTGGTGGTAAATTGTCTTCTTTTACTAGGACTAGTTCTCCTATGGATGGACCTTGTGTTCTGTTTTCCATTTTGTCCGATGTTGCAAGAGGGTCAAGTATTCTTGTGACCACCTTTTCCATATATCCTGATATAACCTTGTAACCAATTTCCATCTTTGGTGTAAGTGTTTACATTGAATATCCGGTTCAGGCGGTGCTATGAAAGGGCGTCCTATCAAGAAGTGGCCTGGGGTCAATGGTTCTAGGTCTCTGGGGTCGCTAGATTGTTGTCCTATTGGCCTTGAGTTCAAGCAAGCTTCTACCTGGTATAGGACTGTGGTGAACTCTTCATAAGCTAGGAGCGTTTCTCCCAAAATACGCTTTAGGTGTCCTTTAACCGATTTTACACCTGCTTCCCAAAGACCTCCAAAATGTGGGCTGGCAGTGGGAATAAACTTCCATTCGGTTCCGTCATTGGCCAAAGTTTCTGCTACTTGTTTGGTGGAATTGCGTATGATAAGCTCCAAGTCCTTCTCCATTTTGTTCCGAGCTCCGACAAAGTTGGTGCCGTTATCACTAAATATCTGTTTACAGTTTTCCCGGCGGGCAACGAATCTCCTGTAAGCTGCCAGGAAGCCATCTGTGGTAAGGCCACTTACCAATTCCAAGTGTACTGCCTTTGTTGCCATACAAATGAAAAGAGCTATGTAACCCTTTATGGTTTTGGTGCCTCTCCCTTTAGACATTTCAGTGATAAATGGGCCAGCATAATCAACCCCACTGTATGAAAATGGTGGAGATGGGGTTATTTGCACTGCTGGTAGGTTACCCATTACAGGTTGTATGCTTTGTTGACGATGCCTTGTGCATGTTACACACTTGTGAATTCTTCCTTGTACAACCCGTTTACCATCGATTATCCAAAATTTCATCCGTATGTAGTTCAGGGTAAGCTGCGTGCCTCCATGTAAGGTTTGTTGGTGAGCATAATCAATGATAAGGTTGGTGACGTGTTGTTTTTGAGGTAGTAATATTTGATGCTTCGTATCAATTGAAAGATCAGAGTTTCCCAGTATTTCTCCAACCCGCAAAATAGTTTCATTGTCCAGTAATGGGTGTAGCAAAAGCAGCTTGCTGGTTTTCTTCAGCTGTCGATGCTTTCTTAGGGTGGTTATTTCTTCATAAAATTGTTCGAGTTGTGTAATTTTTGTTATGCACTTCTTGGATTCCTCTAACTCTTGGGATGTTAGGTAGTCAAATTTCCTTTGTGTAGTTAATGATCTACAGTTGTTGATGATTCTCAGACAATAGGCTATTATTCTTACTTGTCGGGTGTATGTTGAGCAGGTGAGAACATCTTGGGAAGAAATCGTTGCTTGCAAAACCGTTACTTCCTTTTTTGCTTCTTCATATGTCAACGGTTTCAGTTTGTTTGAAGGCCATGCTTGAGGTTGTTGTCTTAGCCATAGTGGACCCTTCCACCAGAGGTAATGCGTAGCCAATTTGTTTGGGGTGGTATCTCTTGATGCAACGTCCGCAGGATTTTCTTGGGAAGCTATGTATCTCCATATACTTGTGTTAAACATGCTCTGTATTTGGCTTACTCTGGTTGCCACAAAGGTGTGCCAATTATTTGGATTTTTTGCTATCCATGCTACAGCTACTTCAGAGTCGCACCAGGCGAATATCTGAGGTGTGCTTACTTCCAAGTTGTCAACAGTTGACTTGAGTAATTGTGCCAACAACAAAGCACCACATAGTTCCAACCTTGGTACCGTGATTTTTTGCTTCAGGGGTGCTACCTTAGTTTTGGCCGCTAGAAGAGTTGTGTGTATTTTACCAAATGCGTCTACTGTTCTTGTGTAAATGACGGCTGCGTATGCCTTTTCAGAGGAATCGCAAAAACCATGAAGCTGCATTACTTGGCCTGTTTTGTGGTTAATCCAACTTGGAATTTTGATCGATTGCAGTTCCTGCATCTCCCCTTCTAGCCTTTTCCATGCCTTTGTTATTTCTGGCGGTGGGGCTTGATCCCAGTCTGTGCCTGTTTGCCATATAGCTTACATGATGAGCTTGGCTGTTACTATTACTGGGGCTAGCCACCCTAATGGATCGTAGATTGTGGCAATTCTTGACAGTAATATTCGCTTGGTTAGTTTTGAATCTTCCTTATCGAATTTTATTTTGAACTGGAATTCGTCTTGATTCGGATTCCAGTGTATTCCAAGGGTTTTTATAGTATCATCCTTGTGTGAAATGTTCTCTTCTTAAAGTTGCTTTGATTTCCATCAGGTCTGGTCTGCCTTGAACTTTTTATGCAGTCTAAAATCTGGTAACGTTTTTCCAAGAAATTGAATAACTCCGTCGTTGATGGCATTTTTTTGGGGTTTGTTAGACTTTCTTCAAAAAATCTGAGACTTTCTGCGTCGAGCTTTTTCGTAGCAATACAAACAATCATAGCATCCCATTCATCTGTATTGCAGTTTAAATTTTTTAATGCAGCAAGTCATTCCCTTAATGTGTCCTAAAGCATTATTATATCCTCTTGAGATCTGTGCTCGGCTTTCTTTGCGTCTATGATAGTATTGATGTACGTAGTAACTATCTTTCTATTATTGTTAAATCTAGTCTTTATCAGTTGAATGGCAATGTTGTAGTTCTCATTGCTCAGTAGAAGATGACTGATAACCTTCCTTGCTTCACCTTCAAGATGGAAAAGAAGGTACTGCATCTTTTCAACGTTGCTCAGATAGGGGTTGTGATCTATCACTTGGGTGAAGATGTCGCTGAACGTCTTCCATTCCTTATAGTTTCCGCTAAACTTAGGTATTGGCGGAAGTTTCGGAAAGTTATTTGTGTTGTTCTGAGGTAAGTAAGCCATTGGTGGAACTGGCTGCTGTATAGCGCCACTGGGATTGGCTGGACTGGCAGCGGATATTGTTGTTTGTGTGTCCAACTCGGGAGTGGTGAAAGAAAGTGTTGGCACGTCTGTTATTGGGTTGATAGTCTGCTTTGTAGTGGATCGTGCTGGAGTTTTTGGCTCTGTAGCTTTATTGATCGCTTCGTATTTTACAATGAGCTTGATAGCATCAATGTATATCGCCTTTGTTTTATTAAAAACATCTTCCTTGAAATACACGTGATCTTCACTAATGCAGGTCACTATATCTCTGTGCAGCTCATTATAGCTTTCCCAGTATTCTTCTAGTTGGAGTCGTTTGTCTACCAACTTTTCTGGGATTCTCCGTTCCAGTGGGTCTTTGGTGAGGTTGGTCTTGAATCTTTCAATATCTCCAGCTATTTGCTTCTGGGCCTTCAATAGATGCTTCTGGGCCTTTAATGAATCCTCATGCAATGGATCTGTTGGCATTTTGATCTAAAAAGAATTCAAACTTAATTTGAATCTTTTTGCGGCTATCTGAATATTTTAAGATGGGTTGATGATGCAAAGTAAGGAAATATTTGAAAGATTCTTGAATTATTATCACCATCTGTTGCTAATTCGTAGCGACAATTCAATGGCTCTTGAATTGTTTCTTGCGAAGCTAGTACTGGTTTATTGCTTTTGAAATTATAATTCAAAGACTCTTGAATTAATCACGTAGTTATATCGCTGTTGCTTTCTTCCAAATATAATTCAATGATTCTTGAATTAAACACGAAGTTGTATCGCTGTTGCTTTCTTCCAAAAATAATTCAATGTTCTTGAATTAAACACGAAGTTGTATCGTTGTTGCTTTCTTCCAAAAATAATTCAATGATTCTTGAATTAAACTCGAAGTTGTATCGCTGTTGCTTTCTTCCAAAAATAATTCAATGATTCTTGAATTAAACACGAAGTTGCTGGAAGAACTTTTTAGATTATAATTAAGAAAATAATTCAAGATTTCTTGAATTATTGTTGGTTCTTAAATTACCGCTAGAAGGACCATGTAGTAAACTGTAATAAACTCATACTTTTTTGGGTCTAAAGAACTAAAACACTCAGCGTATGAAGGCTAAAAAACTGTAATTTTATTCGTGTACTCGTATGACTTAAATACTAAATTATTGCTAACATAACATTTATTTACAATTATTGGATATTTATTCATGCTAGCTACTAAATTAATGTTAACGCGGCAATTTTGTACATTATTATTGACCCGAGGTTAATAACTTATAAAAAGTGCAAAGCTTGCATTTGCTGCCTGCTGGAAAATATGTGCCGAGGTGACTTGTATGCGTAGGTATTTTTTATCTGATGAAATTATTTTGTTATGAAAAAACGCAATGATTTTGTTATTAAATTAAAAAGATGTTCAGTTCTGAACAGTGAATTTTTTGAAACAAAAATCAGTTATTTGGGACATATAATAGATAAAGACGGTATAAGACCGAGCAATGTCAAAGTACAAGCTGTGCAGGCATTCGCTACTCCAAGTAGTGTTCGTGAAGTGAGACAGTTTTTAGGCCTTACGGGATATTTCCGTCGGTTTGTGCAAGACTATGCGACGATTGCAGGGCCACTTAATCAGTTACTGAGAAAGGATGTGCAATTTTGTTGGACATCACAGGAACAGGAAGCTTTCGAAATATGAAAGGCCAAACTCTGTGAAGAGCCGATATTAGCCATATATGACCCCAAGAACCAGCATGAGGTACATACGGATGCATGTTCTCAAGGATTTGCAGGCGTTTTAATTCAGGTATGTGGAAACAGTTATAAAAGAGCTGTTGCATATTATAGTAGGTCTACCACCACCCTAGAGAATAAATACCATAGCTGTGAACTGGAAACTCTTGCAGTAGTTGAGAGTTTACAAAGGTTTTGTTAATTTTTGTTAGGAAAACATTTTAAAATCCTTACCGACTGTAATTCCTTAAAAGAAACAGAGAACAAGCAAAATTTAATTCCTCACATAGCCAGATGGTGGCTAAAAATTCAGGACTTCGATTTTGAACTGATACATCGACCGGGAATACAAATGCAGCATGCTGATGCTTTGTGTCGAAATCCATGTGAGGTGGGTGTAGATGTGATTGAGGCGGGTCACGAGGTGATGACAATTGGCATAATAGAGGAGGATTGGGTGTCTACTTTGCAATATCAAGACTCCCAATTGGAGGAAATCAAAGATGTGCTCAATGCAACACCCACTCATGGGAATGCGAGGAAACACTATGAAAAGGAATATGTTCTGAAAAATGGAAGATTATATAAGAAGACGCCAGACGGTAACCGTTTCGTTGTACCCAGAGGAATTAGATGGAGGATCATCAAATCTGCTCATGATGACATGAGCGCACCATGGATAGAATCAAGAAAACCTATTGGTTTCCAAAAATGAAAGCCATTGTAACAAAGTATCTAAATAGTTGTGTGCCTTGTCTATATAATCAGCGTAGCAAAGATGAAAGCAGATACAATATTTACCCAATTGAGAAGCGTGCAACTCCTTTTTACACCGTTCATATAGATCACCTGGGTCCCTTCCCTAAAGGAAAAAAGGGCAACATATATATACTAGGAATAATAGATGCTTTTACGAAATTCATCATCCTAAGAGCTGTAAGAAATACTACATCACATGGTGTCCTAAAACATTTACTAGACATATCTCAGTTTGTTCGAACCCCTACGCAAATCATCAGTGACTGGGCAACTTCATTTTCTTCAAAATTATTTGAAGCATTTTGCAACGAAAATGGCATTCGTCATATTTTAACTGCAGTGCGTACATCTAGGGCAAATGGTCAGATCGAGAGATATTTCCGAACTGTTGGCGCCTCCCTAACCAGCATGACAGCGAGACAAGATGGGCGAAATTGGGAAGAACATCTACCAGCAATTCAATGGGGGCTCAACAGTCTCAAGCATAGAATATCTGGGAAAACTCCTCAAGGACTGTTATTTTCATTCACACCAAGGATGTTACGTGCAAAATTCAGGGACACTGCAGCTTGAAATATACTGAATCAAAATTAGTTGAATAATATTTAAAATATTACCTACGTTCTGCTTCACGAGGTGTGGTCCACTATGTGTTATCTTCAGATTAAAATGATTCTGCAAAGATATTTATTTAATTACAGGTTTAATAAGAAGAAAGATCAAATACCTGATATGATATCGACGGAGGAGTAAGGTGCTTTCTCTTGGCCATGTTTCTGCAGTTGTCGCGGGTATGGGACGCAGCTAATTCCCTCAGCCTAAGCAGCAAATGAGATGGGATAAAGATGATGGATGCGTAAGGTATATAACTCAGCGTTCTTACACTGGATCTTACATAATGGGACTATTGGATTAATTTCTACCAAATTGAATTGTTTAAAATTATTGTGAAATTAATTATAAGAGGAAAGATAGGCTTACCTGGACCAGATTTCTCCATATTTATTCAAAATAAAACACTATCTCAATTTCACATAACCTTTACGGACGTTGATAAACTCCCGAATTTCGCCAGTTCTTCTTATTTTCCGAGTGAAAACGTACGGTACCAGATTGTTTTCAATCCAAAGAAATGTACTTCATGCTAATTAAACAGAGAAATTCATTAAATTCAGATTTTCCGGTACGCGAAAATCATTGTCAAACCCATTGATTTCGTATGAAATTCAACGCCTTAATGAATTTTAAGCATAGCGCGGAGTATACCAAAAGAATCCGCGGAACGAGTAGTATATTTTAATATAAAAAAAGGAAAAATAATATTATTAAATTTAAATCGAATTCGCCGGATCTGGAAATCAAGACGCATTTTCCAGTATAATACGAAATAGGGGGCGAAAAGTGATAAAAGAGATGTCTTTGCGATGTCAAGAGGTCATTCGAGTATCCGAGTCTTAATAGTGAAATTGTGCGTGAATTTTATTTGAAGAGAAGAAGAAAAGTGGAACAGAGATCTGAACAGGAACTGCCTATATAGTAAATAAGATAAGTTCGCATTTTTATTATATTTATTGTATTATATTATTTGATAAAAGAAAAGGGAAATAGTTTAAAACATAATTGTGAATTTTATCGGCGCTTCGTGTGTCTTGCCGCCATCTTTTTTTTTTTTTCTTTCCCAATTATTTTATTGTGCCCATAGGTTTAAATAAACACTTGAATTCAGAAATATTTTCTTTGTGGTGAAAAAGAGTTCGTAGACTCGATTAAAAACTACGTGGCGCCCAACACAACATCATCAAATTTCAGTAATACCCACCCCTTCTCCAACCTAGCCGGCAAAGGTTATGCACTTGAGGGTAAGAGCATAACAAGGAGTCATTTGACGAATCATCTTAGCATTGCTTTACATTGCGACGAATCCGACGATGAGGAGGAAACCATTCCTTTGTCTATTTTACGGGAAAAGGTTAAAATACGTATGGATGAACCAGAGCTGTAAAATACTCATTACTTAATGGATTTAATACCTCTTAATTACCAATACCGAGTATTTAAGAATTGGCAATTCCCAGTACTAAGCCTCCTGTACTGGAATTAAAATTTTACAGTCCCATTCCCGGAATGACAAGTAATACTTTAAAATACCGGAAAGTAATTGAATCTGCGATTCCATTACAAAAATACCTACAAATTCCCAAAAGTATTTAAAAAGTATTTGGCATTACTATATAATTCCTTTCAATTCTTTTCAAATACTTTCAATTACTTTTAATTACTTTGACAACTTCAGTATTAAACATTAATTATGAAATGATCTAAATCAATTGTCTTTTTAATTTTATTGTAAAAAAAAACTTTTCCCTGTTTTCGATGTTCTCAAGTTGCTTTAAAAAAATTGTAGGCCAAGAGGTTTGACGCAGTTTCCCGACTTATGATGCATAAGGAAAAGCTGTGCGATCTGTGCGAGAGACAAGGGATTTCCAAATTCTCTCCCACAGATATACAGTATTTAGAAGAATATTGTGTATTGATGGGTCCAATTGCCGCGGCACTTGATTTTCTTCAAGACGAAGAAAATTTGCTATTCGGGCGTCTGATTCCTTCTTTAGTGACACTGAATGTAAAAATTGCAAAAGTCGGCGTGTACAACAACTTAAAATATTTAAAGACAGTGACAATTGCAATAAGAGATAAGTTTGCCAAAAGATTCTCCGCTTATTTTACGTTGTCTTCAGAAGCAGACGATGCAATAGTGGCATCCGGTAATGATAAATGTTGCCAATTCTAAATTTTTATTCTAATACCTAATTTAATCCAAACTTTAGGTGATTTATGCGAAGAGTGCAGTCAATCTACTCCAGTTGAAACACACACCTTCAACACCGCCATGTACAAATTTTAATTCCAGAACGATCGCTGCGGATTTCTACCAATACATAAACGATCCTGACACTGAAGTGGGTATTTGGAACAAGTATCCGCGACTTAAACAAGGCGCACTGAAGTACAATACACCATTGTCTTCATCAGGCGCTGTAGAGCGGATATTTTCCTTAGCAGGCTTAATCAACCATCCTAAAAGACAGACTCTTAGTGATTTTTCTTTTGAAAAATTAGTCTTAACTAAGGCAAACTGGAATTTTGGGAATATTAAAAATTAATTGAAAGGGTAAACTGGAATTGTAAATTTTACTTGTAAAAGTAGAAATCATTGCCAAAAACTTAGGTTTAAAACCTGAAAATAACTATTTGATGAGCCATTTCTGCTTAAATAAAGTGCATTTAACTAAGTTTAACTATTGTTTTTTATATAATTGTAAATTTAAATATGAGGGAATAGCAAACATTAAATATTTTCCTACAGTGTGACTTTGTATTTTTTAACCTCTTGGCCTACAATTTTTTTAAAGCAAACGTACTTCTCCAAACTACTTAATTTTATTGCAACTTGAGAACATCGAAAACGGAAAAGTTTTTATTACAATAAAATTAAAAGGACAATTGATCAAGTTCATTTCATAATTCATGTTTAATACTGAAGTTGTCAAAGTAATTAAAAGTAATTGAAAGTATTTGAAAAGAATTGAAAGGAATTATATACATAGTAATGCCAAATACTTTTTAAATGCTCTTGGGATTTTGTAGGTATTTTTGTAATGGAATCGCAAATTCAATTACTTTCCGGTATTTTAAAGTATTACTTGCCATTCCGGGATTGGGACTGTACAATATTAATTCCAGTACAGGAGGCTTAGTACTGGGAATTGACAATACTTAAATACTCGGTACTGGTAATGGTAATGGTAATGGTACTTGAATTTTACACCTCTGGGATGAACTGCAGGTACAGCAGGCTGAAAAGTTCAACTGTACGCATAAAAAACTATATTGAAGGAGATTTAATATTGATTAGGGCAGAAAACTCCGCTACTGGACAATCCCGTAAGTTGCTTGCAAGATTTAAAGGGCCGTACATCGTTAAGAAAGTACTTCCAAACGATCGGTATGTCATTGGCGACACGGAAACAACGCAGGTGAGTCCGAAGAAGTTTGAGTCAGTCTATGCAGCAGATAAACTTACACCATGGTGCTATCTGTCAGATTTTGACTTACATGAATACAAGACAGACGACGAGAGCATTGAAATAAGTGAGTAATAAAAGAAAATGTATTCTTAATGTTAAGCTAAGTCCAAATAAGTTACATTCTTTTATTATAGTTAAGTTTTAGGAAATATTCGGATCATGGATTCTTAAAAATAAAAATATTAATTCCAAGACGCTTTGTGTTCCTTGATGATTTGAAATAAAGATGCTGTGTGTTCCTCTAAATTGATTTTCAATTGAGATGCTGTGTATTCCTCTAAATGTGATTTTTAATTGAAATGCTGTGTGCCCCTCTAAATTGATTTCCAATTGAGATGCTGTGTGTTCCTCTAAATGTGATTTTTAATTGAGATGCTGTGTGTCCCCCTAAATTGATTTTCAATTGAGATGCTGTGTGTTCCTCTAAATGTGATTTTCAATTGGGATGCTGTGTGTCCCTCTAAATTGATTTTCAATTGAGATGCTGTGCGTTCCTCTAAATGAGATTTCCAATTGAGATGCTGTGTGTTGTTCTAAATGAAATTTCAGTTGGGTTGCTGTGTGTCCCTTGATGATTCCGATCGGCATTCCTCGATGAGGAAATCCTGGGCATTCCTTAGTGAATCACGAACGAAATGCAGCACGTAACTCAGATGAAGTTCACTAGGACAACCACTGAGGACAGTGTACCACAGGATGGCCGAGTTGTATACAAACTATTGTAAACCATAGTAGTTTAATGGTATTAAATGAGAAAAATCCCTTCTCATATAACTCTTCGTACTCTTCTTATGATACTGCTCTAGGCAGCTCGATCTTGTGTGTAAGTGTCGATGGATACCCCAGTCTTCATTCTGGCGACTTACAGAACGGGCGCAAGGTCGAGTTAGCTACTTAGTTAATATTCATATCAAATAATTCTCCACAAGAAACATGAATGCCGCAGGTGCGGTCCCAATGAATGGCTGTATGTATGGCTAATAGACTAGAGCCTCAGTGTGGTATGATCAATCCACAGAGTTTCCTCCATTTTGACGTCATTCAGGACAAATTTGTTCTGAAATTGGCGCAGAATTTCTAAAGTGTTCAAGTAAGATTGTCCAGAGTGACGTCATAATTTAGAGGAAAAAAATATTGGGCATACTTGTTAGGCTGCTTACCATTTGCTTGTGAGTGTGTGTGATCACACGACACAAACTGAAAATTAGCCGGTCGGAATCGCAATCGCAATTCGCATATAATAATTGTAATAATAATAAATATTAGCTAAAATTTGCTAAATACTAATACTTAATAAAGTTTCAACCACTAAATTATGTGCCCCAGTCTTGAAAAAAGAAGAAGAAAATCAAGCCGGCCTATCACGCCATTTTGTATCGCTGTAAAATTTAATTCTTTTCGGTCTTTTATCGTGTATTTGAATACTTGTTCAAACCAATTGCTGTGTATTTTTATATTAAATGCATATAAGGTTTATGTGCTTTTGTGTGTTTGTAATAAACTTTTTCCAAAATTAAAGTGAGTGAGTGAACTTGCAAATTTGTTTGACTCTTCAGTTCCTCATATTGATTTAGATTAAAGTAAGATTGCCGTAAACAACCGAACTAATCATTGCTGGCTAATTGGACACGAATTTCGTGATACCATTTATCATCTACTAGCTTGTGGATAGCCTAATTGACGTGTTTTATGCACTTTCAACTATACATAAGTTTATAAATTACAAGGCATTACTATTTATCGTTTGGTGAGAAGACTGGTTAGCCTCTGACGTGCGGGAACTATCTTGACTGGAAGTCCTTGAGGTGAACCCCGGTAAGAGCCTATAAGCTTATCTACACCGGAATTCCTATGTGGTGTCTTCGAACATATTGGTATCATATTTTTTTTGGCATTTTACTATAATTTTTCACGTGTAGTATCTAATTCGCATCATATCTAATTTCCAGTTTCTTATTGCATTTTACTACAATATTTCTAACGTAGTATTGTTGGTTATTGTGATATATTAGTTATAGGTTATCCGCCCAGTGAACTAACTTGCCGAAAACGTTAAGAAAACGAGAGTTTTACGTTAAAAACGTTATATACAGGGTGTTCCGTAAATGTCTTTAATCCTTTAAGGGGATGAAAGTAGAGGTCATTTGGGTCAAAAAAGTCTAGATACTATTATATCGAACTCCGCTTGGTTTTCGATTAAATCGATAATATCGATTTTCGAGATTTTGCATACCACTTCAGAGTAATTTCGTTATAAGTTCTATTGTAATTAATGGATTGTGACGTTCAAACCTTTATTTAAAAGAACACATATTGGCCTTTCTAAGAATGCATAATTAGTTATAATTGTGCCTTCAATTATTTTAAACAAAAACAGTTTTCTCTAGAATTTTTTATTTCACCAAAATTTTTGTCGCGCTTCAGTGTACATTTATTCGAAATATCACCATTGCATGAACTTGGCAAAACTATGAAAAAATTTGCGCATTATGTCCCCTTTCCAAACTGACCTCCATAAGTGCTATCAACAAAAACAATAAAAAGTTATAAGCAAACATTTGGAAGATGTGCCCCTCGAGGTAATCTTCAGTTTTTTCGTAGGATTCTATCTCCTCCTACAGTTTTTAACCTACGACAACCATTTATATGTCATTGTACGGGAATCTGAACTGGCTATTAGATAGGGTACTTTTCGATTTCGAATTTCAAAAATGGAGTGGGTAATTTCGAAAAAACACTTTTTTACCAAACTTGATATTTACGTAGATTTCGTTATTCCGCATCTTCATTTTGCAGGAGGGGCAAGCTCTGGGAGGGGTGGAACTTCAAAGTTTCAACTTTAAGCGGCTATATTTGAATAAAAACCACCAAAAATGTCTTTTCCATTTATGAATTTAGGACTTACTTGCTAGAACAATGCTGCTTTTACTAGCATTAAATGAATGAAATTTGTTCACGTCATGTTCGCAGACTTATTGAGGCAAATTCTTCGACTCCTTCGAATCTAACTGATAATGATAAATTTATACCCTTCAGAGAAGAATCTGAATCCGATGGTGTATTAGAATCTGAAACGCAATACAGTTTAGAATCTCAACATAGTCCGGAAGAATGTTTAAACAATGCATTTGAAATAAGTCCAAATATTACTTTGGAAAATGAAGTTGAAAATATAGATGATTCCCAATTTGTGAGTAGTTATCATGAAAGAATTGCTAAATGGGCCGTCGATTATAATATTCCACATGTAGCGCTATCATCTTTACTAAAGCTCCTAAAAGAACATGAATCTCTTGCCAACTTACCAGCTGATGCGCGAACACTACTTGGAACACCACGAAGTATCAAACTACGTTTGGTTAATCCAGGTGCATAATTCCATTTCGGCATATCAGACGGAATTAAAAGCATTTTTCGGAAAGTACCAATAAAAAATTCACCAACTATAAATATATCGATAAACATAGATGGATTTCCTTTGTCAAAGTCTCCTAATAGCTGTCTTTGGCCTATACTTGGGAGCCTTGTACCAGAAAAATGTGTATTTTTAATAGGATCTTATCACGGTAATGAAAAACCATCTGATTGTAACGAATATTTACGAGATTTTGTAGAAGAAGCAATTCTTCTTTCACACAACTTATCTATTGACTGGAATGAATATAAATTTCAAATTCATACTATAGTTTGCGATGCACCAGCAAAGGCCTTTATTCTTGGTACAAAAGGGCATGGAGGATATTCCAGCAGTTCTAAATGTACAGTTGCAGGACAGTATAGAGAAAAGCGGATGTGTTTTTCCGGACATACAGGCCAGGAGAAGAACTGATGAAAGTTTTAGAAATACCATAGATGAAGAATACTACCTGAAGCAGACAATTTTAAAAAATATTCCTGATCTTGGATTGGTATCACAAACACCATTAGATTACATGCATCTTGCATGCTTAGGCGTCATGCGTAAACTGCTTTATATATGGATAAGAGGCAGCTTTGACGTAAGACTTGGCCACAGAACAGTTGAAGAGATTTCTGTTCATCTAGAAAATTTAAAATGTTATACCATATACCTGTAGAATTTGTAAGGAAACCAAGATCTTTGAAGTACATTAAACTATGGAAAGCAACTGAGCTCCATCAGTTTAGTTGTACACTGGGCCAATAGTTTTGAAAAATAAATTACCAAAAATTTTATACGACAATTTTATTACACTTCATGTGGCTTTTCGACATCTTTCTGATCCTGGCAATTGTTCCAATGAGCAACTTAATTATACTCAAATGATCTTGGAACATTTCGTCTCTACCTTTGGTCTTCTGTATGGGGAAGAATATATTTCACATAATGTGCATAATCTTATTCACACTGTAGAAGATGTAAGAAATTTCGGACCAGTTGACAATTTCAGTGCTTTTCATTTCGAAAATTTTTTACAAAGTTTGAAGCAACTAGTACGGAAATCAGATAAACCCTTGCAGCAAAAAGCCAATCGTCACGTGGAAATTGTAAACGTTTCTGGAAAAACAATTAAATTTAAACAACTAGAGGAAGTTATACCATGTTCTGTACATTTCAATGGTCCGTTGCAAAATCCTCAATATCGAAAACTTACGTCACATAAATTTACAATCATCGTAAACAATGATGCCAATAATTGCTTGCAATTAAGAAGCTGGAAAATTATTAAAGTTATTAACATTGCAACATCTGATATTGATGCAAATGTTATACTCATTGGAAAAGACTATCTGAAAATGGAAAACCTTTTTGAAAAGCCATGTGAATCTTCGTTAGTTAAAGTTTACACAATTAGTCGACTTTCAACAAAAATTTGTTGTTGGCCTATAGCTGAAGCATCCGGGAAATGTGTACAAATACCGGCAGATCTACATTTTGTTGCCTTCCGTTTATTACATTCAGATATTTGACAGGTGTGAATACTTACTTAATAGTCATATACATATATAAGAAAGGCGGGTATATATGATATTAATATGGTGTTGTTTTTAAATAGAAAATGGATGAGAAGAAATACTTAATTATTAAATTTATCGATGGAGTTGAATGCATTCCGAGAACCTGGATTACGCCTTGTAAATCACGTAGCTAGTGGCCAAATTATAATTCAAGTTTACAATTTGAAAAAGCTGTTAGAATTATGGAACCTGTTGGAGATTCTTGGAAAATATCCAGTTATAAGAGTAATGGGAAGTGCAAGTACATAAGTGATAATATACTATGATAACTTTTAAAATTCTTTATAAATATATAATATATTTTAGATACATTTGAACGAGCAAAAGAAAAACTACATTTTTTTATGGAAGTTTCCGATTTAAACACGGAAGATCAATATTTTAAAGACACAAGAAAAGTTAGGAAAAGGAAAAGGCCTATCACGAGCACTGATTGTAGCGAAGATGAGCAATCAAATATTACTGCAAGGAAAATACCCCCATATCCTCTGCCTCCAAAATCTGGAAAAAGAACGGTAGGACGTATTACCCTAGGCAGACGGGCAAAATCAATGATCATTCGTTCGTAATTGAATTTTTCAAAAATCGATTTACCATTGAATTTTAATTTTAATTATTAAAAATGTGCTGTCAATTACATACCAAAATTGACAGGACTTTTCGTTTTAATCAACAAAACCTTGGGTAACTTGATTTTTGAAAAAATCAATTACGAACGAATGATCATTGATTTTGCCCGTCTGCCTAGGGTATAAGTCTCATATAAATCAGAGATTGGAAAAGCAATACCCACATGAAGTTATATCATTTTTCAGGGATTTTTTTAAAAAAGATTGCTGCTTCTTATTCCGATAAGGACAATTTTACTTCTCGTGAAAGTCCTATTACATACAGTGACGAAGAAACTTCACGGCACTCAAGGAATAGATCTCCAGGTATGTTCTAAAATTTAGACTGAAAGGTGTAATGTGTGGATGTGTGAATGTGTGTCATTACCTAGTTTATTATTAATGTAGCAAGGTGGTTATGTCTTGCTGACTGTATTATTTAATCATTGTATGTAATAATTGCATATGTATCTTGAAAGAATATCTTCTGTGGGAATTTCCGTTTTATAGCATGTCACCGATAATATAAAAAAAAAAGATTTTCAAGCGGCCAGTAATTTCGCCTCTGGTTGTTAGTCCTCTTCATTTGAATCTATAATTTATTAAGCGTTATTATTACAAAGGTAAATTTGAATGTACAGCGTAACACTTAATAAAATATAGCCTCGAAGGAAAAACAGTTATAACCTCATCGAAAAGTCTGCCGCCGAAAGTCAAATCTTGTTTTCAGTGTCATCCTTCAAGAAACCAAACTAAATCCATTCAGAAATTCCTTCATACACAATCCGTTTAACATTTAAATTTTCATTTTGTTTTAGATCTAAGTATAAATTATACTCCTCATTGTACTCAAGGAAATAAATTTAAGAGATCTTCATTGAAATATAGGGCAAATTCGTCACCTACACCTACTGTACTATATGAGTCAGGTAAATATTTTTACTTTATACTTGTGTTTATATTACTTATTTACACACATTAAGATAAATTGAACGAGATATACATAATATACAGGGTGTTTCCCCTTAGGAGGTCCATAGAGCGGGAGGTGATAGTACTCACCTAGACGAACCAAAAATTGTATGGCAGGGGGGGGGGGCAATATCAACCGTTTAGGAGTTACAGGGTGATTCATAAAAAAGCTAGGTTTTCACAAAACACCCTGTATATTAAAAACTAGAGGGCGTATGGTCACTGTTAAGGGCTCACTGTATGCAGAACTTCATGGCCTTTCCAACGACAGCTCAACAAGCCCCATACCCCTCTCCCCTAAGACGTTATGAAGGTCTAAACTAAAAATTTCGGATTTTCTTTCCTTTTTTTTTACTTTGACCTCTATTATTTTTGCAAAAAGGTCGTTAACATAACTTTTTTTTATAAAAACTGTAAACTGCAGACTCTCCTCTTTAAGTTGACCTATTACATCCTATGTGTTAACTGTAGCCGTGAAACAGTTATTAACTCATAACCTATTCAGGTCACACCGAAAAAAGACGATATCTTTTAAAATGACGTGCTAAGGGAACAAATTATCGTTGAGAATAGGTTTGAAAATAGGTTTGAGAATAGCTTTAGAGCTAATAACTCTTAACTCTTATTATAATAGATATATAGATAAATAATAAAATGTTGCAAGTGGCTGGTACTCACCGATCTAAACTTGGCACTTGAGGTGGTTGGATATAAGCTAATGTTAAGACCCTTTGTTCTAATATTTCATAAGAACAATTCTTTATTCCCGTCTATACCAGGAATAAAGTGTTAATGTTAATAATTTTAATCTCAGTCAAGACCCGAGATACAATATGCTTTAAATGAACACTTACTGCATGCTGTACCCGGCACGTTAAGGCATTTTAATGTGTCGGTGCCACTGACATATAGAATAAGAATGGACCTTAGAATATATAGCAAACATATAATAAGATGGACTGAGCCATCCTATCTAATTCCTATAGTTAAATATGGCACAAATTTTTGCTAAAATCTATTTGGCTCTTTCAAGCTCAAAATCAACACTGAACTGTAACCAATTTTGGAAACAGTACGGCTGTATTAATTGGAATGCATTGGAATTGACATAAAAATTCAGGCAAATATATTGTTTTTATACGTCTATCTCTTACAAGCTCAAGGAAATTGGACAACAAATCTGCAGAGGAGCACATTTTTCAGTAATATTACAAATGAGTTTTTGGGTTAATTAAAACAAGTTTAACTTTCTAAATAATTTTAATTTAATGCAATACTATTTTATAACATCTTTAGTGTTTCCCATCGACAAATAATAATAATTTATGAATCGGTGTGCAATTGTACGAAATAAAGCGTTTTCACAGCCTGTTCAATATTTGTGCCATTTTTGAAGCAAGAACGCTCAGTCCATTCTTATTATATGTCAGTGGTCGGTGCCTTCGGCGACTTCATGGCTTGTAAATAAGAGGTGTTATTTTAATTAGCCCGCGATTTCAGTAGATGTCACTTTTGGAGCTGTCATTTTTTGACATTTGACAAGTAGAAACTACGCCATTAATAAAAATGGAACGATACACGATTCAACAACGCATTGAAATTATATTCACTATAAAAATGGTGAAAATGTGGCAGAGACGGTTCGTAAAACTCGAACATTTTTGGGTCGTCGTGAAGCACCTTGTCGGACCGTAATACAGAAATTGGTAGAAAAATTCGAGCTGTCGGGACAAGTTAGTGATGTGAAGAATAAAACCCGTGCACGTCGCTCAAGAACAGCCGAGAATATTGCTGCTGTAGCCGAAAGTGTTGAAGAAAACCCAGGTTTGTCCATTCCTCGTCGTTCTTTTGAGTTAGGCATACCACAAACGTCATTACACCGTATTTTGCATAAAGATTTGGGTCTTAAGGCTTATAAAGTTCAGTTAACACAAGAACTCAAGCCGGCCAATCATCAACAACGTCGAGTCTTTGCTGATTGGGTCCTTGAAATGCATGAAAATGATCCGGAATTCCATCGAAAACTCATCTTGAGTGATGAGGCCCATTTCCACCTCGATGGCTTCGTCAAAAAGCAAAATTGTCGCATCTGGGGCTCGGAAAACCCAAAAGTTATTGTTGAAAAGCCTCTCTATCCTCAACGTGTGACTGTTTGGTGCGGTTTATGGTCCCGCAGGGTCATTGGACCTTACTTTTTCGAAAATGAGGCTGGAGCAACAGTTACGGTGAATGGATTGCGCTATCGACAGATGATTAATGATTTTTTATGGTCGGAATTGGATGGTATTGATCTGGACAACGTTTACTTTCAACAAGACGGCGCTAGGTGCCATACAAGCAACGAAACCATTGATCTTTTACGGGAAAAGTTTCCGGGCCGTGTTATCTCTCGAAGAGGTGATCACAATTGGCCACCGAGATCTTGTGACTTAACACCTTGCGACTTCTTGCTTTGGAGCCACGTGAAAGAGAAGGTCTACGCCAACAGCCCAGCGTCGATTCAAGACCTCAAAGATGGAATTCGTGAGGCTATCGAGGACATAGGGCAGCCACTTTGCGATTTGGTTATGGAAAATTTTATGAAAAGGATATGGTCCTGTAGGCGTGGTCGTGGTGGTCATTTGGCTGATATTATTTTCCATTATTAACGGCATACCTTTCTCTTTATAATGAACTAAAGATCCGATCATTTATCTCAAAAAAATGGCATTTTTCTTTGAATATCAAAATAACACCTCTTATTGGAAAACCCTGTAGCGCTGCAAACGCCATTCCAATTTTTTAAATATTTTTTTGATGAAGAATTAGTGGATACATTTGTAAAAGAAAGTAGGAGATACGCCACTTCTAAAAATCCAGAGACCGCATTTAATTTTTCAAAGAGCGTACTTATGAGATATTTCGGTATTTGCGTTGTGTCATCAGTTGTACATATGCCTAATGTGAGAATGTATTGGAGTCAAGCAATTGGGCTTGATATGGGATACACTTCAAAAATTGAGGCCGGTAATAAATGCATTTTCATCAAATTTTGCATCAGTCCCGATGGAAGAAATGCTTTCAGTCGATGAGCAAATTTGTTCAACAAAGGTCCGACATCATTTGAAGCAATACATGCCACTAAAGCCACACAAATGGGGATATAAGTTGTTCATTTTATCTGGAGTAACAGGATTTTGTTACAAATTGGAAATGTATACCGCACAGAAAGTGATCATAGTAAACGAATGCCAGGAGAGCCAGGTTTAGGGGCCACCTCTAATGTGGTATTACGTTTAGCGCGAGAAATTCCTGTTGACTTCTATTGCAAGGGCGATACCCCAAATGGGTACCCCAAAACTAGTTGAGAAAATAGCCACAACTAACGGCGGACTTAACAGCCCGGCAAATGTGATACGCTCAACACCAGAAAGTAGCAACAAGCTGACCAGTACTGCTGTGGGAGCAGGCAGTGGTTAAACCAAAACCCCCTGGCAAACCCACAGTACCACCAAGCTTCTATTTAAAAGGGCCAAAACCCTTAAATAGGGACCAAGGGGTGAAAGCGGGAAGGGCAAAAAAAGGGAACGAAAAAGAGTCCCAATAAGGGAGGTCACTCATAATGAATGGAAACAGGAGTGATATCAAGCTGCTCCAAGTGATCTTCATCATGCAAAAGCTGCCTCGGATGAGCTTAGCAAAAGATTCATTAGGGGTGGTATAGACATAGCACTCCTGCCAGAACACTGGGTTCTTGGAAGTCAAGTGAAAGGGCTACCAACTAAACAAGGTAAGTTGATCTACAATAGGAATCATGACACCCCATGGGTGGCAATGCTTTTTAAACCTAATATTAACTTCCTTCCTATTACAGAACTAATCTCTCGGGACCTAGTGGCTGCCCTAGTGGAGGTGCTAACAGACAACGGCAAGAATGAGGTGGGGTTACGCATCAGCCCACGACATGCCATGACGGCACAGCGACATACAATGATTACTCAGCTGAGAATTTTTGTTTGAGGAATCGTAGTCATTTGGTTAAGATAATTTTTTTTAAATAATTTTGTTAGGAAAGGTATGAACATTTTATTACGGTTCGGAAGATAAGAAAGCAAGCTTAAGATTAACAGAACTCCATTTTTCTGTATGAATAGTAGTTTCGGGCGGAGGAGCTATTCAAATATTTTAGAATGTAAGGACTACGTTGGGCCTCGCATGTGGTAGGGAGGGAGTCTGTTTCATGGCTTGTGAAGTATTCTCGAGGGTTTTGGCTGTTGGAAATGGAACAATACATTTGCAGACTGGTGCTAAGATGTGTACTTACGTAAAACTAATACTTCTTCCAACCATTGTGCAACTAGCTACTGTTCGTTCATTTACTTCCGTATCATACCTACTTAATAGTTTCTTCTTATGGGAGACATTTTGAAGTTTTTTTTTTATAATTAAAATTCTAAGATTCACTTTTCAATAGTTTGTTCTAAGCTGGGCTACTGATAAATAACTGTGGCATTACCAAGGACTGAGAGATCATTATCCATTAGCTACCCGTCGATAGCCATAGCCTTCGAGGAGAAAAAAGGGTAGCAACCCAATAAGCAAAAATTCCAGATGTGGAATTTTCGCACGGAATTCCAGCGGAAAAAGTGACGGCATTCTCACACAAAGCTGTTTTTACACGCTACAGCGAACGCCATTTTCAGCATTACAGATGTGTTGGAGGTATACGAAAAATTGTTAATGGCTTATATTAGCTGTGTTCTTTTGGTTCCGTGTAGTGTTCTGCAAAACACAGGCGATTGCGAATTGAATTGATTTGTAGAGTGCATAGCAGTAGAAAAAGTTTTGAAAGTATAGCGAAAATAATCAAGGTGCCATGACTTTAATTAATACAAAACGCTAAATCTGTCAAACTTTGCTCCGAATTTATCAAGCTCTATTTTAGCATTTTGCAAGGATTCAAGTCATGGCAGTTGGACTATTTTCTCTATACTTTCGAAACTTTTTCTACTGCTTTGCATCTTACACATTATTTATGTTCCACTGTTTAATTAAAAAATTTAGAAAAAGCTTTGAAATCCCTAGGAATTCCATGCGAAAATAATAAGGAAATAACATGGAAATCCGATAGATTTCCACGTTCAGTTCCATCTACCAATACAATCAACGGCTTGGAATCTCGGCGCAGTTCCCTTCGGCCAAAGAAGCGGAATTCCGTGCGCAAATAGTACGGATTTCCAGGTAAGCCCGTCAAAAATGACAAGGAAAACGACCGGAATTCCGTTCGAATTGCTTATTGGGAACTTTCGTTCTTCTTCTTGTTTTTTGAGGTGTCAGAGGCGGCGTTAAAAATTGTTGATGCCTTAAATATAACAACAAATTAATGGCGCGAAAATTCAAACACATTTCTTAGAAACTCCGCACAATCTTCCCCACCACCCACTGACAAGTATATAAATGGACTGACTGATCTCCTATTTCATGTGGCATCAGTTTTGATTTCAGAAATGATGCTCTCACTGACGATATATGTAAATTATTTGCGAATGTACTTATTTATGCATGACAGTGGAATTTACCGAATTTACCACAAAAGTATTTTTAAAGCATTTTCCTCAACACAGCTTGTTGTATCTAAATCTTCGAGCACATATAACTCTTTTTTATATTACTAACACCTTAGTCCAATAGTCATTAACCATTTCCTATAAAATGTAAATTATCCATTTGTAACTACGTCTCTGCGCCAAACACACTTCGCGGCTCTTTGTTTACATAAAAGTGACAGTAAAACACCCTTCCAAAATCAATTTTTGGCTACGCTGCCATACATATACTTTACTATGGGATGTCGCCTCCTGTAGTTCTCTCCTCAAATGCCATAGCCCACACAGGAGAGGATATTGGCACTTTTTACGATGAGAAGTATTGGGGGGGGGGGGGGGGGTGGAAAAATGCCGAAATGCCAAGTTTCGATTGGGAGTACGGGCAGCATACCAATACCACAGATTAGATATATATATATATATATATATATATCTAATCTGTACCAATACTATAGCAAACCGGCCATTCTGAAATTTCTCATTGGACGGCTGTACAGATGTTTATTTGTGATTTGAGGTGATAATATACTAATTAAATAATCATCACGTGTTGTGAATTTGTGATACAGTAATTGTTTATATAAAAAACTGTGACTTAATTGAACACGTACGCAATTAATTTCGGTAATCTTATAAGGAACTACGCGAAGGAACATTGGGCCCTATTCTGTCGGTAAAATTTTATCATTTTATGTTATGTTATGCCTTAAAATAAAATATTTCCCTAAAATCCTATTCTGTACCAGAAATTATATTTTATTTTATGCATCATAACATAAAATATTTCCTGTTATTGACCATAACATAAAAGATCCTAAGCAGGACATTTTATAGGTATTTTGACACATTTTATGAAAATGACATGCGTCAATTAAAATGTTGTGCGAAAATTGTTTTAATTAAAAACTGAATGTCCACCGCCATACATAAAAAGTACAATTTTGTCAGAAATTGTAGAAATTTGCACTGGTGCGGTATGATAAAATATAATAAGTTAATTATATTTGCCTAGGTTTTACTTTTATGCAGAATAGATCATAGGATACGATATCTTCGCGATTCCTACGATTCATGTGAGTTGCCCAGCTTCAAAAGTTCTTCCAGCTGGATAATTAATAAAATTCTTCTATTGTGATTTGTAAACTTATGAATAATTCTAATTTATACCCAAAATGTTTCGTTTTAAGCAAACAAATTCAAATATTTATAGAGTAACTATAGCCTCATATCGGAAAGACATCTATTCTGTTCACTTGAGTTAGGAATCTAAAATTGTATGGAATGGATATCTTTCTGCTGCTTTGCATTTCGCTGGTTTTGCTGGTTTGCTGGTTCGTATCAAACTCCAGTCAGGAGTTGTCATATTTTAGCACTTTTACATCCAAAGTATCTCAAGAGCTATTAAGAAAGCAGCTGCTTTCATAAACGATTATTTAGTGGGTGATTTGATAGAGTATCACGCAACTGTCAATTGACCAGTTGTTCAAAAAGTAATAGAAAACATAGCGGAATGTACTAAATATTTTATGTTACGTGTTCATAAAAGAATTCATAAAATAATTTTATGGAACCACGACAGAATACGAATTTTTAAAATATTTTATTTTTATTTTATGAAGAAGGGATTTTTTCGCCATAAAATAACATAAAATATTATTTTATGAAAAATTACAGAATAGGGCCCATTATTGCTTGGCTCGTCTAAGCCAAATTCCGTCCTCCCCTAAAATGTTCTCGTCTGGGTTGGGCCTAGTGCAGTTCGGAGTTCACTGGTAAAAAGTGAATGTTTCTCTATTTTAAGATAGATGGCGCATTGTGTGTCTCCACTTATTTTACTGAACATTTTAATGCGCGAAGCATTAAAATGCTGGTAAAATTATGAAATTTTCTGTTCCTATGACAATTTTCAAATTGTCTTTTAAATTTAATGAAGGATTTAATTTTAATTGAAAATTGTTAGATTGTTTTATTTATTTATTGGAGGATTTAATTTCTTTTAACAATTTTCAGATTAATTAAGTCCATCCTTAATTCTAAATTGTAAAAACGTTTATCTAAACTTTATAAACATTTTGAAGTTTTTCAGTGAAAAGATTTTTAACGTCTGTCACTTACTTTTCGGAACTAGTCAGGAATAACCGATTTTCTTCAAACTTTGTGAATAACTTACAATTCGCTCACAAATCACAAATATCACAATTATTTTTCGCGGAAACTTATACTTTCGGAGATATTTCACTTTAAAAATAGCGAATTTTGCACTGCACACCGCCATACAATTTGATAATAAATATTCTTCTTCTTCGTTTAAGTAGCTACAAGTACCCAATGCACCTCATTCCATTCAGGCTACCAGTACCGCTTCGGTCCGGGCGCGCGTGTGTTGTGTGCCCCTGCCAGCCTGCATGTGTTTGTGTTTCTTTAACAAATGTTTTTCTATTCCATTCTAACTAAATGCTGCTTTACTGCACATCAATTGATTACTCGTAATGAATACAAAATCGCAATGCTGGTAACCCGAATGTTGGGAAGGTATGTATATACCCACCGATAAGAGCATATAGCTACTTAAAAGAAGAAGAAGAAGAATATTTATTATCAAATTGTATGGCGGTGTGCTGTGCAAAGTTCGCGATTTTTAAAGTGAGATATCTCCGAAAGTATAAGTTTCCGCGAAAAATAATTGTGATATTTGTGATTTGCGAGCGAATTGTAAGTTATTCACAAAGTTTGAAGAAAATCGGTTACAATGGTTGATTCCTGACTTAGCCAATTTTACTTTGCCCGAACTCGATACTAGGCTTAAGTAAACTTGTCTCTCGAACAAACTTGTAATTTTTATTCGTAATGTATAGTATAATCTACATTCCACAGTCCACTGCGTACACTGAAGCTGAACGTGTAGTGCAATCGAAGGTGCAAGGTCTTGCCACCACCGGTATTTTGACGTTTATTGGACTATTGGGATTTTGTTCTTAAGTGGAGTTGTCGTAATTCTTCGACGACTTGAACGTATTTATTTTTTTAATATATTAATTGAACTTTAAAAATGGCAAGTTGGACTATATCGCGAGTGCCTGTCACCATTTTAAGAGGGTACAAATGTAATTCAAGCATATCAGCTTTTAGGCAGAGGTAAGTTTTCTAAAGCTATTTGTCATTGAAAGGTCAAACGTTATCTTACAAGTACAGAATTCTGTAAGAATTTGTATTTTTACTGCAATGATACGCAATTTACAGAGTTACATCAATTCTTCTCGCGAACATCGCCAAATGGCTTGTGAAGTAAAAACGGTTTACTTCTAACTCCACGGCATTTTGGCGTATTTCCGAATCCCCATATCGAGAAGATTTGTATGGGTAATATGCAATGTGTGTTTAATAATGAGATCAAAAAATACAGGTTTAAAGGGATATCGGTGATCAGTCTTGTCCTTTTCTAGCAGTGCAACACCGAAAATGTTTGATTTTATAGAATTTTGTTTAATATTTGCGCAAGTACGTTTCGCTAATAACAGCGTGGTTTCATAGGCTAATAGGTATTGCTTGGTGTTACTGCTCGTTTTAAAGTCGTCAATTCCGAGTCGTTTCGTTCTGTCTAGATGAATTTAATTTCAATGTAACCCCCAGAAACCCAAGCCTTGACACAGAAAATCAAATACGTGTACTTGCTAGTCGGATTCTCTAAAGTGTTTTCTTTTGGTTTTTATGGAAAAGTGACCACACATTGATTTTATGTATGCTACAGAGTCTAAACTACTGTATATACAGGAAAATGATCTTCCAGTAATTTTAAGCTTGGCGCATTAACTTAACAACATAATAAAATAGCTTTGATTTAACCTTACCATTTTACGCCCCATAGCTCTCATCTCAGTAATGCTGAATATTTGCATGTGCGTCCATTCGTCATTCAATTTCGTCGGACCATGGTCCACTGACAATAATCTTATTATATGTCAGTGGACCATGGCCATTGGCCAGGGCTGCCACTTTATGACTATAGGTGACTATAGTTAGGCCAATTCTACATAGAAAGCTTTAAGCTGCAAGCTACGCACTGACATAAGAATGGACTGAGCCATCCTATCTCATTCCTATAGTCAAAAGTGGCACAAAATTTGGCTAAAATCTATTCGTCTCTTTCAAGCTCAAAATGTACACTGAACTAACAAATTTATTTATTTGTAAAGTATAGTTCACACAAGCGAAGTTACTGTCCCAAGTAGCCTCGTTTTAAGTCCCTCACCTCTTGACATACCCATCAGTTTACTTGCGCCAGTACGAAAACGAGTTCCATTCACTTCAACTTTTTAGCGAAGTGGAACCTGAGAAATAGTCAAATTGAGTACATTTTCTGCAACTGGTACATTTTTTGATTTAAGCAGTCTTTAATAATAGGTCTGTTCACGTACTCGAATTTGTGTGAATGCATTAGCACATTTTCACCCAAAATCTGTTCACGTACTCAGAAAATGGGGGGAAAAATGTAGGCGTCACACTTCCCCTTCAATAAAGTTTTAGCCCAAAACCACCTTTTGTCAAACACATTAAAATTTGAAATCGAGAATTGTCAGAAGTTCAAACTGTCAAAGGAAAAATGTAAAAGACAGCAGAATTTGCAAATGATGTGCACTGTTTGCCCAGGTCGTATAAAAATTTACAAAATAGTAAGTAAAATGAATAGATATGTTATGTTTGGCATTTTATTTTCAAATTAAAGTTGTTAGCTTGACAGTTTGTAGTTGTCACTTTCGCTTTTTGCCCAAGAACACACAAAAGTTGTTCATGTACTTTCCAAATTTGATGGCTCCTCTCCTGCACATTTTCACACAAAAAAGCCCAAGAACGAAAACACTCGAGAAGTACGTGAACAGACCTAATATCAGCTGGTGTGGAACTTGTAAAATGTCAACACATTTATGTTTGCAATTTTATACGGAGGGAGTGCTTTTTATTTTTCAGTAAGAAATTTCGTAAATTTAAAAGATAATTATGTAAGCAAAAATATTATTCCTTAGCAATCACTATGCCAGGAACGTACTCGCACTTCCTTTTTTCTTAGAATTTTTTCTCCGAAATTGCCCTTAATTACATTGCTGCACAATTTATGATCTTTTCAATATGTAATTTTTCACTTGAAACCATTTTCTCTAAAAAATAAATATCTTCATATTTCACATGTTACACACAATTTGACTATTTCTCAGGTTCCACTTCGCTAAAAAGTTGAAGTGAGTGGAACTCGTTTTCGTACTGGCGCAAGTAAACTGATGGGTATGTCAAGAGGAGGTGAGGGACTGAAAACGAGGCTACTTGGGACAGTAACTTCGCTTGTGTGAACTATACTTTGGATTACACAACATAAATGCCTGCGTATCCTGGAAACATTCGCTCTCGATCCTAGACCGTATGGCGCTTATGCTCTACCTTAACCTATTATAATATTTTATTTCTGCTTACTTTTCTATTTTTTAACATTGTATATGTACATATGAACATCTTTTCATTTATTTTCATTTATTGACTGTTTAACTTATTCTATCTGTTTACATCCTCTTCACTTATGCTTTAACATTCCTAGTTTAGTGTGATCCCACTCAGACAGCTTAGCTGGTATGAGAGTTGGGAGGTTTGATTTTATATGTACATGCAGTTATATTACAGAATGATATCGATATATACTTTTTACAATTAAATACAAAGATAATTTTGTTTTAATTTAATTGCATTTTTGGTTTAACAAAACTAATTATATTGTTACTAACAGGTAATAAAGATAATTTAATATATATATATATATATATACTTTTTACAATTAATTACAAAGATAATTTAGTTTTAATTTAATTGCATTTTTGGTTTAACAAAACTAATTATATTGTTACTATCAGGTAATAAAGATAATTTAATATTAATTTATTTTTACTTATAATTCCACAAATTAGTTTATTGATTCCTATTTAGAGTTACTGTTAACAGTTGAGCTAAGCTATTTCCTTTTTTACATTCCAGTTTTTAGAAGCAGTGATTATTTTTCCATTATACATTTATAGAAAAATTGATGACAGATAGTTTTTCAGCTTCTCTACAAATAGTGATTGTTGTTTGTGCCAATTTAATATTCTCAGGTAGTGCGTTGTGTATTTGCCCCGCAGTATTTAGCAGGCATTGTCACAGTCTTTCTGTCCTTGACTGGATCTGCACAATGTTGTTCATATTTCTTGTCCTGTGGTTATGGATGCTAGTGTGAAGTTCGCCTACTAAATTTGTCCTTATGTTTTTTCTCAATATGTTGTATATAATCTTGGCCTTTTCAATTTGTATTATTTTCTTTAGTGTAAACTGTCGTGTGTATCGATGAACCAGTTTGGTGGCGGTATCCCATCGGAGTCCATATAGAACTTTTTGGGCCCTATTTATTAGAATTTTAAGATCTGCTTTTAGCCTTTGAGAGAATTGTGACCAGTTTATTGCGTTGTAGCGTATATGTGATAGGACATGTGCATTGTAAATTAAATCCGCTATAGGCAGTTTGATATACCTTTTTATTATCCCAATTAGGGGAGTGATTTTTTTCGCCAGTTTACCAATATGTTGCTTCCAGTTTAGTTTCTCGTCGATTTGTAGTCCTAAGTAATTTGTTTCACGAGTTCTTTGTATGTTGCTGATGTCTATTTTTATGTTAATTGTCCTGTCTGGTTTATTTTTTTGCCTGAAGACCATATATTTGGTTTTTCCTTCGTTCATTTTCAGTTTGTTGACGTTAGTCCATTTCTTAAATAGCTTTAAGTCTTCGTTCATCGAGAGTTCCACGGCTTCCATACTTTTGGCGTTATATATGATGTTGGTGTAGTCTGCAAAGATATGATATTTTCCGCGTAATTTGGCATATTGTAGAATATTTATGTATAGAAGGTATAGAAGCGGCGCTAGAATTGATCCCTGTGGTACTCCGCATGTTGAAATTGAGGGGTTGCTTAATATTTCCTCTATTTTAGTTTGTACTTCTCGTCCGGTCAGGTAACTTCTTATTAAGTTGTTTGCTACACCTCGTATTCCCAACGTGTATAGGAAGTCCAACATTAGTCTGTGATGGACAGTATCGAACGCCTTAGTTAAATCAACAAAAACTGCGCCTACATAGTATCCCTCATCCAGGTAGCTGTTTATTTTGTCCAGTGTTTCCGCTGTAGCCAACTCTGTGTTGCTTTTGGGTTGAAAACCAAATTGATTTCTGTCTATATCTCCATTTTCTATGATGAATTTCCTGATTCTCATTTCTATGATTTTTATACCCTAGATGAAATCTACAGGGGTATACTAAGTTTGTCATTCCGTTTGTAACACCTCGATATAATGATGGTAGAGCAAAATGGATTGGACACTCATTCATAATATTAAAAGTTATTTTGATTTTTGCATGTCCGTCCGTCCGTCCGTCCGTCCGTCCGTCCGTCCGTCCGTGCGCACGATAACTCGAGAACGCGTATACTTAGAGAGCTGAAATTTTGGACACGGACTTTAAAAAAAAAGTAAAATTAAGTTCGAAAATGAGACAAATCGGGCAACTCCTTCGTGGGGTTGCCATATAAAAATTTCGTTTTCCGCTATATATTTGGACACTGCCTGAGAACGCGTCAACGTAGAGAGCTGAAATTTCGTACATGATGTTTTTACTATATTAGCAAATAAAATGTTAAAAATGGACTAAATAGGGCAACTTCTTCTTGGTGTTGCCATACAAAAATTTAGGTTTTTTACGCATACTTTGAAAACGATCAGTCCAAGACATTTTTGTTGTACTAAAAACTTCGGCAGAATACGAAATCCTATAAAATTGGTAATAATCATTTTTTCTGTGCGACAAACCGTTCTAGAAATATATGCGAAAACAACTTCAAAATCAAACTTGAATAGATCGGTGACCATACGAAATTTAATACGGGCATTCATCTAGGGTATCATAAGAATTAGTCTTAGACCAATTCTAGCTTTTTTACTTGTTTCATATATTTTGCTTATGTTGCTTATTAGGGCTATGGGTCTGTAGTTGTTCAGTTCTGTGGCGTCTCCTTTTTTGGGAACAGGTGTGATCCTCGTTTTTTTAAGCAACTTGGGAATATTCCACTGCTGATAGTTTTATTTATTTGTTGGGTGAGTGGTTGCACGATGATGTGAATAACATCTGTTATAGCCTCTACCGTGATGCCATCCTTTCCTGGGGCTGCTTTTTATACCCTAGATGAAATGAAATCTATAGGGGTATACTAAGTTTGTCAATCCGTTTGTAACACCTCGAAATAATGATGGTAGAGCAAACTGGATTGGACACTCATTCATAATATTAAGTTATTTTGATTTTTGCATGTCCGTCCGTCCGTGCGCACGATAACTCGAGAACGCGTACACTTAGAGAGTTGAAATTTTGTACACGGACTTTAAAAAAAAAGTAAAATTAAGTTCGAAAATGAGACAAATCGGGCAACTCCTTCGTGGGGTTGCCATATAAAAATTTCGTTTTCCGCTATATATTTGGACACTGCCTGAGAACGCGTCGACGTAGAGAGCTGAAATTTCGTACATAATGTTTTTACTACATTAGCAAATAAAATGTTAAAAATGGACTAAATCGGGTAACTCCTTCTTGGTGTTGCCATATAAAAATTTAAGTTTTAATTGGTAATCATTTTTTCTGTGCAACAAACCGTTCTAGAAATATATGCAAAAAACAACTTCAAAATCAAACTTGAATAGATCGGTGACCATACGAAATTTAATACGGGCATTCATCTAGGGTATCATAAGAAATGGTCTTAGACCAATTCTAGCTTTTTTACTTGTTTCTTTTAAGATTTTCCACTATATTTTTGACTTCATCTGTAGTTGTAGGCGTAAGAATATTGATCTCGTCGACGATTTGTTTATTGTTGGGCTTTCGGTTGGAATGGTTTTCTGCACATTGGCACCAATGTTATTAAAATATATATTAAACTCGTTCGCTATTTCCTCATGGTTTGTTAGAGTCAAGCCATTAGTTGTTTTTCCCTTATTTAGCACGTCTGCGTCGATGATATGCCATAGTTTCCTTGAGTGTTTTCCTGCCGAATTTATTTTTTCATTTATATATGTTTCCTTAGTTTTTCTTATAGAGGTTGTTACTTTGTTTCTTATCCTCTGATACTCAATTCGCAGAGATTGGTTTCTTGGTTGCGCTTTCATTTTTCATCTGTTAACCAAACGTTGGATATTTTTCTACGTACGTGGTGCTAGCTTCTTTTGCTTCTTTCATAGTATCTGTTATGTCCTCAATGGAAATATTTTGGTGGTTTTTGAGTTTTGTTTTTTATATATTCTCTGTATTTTTCTTTATTTTTCATGGGGACACGAGTTACCTTCATAAGCTTTTCATGTTACATTTGATCAAAACATGAGCGATTATAATGCGGTGATCAGAAATGGCGGTTTTGTGCAAGGAGATTTGGACTTTGTTCAAAAGTGTCATCTCTGTGATGCAGTGGTCGATTATTGAACATGAGGCTTCATCTTTTCTTGCGTAGTGTTCTGCTTCAATACTATTTACTATTTTGAAGTTGTTCATTGTAGTCATATTGTTAGAGCATTTGACGGTCTATTATCTTTGAGTAGGTCAATATTTGTATCCCCTAGAAAAATTATATTTTTGTGGGTCGCTAAGATACTTTCAAGATGTTGAATGAATTCCAGCAACTGCTCGTTTGGTGACCTATACATGGTCATGATTTTTAGATTTTTTTTGTCCTGCGTTTTTATCTCTAACAATAGTTATGTTGTGTCTGCTTTCTTGGGAATAACCCATAACTTTTTGTTTTTTGTTAATATATATGGCAGTACCACCTCCTCTGGAGTCATCTCTACAATAGTAATCAGACATTTGGTAATATTGAGTTTCGTTTGTGTAAATCCACGTCTCATTTAGAATTATTATTTCAATAGGCTGATGTTTTATTGAAAGTGCTTGAATTTCATGTACCTTGTTTCGCAGACTTCTAATATTTAGATACAATGTTTTTAAAATTCCACTACTTGTATAGTTCATTTTTGCAGTACCCTATAGTTTGAGACTGTCCATTGTAAGTAGAGATGTATTCGGGTTATTTGCCTCCATTTTATTTTGCGATTTTTTCCTTAGGCCATATTTATTAGACATTATTTGTTTTTACACAGTACTTAACCTAAGCCTATGCCTAAATACAAATAATGTTATAGGCCCACGGCTACAAGGCCATCTGGGCAGCGATTTGTTGTTTTGATAGTTATTTTTTCCATAAAATTCTAAACATATTTTTTCTTGAGTAAAAATTAGTACATTCCTTTGTTTTATTTTTTTACTGGCTCATCTATTCTTATATATATATATATAGGTCATATTTATTTAATCTATGTTCTCTAGATATGTCATGGCGTTTTGTACTTTTAGCTTTATAGGCAACAGGAGTGATAATCGTTGCATTAGGATACTTTTTATTGTTTGTTTGTATAATAAGGTTAGATTGCGTATGATATTTGCATTTTTTTTGTAATTCATTTCATTCAAATACGTTTTATAGTTTATTTGTTCAATTTTTTGATAGATTAAATTTATAATTTATTTGTTCAATTTTTCTTTTTTTCTTTAGTAAGATCAATTTTATAGTATATTTAGTTACCTTTTTGTATTTCATTTCACTTGAGTGTAAACAGTTTTCCTTGTAGTATTTCCTCTCATGCTTTCCCTGATTTCTCCTCTTCTTTTTCCTTTCTTTATACGTTTTCTGCATTATAGTTGATATTTCTCTTAGCAGTCTGAATTGCTCTGTGATATTCAGGGCACTCAATGCTGTCCACTCAGTGGCTTTTGCAGTTTGTCGTGGTTTTTGCGTTCCTTTGGCAATTGACGCATAAAATTTTGTCCGAAATGCATTCTAAAGTGTTGTGTTCCCCCGCGCATTTTCCACATGCTATTTTATTTGGGCAGTTTTCGGTTTTATGGTTATAACCGCTACATTTGTAGCACCTTCTTATGCCGAAATCCTCCCTGACGAAGTGCGCGTTCCACTCAATGTTTATATATTGATAAATTAATTTTTTATAGGTTTTGCTACTAACTTCCATATAGATTATCCATTTCCCATTTCTATTATTTTTCCTACTGTAGACTACCTTTATTTTATCCTCATCTGTAATGCAGTAGTTTAGTTGTTTGAGTTCCGTCAAGAGTTCCTCTGTTGTATAGTTTTTTTCCAAGATTTGTAATAAATAGTCGTGTGTTCCTCTCTTTGATAATATATATATCATACTCAATATTTAGTTTGTTTTTATAGCTTCCGCTATTTTTGTATTATTCGATTTAATAATTACCCTTCCAATTTTTATATTTTTCATTTGTACAATGGGGGCGCCTAACTTACTATGCTGTATATTTAATTTGATAGCTTTCCTTGTAATGTCACTAGTTTGTATTTTTTTTAGGTTGGCTTTGCGTGGGGCAGCTTAGGCTTTTTTTGCTACAGCTGCATATGAAGCTGTCACTGTGCCTGTATGTCTTTCTACATTCGCTTGAAGTGTTTCCATCCCGATCTAGACTATTTTCATTTGTTTTTCGTATTGGACCATTTTTGCTTGAGTTTCCTTTTGCAGATTAATGAATTCAGGTAATCTGTTTTTGACAGCCATCTGATCATGTCTTTACATTCTCTGCAGGCCCACATTGCTATTTTAAAATCCTTTATTTTGGTATAGTCTTTAATACTTACATTACAGCATCTGATATGGAACCATTTCTCGCAGAAACCTTCGCACTGGAGTGCTTTATCTTCATACTTAACCGCATTTTACCACTTTTTGCATAAGCAATCCAAACTATCATTAGCGGGATCCGTCATATTTGAGGTTAATATTTTTTTGTTTCAATTTTCTCATCCCTCTTTTATATTTTTTACTGTAGATTTTTAACAGCTTATAAAATCCTTTTAGATAAACAGTTTTGTTATCCGCAAAGTATTTTATACTTGCTTTTAGGCACTGTAATTTATTGAAAGCTCGGAGGTACTTAATGGCGTATGTAATCGGTTCTTCTTCTTCTTCTTTTATGGGTCCTATTTTTTTTTGTCCTAGAAAAAATTGTGTTACCCATGCTATACCTAGTTGTGTGAACTAAAACCTGTTTTCCGTATCTATGCTAACCTACTCTTATTCTAGATGGGGAGTGGGATGTTAAGTAGGGTAATGAGCTGGAAAAGTAGGGAATCTCGGGGCTGGTTGGGGTGGAGAAGAATAGTGGTGAGGTCGTTGGATTTTATTGTGTTCTGTGACATTGGGCAATCTATCAGGAGGTGCTGCACTGATAGCGCATTATGACATTGTGAGCATGTGTAAAGTTAGTTAGTAAAGTTAGCATTAATGTTTGTTGTCCATTGAGCTCAGGGTTGAAGCGTGGTTGTCTAATGGTGGGCCAATGGTTGTGAAGGAAGGTGTTGTTTCGGTCCCAAGCAGCTTGCCTTTTCCTGGTTAGATTTTTTTGTGCAATGTTTGCTATCAGTCTTCCATCTCCAGGTGTGACTATGTCTAGGCTATTGCTTCTTCCTGTTTGTTTGGCTAATTGGTCTTCCTTTTCGTTTCCTGGGATACCCGTGTGTCCAGGTATCCATGCTAAGGATACTCGTGAGTAGTGAAGGAGATTTCTGGTCAGTAAAACTTGTGGAGAGCTTTTCTTCCTATTTCGTAGTGCATCTATAGCACTGACATATATAACATGGACTGCCTGATTTGCTATTTCATATGGGTCAACTTTTTTTTGGCAGGGTGTGACAATTATCTTAATTTCAAGTTTTATTTTTGCTTTAATATTCATATTAAAAGTTCAACAAATTATAGAAGCACTCGAAATTATTTTTCTTCTTGGAAGCTTATCTCCTACAACATCAAATATTTTTTAAACTTGATTTTTAAAGAAATAAAATTAAGCAATTTTTGTCTACCTGCCCCTAAAAGTAGCTATGGGGGACAGAGAAAGGATTACAAATATTGTATTGCCATCTATTTCTATCCTATATATTCATTTTGAAAACCACTGAACTGAAACTGGACTATGGTGTATTTTGTATAGAACTTATTATTTGTAGTTCAGCGGAATAAAGTAGTTAAACCAAAAAGGGACAATTATAGGAAAGTGATCCCATAATAATGTAAGGAATTTCAGTAGAATCAGCAGTCCATTTTATATATGTCAGTGATCTATAGTAGCATTTGAGTCTGTGCACACTGTGACTGGTTTGTTTTGATTCTTCACTATCCGAATTGCTTGCTGAACTGCATATAGCTCTGCTGGCTGTGCTGGGCTCTCCGTGTGTAGCTTGGCCACGTAGACCTGTTCCGACGTCTCATTGTACTCCCTGATTACGGCGACTCCAACTCCTTCTGTGGAGCAGCTTGCGTCTGTGTACCAGAACTCGTGGTTATTCCTTCTTTGTGTCAGTTCTCGAAATTTCTGTTGGTATGTTTCGGTAGGAGTTTCGTCCTTTTTGTAAATCGTTAAGTCCAGGATGAAGTGGCTGCGTAAGGGGTAATAATATGGGATAGGGATTAGACTGTCAGAATCTGAGCGGGGTAGTGTGGGAATACCTAGGTCTAGTGCAAGCGAAACGCATTTGTAGAGGGAGAATGGAACTTTAGGTGGCGGGGTTCTTAAGAAATACGTTATTTTATTATGAAGTGGCCTTTTAGGGTCATTTGCTCCTTTTACAAACTATGTTGAGCGCGCTCTTAATGGTCCTCTCATTGAATGTGAGGAAGCCTCCCTCGATGTGTAAGGCTTCAATTGGTGTTGTTCTGAAGGCTCCTGTCGCTGTTCTGATTATATTGTTTAATTTTACTTGTATTTTGTGGATGGAGGTTATCGTGATCCCGTAGTCAACTTTCCCGCTGGCAATAGTTTTAACAATTTTACACAGACTGCTTGGTGGTACTCCCCTGTTTTTGTACGCTAGTATCCTGGCGAGGTTATGGACTTTTTTCAGCCCTTGCGCCATCGTGTTGACCTGTAATGCCCATTTCAAATTTCGTGAGAGATATATCTAGAATCTTGAGGTTGTCTACAGCTTTCAGGTGGAATTGGTCTATACGGCATCTGTCGGTAAAGCATTGCCTCTTCCGGCACACGTGCAGCAGCTCCAGTTTCTCTTCTGGGCCAGGTGTTGGCCTTATTGAAGTTATCTCCCACCCGTGAATTTGCTTCTCGTCCTTGGCTGTGACCTGCAATCAGGAGATTATCAGCATAAATCAAAATCTTTACATTTGTTGTTTCGTCTAATAGGGAATCTATATATGTTTTAAAAATACTTGTAGAAAAGGGAGACCCTTGTGGGGCTCCATTGTCCAGGGAGAAAAGTGGGGACAGGAATCCATTGACCTTGACTCTTATTTTCCTGTGCGTAAGGTAATTTAAAACGAGCTGGATGAACCTGAGATCAATACCCCAGACACAAAAGCGTTTAGCTACTAAGTGTGTCCCTACTCGGTCGTAGGCTTTTTCCAAATCTGCTGACAGTACTACCCCATGGTGCCTTTGAGCTAACCCTTCTATTAGGTAACTCTCTAATTGGTGAATGAGAGACAGGGTCCCTCTGCCAGGTCTGAAGGCATGTTGTGCATCAGCAAGGGTGGACTCCAGAATTGGACCTAATCGTCTGGTTATGATCTTTTCGAATACTTTTGATAGGCATGTTAACAGGGAGATTGGCCTATAGTCTGTCACAGTAAGAGAATTAGCGGATCTCTTGGGTATGGGGACAACTGTGGCAACTTTCCATTCTTGCGGGAAAGTTCGTTTGTCCAGGATAGTGTTCAAGAGAATGTACCTCATTTTGAACTCGTGGGGGCTTCCTTTATCATGCGATAGGATATCCTGTCGAGACCGGGGGTAGTTTTTTTAAGGAGGCTCAGCGTATTACTGAGTTCTTCAAGGTTGATTGGGTATGACAGGTTTCTGGCTGGGTCGGGTGAATAGGGTGTATCCGTTAAGGAAAAATTATGCTTGTTGGCTCTAAAATTTTGAGTGAAATTGTTATCAGACGAATAGCCCGACCAAGTTTGGGCGAACTCGCAAGCAATCTCCGTGGAGCAACTTATGTTCCTGCTGGGTGTTGTCAGGTTGGCAATGATACCTGCAGGTCTGTTACCGGATATTGATCTGACCTTTATCCACGCGTCCTTGATATCTTTGTGTTTGCAGATTCCCTACGATAGCTTTGGAAGTTTTTTGTCGTAGGATGCCTTCTGAATCTCTTCCATGCCCTTTTTTGGATCTAATCTTTGAGAAGATGTCTTGGTTCATCCAATAGGGCTGGGTGTTTGGTTTTGGGGATGATGACGGAATGGCGGACGGCGCGGCTGAGCCCTATATCTTCTTGATTCTGGCTGCTTCTTGGTTTATTTTCCTGCTGACTGGTGAGTTGATCACTTCATGTGTTACTAGAGCTTGGAATTTAGTCCAGTCAGCTTTAGCCTCCTGGAATCTGACGGTTGCCTTATTGTTGGCTGTTTCGACTCTCGAAGTGACGAGAATTGTGTAGTGGTCACTTCCTTCTAGGGTTGGGTGGGAGAAATAGGTGTCTAATTTTGGGGATGTCAGAGTAATATCAATGGGGATGAGGGTGTCTAGTATGCTGAGATGTGTAGGTGATCCGTCATTGAGTATGGCGTATCCCTCCTCACTGATCCAGTTACTGACAATGTTGCCCTTTCGATTGGGCCGAATGGATCCCCATAACGGTCTGTGGGCGTTGAAATCATCCGCTATTATCGGATTTGATAGAGTTGCGTTGGCGACTTCTTGAAGGTGCTCCGGTTGGAGGTATACGTCATGCTCCACGTACACATCCGTGATGTTTACTGGCGGGTTTGTCTCCACCTTAAGAGTAAGTGTTAGAATGGTGGTGGCATTGGGAATTCTAGAGTAGGAAAGAGTTATGAACTAGGGTGGCTACTCCGCTTCGTCTTGTTTCGTATGCTTTGTTGTTGTAAACACACCTGTATTGTCCCATTCGCTCTGGTCCGTCGCCTTCCAAGAGTTTGGTTTCCTGTAGTAAAATTATGTGGGTTGAGTATCTGAGGATTAGGGTTTGTAGGAAAGAAAGGTTATTAAAGAAACCTTGAATATTCCACTGGAGGATGATAAGGCCTCTGGTGGAGCTGGTCAAAGATGTTTGGATCGTATGGTGGTTCTGAGGATCTGGATAAATGGGTCCCTGTGAGGTAATTATGGGCTTTATTCGTCTATTTTCAACTATTATGTTATCAATAATGGCTTTAGATTTTGGAGTGAAGTTTAGTAGCTGTTTATCTTCGACGAAAGAGCTTTGTCTTGGGGGTGTTGTGCTTGGGTTGGTATTCATTGTTAAGATATTGAGGTTGCTCGCCGTTTGTAGCATGTTTATATGGATCGGGGGTGTATGGATGGCATTTGTACTGTGGATTGGGATGGTCTTATTGTTTTCTTTTGCGGTTGGGGAAACTACGGTGCGGGGGCTTCCTTGTTGCTGTGGCAAGGCTGCGTTCTTGCTGTTTGTTTGACTTGGGTACTGTGCTTGTTGGTAATTGTTGTGGTGAGATATCTGTATTTCTGTTTGTACTGATAGCGGGGGAGAGACCAGTTGGGGTAGTTGGACGGTTGCAGAGCAGGATTGTTGGACAATTGTTCTTGTGCTAGAGAAATGACAGGCGTGGTTGTCCTGCTATAGGGATAATTATTTTACACTGACCGCTACACCGGTCCCTGCTCGGGCGCCAGTTAATAGATTCACTTATACGTTTATGAAAAAAAAATAAAAGGAACAACTTTAAATTATTTTCCGAACTTTATTCTATCAAATCTAAATGAAAACTGAACTAAGAAATAATCTAAAAGTGATCAGACGATCATAACATACAATGACCCCACAACATACCAATCATGAATTCTGCATACCATTGCTGCATTCCACAAAAAATAATCCGCATGAAAATGCAACTCGCGCAAATACTGCAACTAGCGCAATGTTATTCAACTGTACAGCAATAAATGCAAGTAAAGCAAAGTCGTTCACCTTTGCTTAAAATAAAATGGAAAAATATAATATTTAGGCGTAAGCAATTAATATATGGTATATAAATTGATCGATGTTTTGTAATAAAGTAGAGTTTTTAATTATACGCAAGACGGTAATTACTTTTTAGAACTTTGCTCACGGCAATTTCTATCAGAAATTAGGAAGTCTACTAGCTGGTCTTATCCTTAGCCACAACTCACTGTGCTGGACAATTTCCATTAGAAGGAAGACACTAACAAGCCAGAAGGAAACTTAAAAGAAGATCCAACTTCAGCATGGAAGAAGCTGCAATATTGCAAACGGAATGCCTAGACGACATTCTTAAAATTAAAATTAATTTAAAAAAACACTCTGATGAGCGCAAAACAAAAATATACCTACAGGCAAGACTTGACCGACTGAAGGTTTGTGGGCTGAATTTTTAAAAAGAGATACGGAAATAAGGGAATTAAAGCGTACAAATCCCAAGCATCAGTATTTCGAGAAGCAATTCTTCAAAGAATCTGAAAAACATTACGACGCGATTTCTATATTATTGCTGAATAAACTGGAAGAAGTATTGGAAGAGGAAAAATCCATGGTTGAACATGATACCAGCAAAATGGGTGATCACATGAAACTTTTCCGTGTTCAGCAAGAAACAATCCAATTGTTTAAAAGATTAGTGGAATCTATCAAAGGAGAAGCAGAGAATGTGCACTCCAATTTTTATTACCAACATAAGCTAAACACCATTAAAGCTTACTGGGATAATATAGCGATAAATCATACTAATATGATAGCTAGTCCAACTGAGATATACAAAGAGTACAGTGAAAACAAGGTGTTTCAGGCCACTGAGGACATCTACCAAGATATTGTCATCTTTTTGCAAGAAAAAATAGGTACCTTCCAAAGAAGCGATGATGACATCAAGCTACCTAGAGTAACAATACCTATGTTCGATGGAGACTATCAAAGCTGGACATCATTTCATGATATATTCATCAGGCTGATCCACAACAACAGCAGGCTGGGAGAGGCTGAGAAGATACAGTACTTAAAAACTCATGAAGAGAGAAGCCGCCAGTCTATTACAACACCTCACAATTTCAGATGCCAATTACAAGACTGCATGGCAGTTGCTCAATGATAGATACAATAATAAAAGGAAGCTCTTCTCAGTTCAAGTACAGGTACTACTAGCTCAACCGAAGCTAGACCACGAGACGGCTGTTGGTATTCGCAAGCTTCACGATACAACAAAAGAATGCTTACACGCAATATCCAATCTTGGTATAGATACTACCGAGTGGGCTCCACTGATAGCTCATCTAGTAATTCAGAAATTAGACCTCGAAAGTCACAAGTTGTATGAGCAAGGTTTAGAAAAGCCTCGAGAGCTTCCAACGTCTGACGCTCTATTTCGCTTCTTGGAAAATAGATTTCAATCGTTGGAATCACTAAAGAGTTCTAAAAAGAAAGAACTCATGCCACAGAAAATTATGCGGCCCCCTAAAAACCAAGACTGGTCCCGCTTCAAGGCATATCACTCTACTACAAATGCGGCAAAATGCCAGTACTGTCATGAACCGCACAAAATATACATGTGTCAAGCATTTAAAGCTTTATCAATTTATGAGAGAAAACGATATATTGAGAACAACAAATTGTGTGGTAACTGTTTAACCCACAGAAACGATGAGAGATGTCACAGCAAGTTCAAATGCAGTATGTGCAAACAACGACACCACACGCTCCTACATCAAGAACATAAAATGCAAACATTGAATCATATATCAACGACTGAAGCCGAGCAATTACAAGCACTTCTATCGAAATATCATTCATCCACATTGCTAGCAACAGCTAGTATTAAAGCAAGAACCATAGATGGAAGACTGGAAAATTTAAGAGCGTTGATCGATCCAGGATCACAAGCATCCTATTGCATAAATATTGGCCTACCATGATACAAAGCACACGCGGAGATTTCTGGACTTGGAATGGTTGAATCCGGAATAGCTCGAAACAAAATAACAATTGAGTTATGCCCACACTTCGCTTCAAACTTTTCAATAAATATTGAAGCACTCATCCTGCCACGCCTCACAAAATTACTTCCAAGCAGACAAGTAATAAATTGTAATAACACGGACATCTGGCGAAATTCATTATTTGCTGATCCTACGTACGACAAACCAGGACCCATCGACCTTATAAATGGAGCTGACTTTTACCGCTATATCATGATAGACGGCATCAAAAAACAGAATGGTCTGATAGCACAGAACACAGAGTTTGGATGGATCTTATCTGGCCAAACAGATGACGTTCCAAGTACTTCAATCAATTGTATGGTCTCTTATGCGGAGCTTGACAATACACTCAAAGGTTTTGGGAGATAGAAAGTGTAGATAACCCTATAGAGGAGTTTTCCCAAGAAAATAGACTCTGCGAAGAACATTTTCAGAAAACACATCAACGCAATACAGATGGTATATATACAGTGAGAATCCCCTTCAAAAACAATATAGAAAAGCTAGGAGAGTCAAAACGGAGAGCTACAGCGAGACTACTACAAAATGAGAAAAAAATTTCCAAGAATAAAGAGCTGGAGAAAGATTACAAAATGTTTATGCACGACTACATAACTCTTAATCACATGATGCCCTGTACGAATAAATTTACAAATGGTTACTATCTACCTCATCAAGCAATCATCAAGGAAGACAGCACAACCACGAAACTGAGGGTAGTATTTGATGCCTCGACGAAAGCCACTAGTGGTATCAGTCTTAATGATACCATGCATGTTGGACCAAAATTGCAAAGAGACCTCTCCGAAATACTACTAAGATGGCGTGTAAACATCGATATGTTTTTACTGCCGATATTGAAAAATATATCGGCAGATAAATATACACAACGACGACGACATAAAATACCAAAAAATTCTTTGGAGAATCTCCGATAGTCAGCCTATCAAAGAATACTGCTTGACAACAGTCACTTGTGGAACTGCAGCAGCACCATATTTGGCTCTACGTACACTTCAGCAATTGGCACTAGATGAAAAGGAGGCGTATACTCGAGCTTCACAGATTTTATTAACTGATTTTTATGTAGACGACCTGATGACGGGAGGTAACACTCGCCACGATGCCAAAATGATTCAAAAAGAGCTCACCAGTCTCCTTTCAGCAGGAGGATTCAAACTGCGCAAGTGGACTACCAACCACCAAGATTTATTGGAAGCAATACCAGAGGATCTTAGAGAAAAGGGTACACAGGAAATCAGCGATGAAGACACCATCAAAACTCTTTGCATACGCTGGTGTCCATCAAGTGACTGTTTTCAATTTAAAGTCAGGCTATCTCCAGCAGACCCGATAGCAACAAAACGATCAGCCCTATCAGACATCGCCAAGATCTTTGATCCACTAGGATGGCTATCACCTGTCATCATACAAGCCAAAATACTTATGCAGGAACTCTGGGTAACAAAACTGTCTTGGAACGCAGTACTTCCACCTGAATTAATGGCGAAATGTACACGATTTAAAAATGAATTGACATCCGTCCAGACAATAAATATATACCGTTGGATAAAATACACCCATTCGAGTAATGGAATGTAGATACATGGATTTTGCGACGCGTCCGAAAAAACATACGCTGCAGTGATATATAGCAGAGTTGAGAATTCACTCGGAGAAATGTCAGTAACAATGCTCACTGCCAAAACTAAGGTTGCACCAATTCGAAAAGAATGCACCCTCCCTCGACTAGAGCTATGCGCAGCAGTTCTATTAACACGCCTTCTTAAAAAGGTAGCCAAGGCACAGATATTTCGGAAACTGCTCTGTAAGCATGGACCGATTCCTCAATCACCTTAGCATGGATAAAAGGTGATCCTAGCAGACTGTGGGAAGCCGGTGTAAAATCAGTGAAGTATCATCTCAAACGAATTGCAGGAGAGATAAATTTCACTTTTGAAGAATTCTCAACGCTATCTGCCAAATTGAAGCGTGTTTAAATTCGCGTCCATTGTGCCCACTCAGTAACGAGCCTAGTGAGTTGACAGCAATCACACCGGGACACTTCCTAATTGGAAGCTCCATAATTATACCTCTTGAACCAACTCCACTGGAAAAACAAATACACTGCTTGAAAAAATTGGAGCTTATAACCAAGTTAAAAAATGACTTATGGAAAGTGTGGTCCACAGAATATCTGTAGAGATTGCCCAAATGGACTAAACAACAGAATAACATTCAGGAAGAAGACTTAGTCCTCATAACTGATGAATCCATACCCCCAGCACGATGGCCGTTGGGAAGAGTAATTCAGGTACATCCAGAAAAAGACGGACTAGTACGCGTAGTTCATGTTCGCACAGAAAACGACCACGCATTCATCCGACCAATATTCCCATCAGACCAGGCAAAAGATTTGCAGCCGGAACCATCACGTCATTACTACTACTAAACTGTGTACTACCAATCTTCACGACAACAATATTACCAACGATGGAAAACCTCAGAAATATCACAGAGAAACAACTTCCATTTTTGAAAGTTTATTTGCTAGTGCAATGAAATCACCATGTACCAAATTTCAGTTGTTTTTTTTTTTTATATATTATTAAGCCAAGCTCAGGGGATACCCTATGATGCAAAGCACAGCATGGCAGGAAGGAGATAGGGAAAGGATTATGGGATATGAGGAGAGTGGCGGAGGTGCCGATGTATGTCGCCCATAAACTTCCGCAGATTGTATGCCGGAGGAAAAACAGAAGATGGTAAGCTCTACCGTCAACGCGTTCTCAGGCAGTGTCCAAATATATAGCGGAAAACGAAAGTTTTGTATGGCAACCCAACGAAGGAGTTGCCCGATTTGTCTCATTTTCAAACTTAATTTTACTTTTTTTTTAAAAGTCTGTACAAAATTGCAGCTCTGTAAGTATACGCGTTCTCGAGGTATCGTGCGCACAGACGGACGGACATGCAAAAATCAAAATAACCATCATTATTTCGAGGTGTTACAAACGGAATGACAAACTTAGTATACTCTATAGATTTCATCTAGGGTATAAAAATATATAAAATAAAATAGAAAAAGAGAACAGATGTAAAAAAAAGTTAAGAAAAATAAAATAATTAATTAATGATTGCTAGTAATAAAAAAAAATCGTTTTTTGTGATAAGGATTCTGAAAGAATTGTACTTTTTGCTGAGGAAAAATTGAATAAGTGTAAAAATGTTTTAAATACACGTGTGAGGTATAATAATGTGAAGTTACCGGAAAATGTTAACGCTAGTGATGGATATTATGGACAATTTTACAGCAGCTTTACAGCTTGAATGAAATAATATCGTGAATTATCTGAAAATGAATCTTCAACAGTAGGGGATCTCCACAGTGCATCCTGTTGGTACTTCCCACGTATCAAATTCATCACTGCATTCTCATGAGAGCAAGTCAGATGTTGCTGCTCCAATTGTAGATGATAACAATCGAATTATCGATTGTGATTCAATTATACCAATGCCTATCCTTATAGTATCTCAATAGTCATGCGGCCAATCTGGCTCGTGGGAGGGGTTGCGTTTACCAGTGCGCATTCCGTTCCACAGGTAAAAAAAGCAGTTTTCAAAATGATTTTAGTTCGAATTTTTTTTTCCTATTTGTTTTCATAAACATGAAATAATATAAATTCACTATTCCCAGACAATTTTCTCGTTGCTAGACCGTGCCAGACGCCTTTTTTCGTTGAAAAAAAAAAATTTAAAAAAAATTATTTTATTACGGTTGTAATTTTTATACCAGCTAGTTTAATTATCGAACCACATGAAATTAATTTGCCAGACGATGCGCACTGGTAAACGCAACCCCTTCCCCGAGCCAGATTGGGCGTATGACTATTGAGATATTGAAAGACGGGAGATAGCAAAGAATCAGCCGAACTAAAGTTCTTTTTTTCGAGACGTTGCTAGCTCTCGGACTAATAGAAACTAATTAAGCTCGTTTTTTTTTTTTTTCTGTGGATATGTAAATTAATTTTCACATCGATCAATGGAAGGCAGAACGTAGATTATTTATTTAATCGAATCTATGCACAAACGATATTAAATGGTCTCTCCGTCAGATGTTTTTTTTTGTAAGTTAATCTCTTCTTGTTTAGATTGTACAACACTACGCCAATATGTATCCTGTTCGCGAACTTGTGTTTCTAAATCTGTTAACATATTTTCAGTTCTTGTGACTATTGCAGTCAGTTCCTCTATGTGTGCCCGTAATTGAGCATTTTGTAATATTAAATTTTGTGCAGCATCGTCGCTACTACAGTGGTGGAAATTTACATAAAAACACTAATGTTTTTTGATTTTTTCAACTAAATCTTCAATTAAATTAGATCTTTTTTTATATATTTAAATCTATATATAATTAGAGATAATATTACTACCTTTTAAAAGTAATTCCAGGAATTTTTTCGATACTAAAAACCAAGAAAACACTAAACTACAACTGTTTCTATATAAATTTCCACCAAAATTATACAAATATTCATTAGCGCGTTCAAATAGTAAATGTGGAGATCAATGATTTACATAAAAACACTAATGTTTTTTGATTTTTTCAACTAAATCTTCAATATAATTAGATCTTTTTTTATATATTTAAATCTATATATAATCAGAGATAATATTACTACCCTTTAAAAGTAATTCCAGGTGTTAATAATTCTCAAGCAGCTCACTTCGATAAAGAATTTCATCGTCATCAGGAAAATTCTGAAAAGAATCGTTCTCACGCCATACACGGCATGTCGTTGCAAACAGACGAAATGCGATGCCTTCAGCGTCGCATTTATGCGATAGAATTCGATGTCTTTTTTATAATTATAAAATGCTCGGTGAGCTTGATGCCTGAGAAATTTTCACTTTGTTTTAAATATTTTCTTTTTTTTGTCTTTTTTATTGTCATGTATGTCACAAATATGAAAAAGGTAAATCTTCATTAAAGAGGGTGTTTTATTAGAAAATCAAAAATCTTCTTTCTGCGGTGCTTAAGTGTTGCACTTACTGCACCATTCATCAAGAGTACAGGTGATACACCTTACTCACATACAACGCGGAAGAGCAAAAGAGTTTATCCGCTCAAGAAAATACACCAGGAATTTTTTCGATACTAAAAACCAAGAAAACACTAAACTACAACTGTTTTTATATAAATTTCCACCAAAATTATACAAATATTCATTAGCGCGTTCAAATAGTAAATGTGGAGATGAACAATGATATGAGAGAGAGAAAAAGTCATAACGGAGTTCTTGGTAAGAGTCTGATGGATGATCTAAATAAGAAAAAAAAACTTAAGGTGTTGCCAACAATAATGCAATTTCAAATTATTTACAACACATCATGTTGTTTTTATGTAAATTTCCACCACTGTATTGTTGCTATCATTACCATTACTGCTATTACTACTTTCATCACTATTATTAAGATGATTATGGTTTGTTGATTGTGTGTTGGATTGATGATTGTGCCTGTTTTCTTGTTGTAATTTATTATTAATTTGTTCCTTTTGTGGAATACGTTGAACAAATTGTTTTATATGCGTGGCAACGAGGTTCCAATGAGAATCTCTTTAACTAGTCATTCGGCAAGGTGGAATGCACTTGTTTGATTGGCTTTTTTAACCAATTCCCCCAAATATTCATTCTTACATTGCGCCTGGATACGATGCAAATTCTTCAAAAGATGAAACTATTTCATTAGGAGTTTCAGTTTTTCTATACGTGAAATTGCGGGCAAATCTTGGTCAGAGAGGTTACACCTCAATTTCATTATCATTATCCTCGTCCAATTTTAAGCCAAGAATTTGGGAGGAGGGTGAAAATAATTTTTAGGATTTTTTACTAGCTGATGGCCACGGAAACTTTTTACTTAATCCCTCGATGTTGCTGACTGGACGATTTTCAATGACAGAGAAGATTGTCTTCTTCTTCTCAACCAGCATGTCAGAGCTTGTTCGTCGGGTTTGGGGTGTGTGCAGTTGTTGGTTTAACCACAGGCCGGCATACATACTGCAGTATTTCTCAGTGTAACAATTTGCTATATGCAATACGCTACGACCATAACAACTTTTCATAGTAAGCAACACCATATTTCTGTGACAACAAATAAACGTCAAACGTTGGCTTCATCTCAACGAGGTAATAAACCTGAACCAAAAATGATAGAACATCACAGTTTCTCCTTCTCCTCCTAGGCATTCGTATACTTACCCCCAATGAGAAACGAGTAGTACCAAGTCAGGTACAATGCAAAAATAACCTAATAAGAAGATAAGACCCAGCCGAACAAAATTGGAAACTTTTCGTGTTTTCTAGAAAGAAACAAATAATGTCATATACTTTCGTCTTTTGCATGAATGGGGGCGATTGAGACGACGAGTTAAAAACAAAAATTAAGATAAGTAGGATTATCCGAACTGTACTTCGGGTCACACTACCTCACTTTTTAAAGAAAAAGATAAATTTCGCTTTAGCCAAGCTGCTGAAAGGAGATGTAAAATTTCTGTCAAATAAAATTCTCATTCATACGAAAAATATCAGAATCCAGCATTAGAGCATCCCACGTGCTGTGCTGTTCAAATACCATAGGATTACAGCAACAACATGCGACCAAACTCTATTAACATTTCAGAAAAACCTGTTAGTACAAAAGCGCGGGGACATTTTATGGGAGTAATATCTGAAAACTCCGCCTCATCTAATTTATTTACGAGAATGAATCATTTGTCAGTCTGTTTCGTTGCATGGAATCTTATAAACGGATTAATGCCGGATGGAAATATCACGCAAAAGTGGAATGAATTTGAAATACATTATGCGCACACAGTGAACGCAGTTACCCCATTTGCCGCAACAAAGTTGGCCAACTTTAAACTTTTACGCAAGTACTGGGTTGACAATTTTTGACAGCTGCAGGAAACGTTTGTTTTGAATGAAATTTGTAATGTAAAATTAATTATTAAGCTGGGAGATATTTCAAATGTAACTCTTATTATTCGCACAAGTTTTAACAATATAAAAATATTCACAAACACAATATTGCAAATATGAAAATTGCATTGAAAAGTCATTAAACGCAGTAGCGGCAATTTCGTTCTGGGCAGCAATTTATTTTTTGCGTTTTTTGCCTGTTTACTCCGGCATTGATCCGTTCATTCTGTTCCAGCTATTAGTCTTATTCGTAAAAGTTCTAAAGGTAGTTCGATTTATTTTTTTATTTTATTTTCTTTCTTTCCTTTTCTAGCCGTGTGCATTTTAAATCTGTAAAACAAGTCGGAAGTCTCGCTTACTTCTTAACTTATTGTTAAGTTAACTTTGATACGAAGGTACATTTTAAACTCCCCAAAGAGAAAGAAAACTAGTAAGGAGAATTGGCTGGATTACATTAACAAAGTCGACGCCGACGTGGTCGTCGTCTTCGTCAAACGCCGAACAAAACACCGGCCAAGTTACATTAACACTGGGCGGCAGCGCCATACATTAATTTCACTTACATCTTTGTAAACTCTGCCGGTTTGCAATAAAATTTTAAATCCTAGAAAAATGCCCGTATGTTTTTGTGTATGGTAACCTCTGTGCAAGTTTGAAATCAGGAATCAAACTTGCATAGATCGGTGACCATACGAAATTTTATACGGGCATTCATCTAGGGTATCATCAGAATTGGTCTTAGACCAATTCTAGCTTTTTTACTTGTTTTAATATAAAATCATTTATTTTCAGAAATTCAAATATCGTTTCATTTCATGTTTTTTCATAACAGATTTAGATGTTGCATAATGGCAACAATGGAGCGCCAGCGGTAAAATTAGGATATTAGAGATGGTGACGACGACGGCGATGCTGGCAATTCATACATGCAGTACTATCTCTAAATATTTTTGATATAAAACGACGACCACGCCGACGTCGGCGTTGTTAATGTAATTCCACCAAATGAGTTTCAGAAATATTTAAAAGAAATGTCAGAGGAAAAATCCCCGAATGTTATATGTATATAAATAAAAATGGAAATTCACCCATCTGCTGCTGCTTAGTTCGATGTAGAATTGCGTCGTGAACAAAATTACAATACGGGTGAAGTAATCAAATATTCCTAAGCTATGGCTTCAGCAAAAATATCAATAACGGAGTTGGCAAAATCTTCTTATATGCGCCAGGCGGAACTGGTAAAACGTTCCTAATTAAATTGATTCTGGCAACAATTGGACCCAAAAATGACAAAGCCTCTTGCCTCTTGCGTCGTCCGAAATTGCTTCGACATTGCTACCAGGTAGAAGAACTGCTCATCCCGGTTTAAAATTGCCATTGAATGTGTAGTTCATTGAAACTCGTACGTGCAACATTTTCAAATCGCCCGCATAGGAAAAGTAATTCCTCGATTGACACCAGCGGACAAAATAAATGCTTGCCTGAAATAACTTTGTGGCGAAACGTAAGGACGTTAAAATTAACCACAAATATGCGTGTCCAGCTGCAAAAATGTCGATCAGCTGAAATATTCTCACATCAATTGCTAGAAATTGGGAACGGAAAGGTGCCGATTGATTTGATCTTAGGACTAATTTCATTTCCTCATAACTTCTGCAATTTAGTGATGTCAAAAGAATTGGTTAAAAAAGTATTTCCCAATATTCAAACCAATTTTAAGATTGAATTTTTCCCATGCGGGAATCGAACTCACAATTTTTAGAATCCATTAGTCATAGATGGATAATAGAAGAATTTTAAGAACTTTTATTTTTAACGATTCTAAATTTAATCATCATAAATACAATAATAAGAATCGCAATTGGTTGAGGGAATGAACTATTTTGCGGTCAAGAACAAAGACGTCTACGAACTTAAAATATTATTCAGTCTAACATTCCAAGCGAAGCAATCACATACAAGTCCGTCGACACTGTGGTGGAAGGAGATGATGCGGTTAATTATCCAACAGAATTTTTGAATTCACTCGATATGCCAGGGATGCCACCGTATGTACTGCAATTGAAAATTAGTCCACCGACGTGTTGTGATTCCTCCGATGTAAACACATTCCTAAAAAGACAAAATAAAGGAAACACAAAGAACCAAATTCTAAATGAAATCAACAAAAAATACTCATCTGATAGTTGGGAACTTCCTTCCTTTGGTCCAGCGATGTCTAAACACTCCAACAAATAGATTCAACACCTAAAACATACAAAATTATTATTATTTATAACAAAATTCTGTAAAAATATCATCAACTTACCTAAAGTGTACATCCCTCTCGTATATTTACATTTCGCAATGTCAGATAGTGACATAACGTCAAATCATTTGATTTCGCCGCACTCATCAAATCCAACAAACGTCGCTAGGGCAACACCGAGAGGCGAGCTCATAACTGGATGCGGCGGCTATTATATAAAGCCGCCGAGCCGCAGCAGAAAATCATTCTTGGTTCAGAGCTCATCTGATTCGGAGACTAATCCGAGTAACAAGAATAAAATTCCCAAACCTCATATAGAAGATTAATTCTATATTTCAGAGATTAATCTGAAAATCCTATCAATTCCAAAAATTCCATCCCACACCTAAGCAGAAGTTTAATTCTGCGCAGAGATTAATCTGCAATATTCCGTCCCACACCTAAGCAGAAGAATAATTCTGCGCAGAGATTAATCTGCAACATCTCCTGTCCACATCTACGCAGAAGAATAATTCTGCTGCAGAGAATAATCTGCTACATCTCCTGCTCACATTTACGCAGAAGAATAATTCTGCTGCAGAGATTAATCTGCTCTTCTTTGTCGTAGCATATTGCTACACTTCTGCGCACGCTCAGAATACTGTCAGAGACTAATCTGACTAGGTTAACAATTTAGCACTTTACTTCCTTGTGCCCTCACGTACAAGCAGAAGCATTTTGCTGCCCTTGTGCCCTCACGTACAAGCAGAAGCATTTTGCTGCCCTTGTGCCCTCACGCACTAGCAGCATCAATATTTTCCCCTTTTCTTTGTTTGATGACAGATAATAATTCTGATCTTCTCTCCCTTTTTCAGAACGAGGAGAAAATTGGCAGCGCCTGAGCAGGAGCTCATTGAATTTTAATTTGTTTATTTTGTTTATTTCGTTTGGATTTTTATTGAATTTTTAGTAGTTTGTAGGTTAGTTTTTAGTAAATGAATTTGTGATATTAGTGTAAGCAATTGAATTATCTATAATAAAAAATTTATATTTGAATTCTTAAAAACTGAGTTGTCCATTAAAAACCGGCACTCCCTCCCACGTCCGAGACTAGCTCTCACATTGGTCCTTCAAAGCCGGATAACTCAGTCGAATCAAATATAAAATTGAATACATTGCTTAATATCACGTGATTCAAGCCTTTCCATACAAAATGTCGAAAGATGGCGAATCCATTTCATCTGACGTTGGTGACGAAACCATTGACTCTGTGTCAGAGTTGGTACAGTCCCAAAAAGAAGTCAAAGATTTAATGGAAGACTTATTTAGAAGGCATCAAAGAGATGGAAAAAAGAAAACTGTCAAATCGACAGAAAAACGCCTACAAACGTTCACCGAGTATTGGAAAGAATTCCAAACTCGGCACAGGTGCATACAAAGGAGAGTAAGAAAAGAAGATCTCCAATTAGAATATTTCACCAAAGAAACATTCAGCGAGGTTCAGGAATACTACATTGAAAAAGCAGCAAGCATGGAAGAAGACACAGACAAATTCTGCTAGCACAATGTCATGCAATAGCGAAAGACTTCCTAGAATCAAGCTGCCGACATTCAATGGTGAATATTCGACATGGATCTCATTTCACGATTTATTTAATTCAGTAATACATAATAACAATAATTTGAGAGACGTTGACAAGTTATATTTTTTAAAAACTATCTAATAGAAGCTGAAAAATTGCTCAGGCATTATGAAATATGCGACGCAAATTATAAACCAGCTTGGCAACTCCTAAAGGAACACTACTCGAATAAGCGAATCCTAGTCAACGTACAACTAAAAAAATTATTGTGTTTAAGCTGCTGAAGAACTAAGAAAAAGAACCTATTGAACCCTTACCTTGAGTAGGGGGAATTCGCTAGGCCAGTATAGTCGCCAAGTAAAATATTCGAACTCGTTAATTATAATCAAAATTTATTACTGATTATAGCTATACATGTGATTGACTTTTATAATCAATAATTGCTTACAACTAAACTTTACAATTACTTGCTTGCTGCACATAATGTTGAATGCCACTGTCGTACGTGAATTTCTTAATTTAATCAGTATGACCTCAGCAGTAAATATTTCTTCGCAGAGGTGAATGCCATTGCTCTAGTTTTTATGTTTGCTGCGTAAACAATTGTCTCTCCCAACCACAAATCATGATACTACCGAAAGTATCAAAAGGCTACTAGACAATATAACAGAGGCGCTATTAGCATTACAAAATTTAGGTGTAGAAACAATTGGGATCCTATAATTATATACTTTGTACAAAAGTTACACCCAGACACACACCAGTTATGGGAGCAGAGCCTTCACAATAGCACAGAATTACCCAAATTAAAAATATTAACTAAATTCCTAGAGGCTCGCTTCAGAACGTTTACGTATCTTATCGCTTCTTTTCATACTTTTATTGGTTCTTAATTAACTTTTAGTTTTCAATTTTTGAGCACTTTTCTTTTTATACTACCGAATTCGCGATAACACGCCCGTATATAATTGATTTCTTGTCTGAAATATTAGAATATTTTACGTTCACTGCTCACGCGAATATTTTTCTGGCTACTCAAAAAGAGACATCTGGTTCGAATAACTGGTGATTTTTTTTCACATTCCTTTGCAAAGTACTTTGTTATTATTGAAAATAAAAATTGTATGCGCTGTTTGCCTCATTTCAGATAACACATACCGCTATGAAAAAAAACTTGGTATTCCTAATAAATTATTTTCAGATTTTTTTTTGTACAGGGTGTCCCGGACTAATACTGCAACATTTTGCCAAATGATTCCTCTCGTCCAGCCAAGCAAAAAATTGTATGGCAGGGGGGGGGGGGCAAAATGTCACCCTACCGACTTACAGGGTGATTAGTAAAATATGCTCTTTTTTCTCTAAACACCCTATATCTTAAAAAGTACAGGGTGTACGGTCTACTTGAAGACGGCATTGTATGCAGAACCTTAGGGTCTTTCCTGTGAATGTTAAACCACCCCCACACCCCTCCCCACTCCAGAGTTATGACTCTTCAAAGTCAAAAATTTTTTTTTTTTTTTAATTTTTCCCTTATTATTTTAAAAATACCCCCACTAACATACCTTTTTGTTACAAAATTTCGAAAGCCCAGAGCCTCCTCTTTAATTTAACCCATTACACTTATGTTCTATCTGTAACGGTTAAGGAGTTATCAGCGCTTAATCTCGCACCTATTTACCGCCTAAAAACATGGAATTTCTTGCCTTAGTAACTGAAAACAAGTCATTTTAATACACCTTTGCGTAGTTTTGTCTGAGAAGATCATAGCGGATTTGTATACCTGATTACATCACAGAATGGTTACAGAAAGAGAATAACAACCTTTATAACAATCGAGAACTTCGTAAAACAGCCTTTATTTTCACGTCTTTATCTAACTGACTTAATCCCTTTACTACTTCAAAATACTTACCTGGTAACACATGCCATATTATTATGTAGTAATTAAAGCACTAAAAGGGCTGCTTACATCGCACACAAACAAGAGGCAATGAAAGAAAAAGACGCTTTACTGCAGTACCATTGCAACTTGCCTTCTGCACTTGCCGCAGGTAGTTACATTTAACCAGTTACATTCATGTCAACCTATCTATTGATTATAGTACGATTGTATTGAAAATGGATTTATACTTACCTCCTGTTGTAATGCAATCTTATACTTTATCAGGTATAAAAGAAAAAATCTACATGTTTTTCCTTCAGTTGATTTGTAATTTCATTTAAGTTGAAGTACAATTATAATGTCTTGTTTTTCTAATAACGAATATCGCTATATGATTGTCACATACGTGAATTGTAATTACAACTCTTCTGAAGCTTGCAGAAGATATCAGGAGAGATATGCCTTACGTCATCAGCCAAATAGAGGTGTTTTCACGAGGATCTTCAATGAGTTGGGACAAAGTGGGAGCTTCCGACATCACCACAGGGATACAAATCCAAGTAGATCAAACGTCCAAAATGAGCAAGACATGATAATACGAGCTATTGAAAGAAACCCTGGGATAATTGTGCGGCGCCTTTCCATCCGTTTTGGGATCCCTAGGACTACCGTCAGCAGGATAATTCGGGAGCAGCAACTGCATCCATACCACTACACACCCGTTCATGGTTTGATGCCGCAAGACTGTAATCCGCGGGAGAGATTTTGCCGTTTGATCCTGCATTGTTTGGTGGATGAAGAAAATTTCCTCCGACGAATACTGTGGACGGACGAAGCCTCGTTTCATAGGTCAGGAAGCATAAATTTGCATAATTTCACAGGCCATTGCAAGTTTACTTCCAACATCGATTTTCCGTCAATGTCTGGGCCGGAGTGTTGGATAACATATTGATTGGTCCTTACATTTTTGAACAAACGCTGACAGGGGAAAGATATCTGGAGTTTTTACGAAACATACTGCCCGAACTTCTAGAAGATTTAACGCTAGATACTCGACGTGTAATACTGTTTCAACAGGACGGAGCGCCTCCTCACAGTAGTAATGCAGTAATGTGGTGGTTGAATACTCATTACCCCAGGAGGTGGATAGGACGGTTTGGATACATCCCTTGGCCAGCAAGATCTCCAGATCTAACTCCACTGGACTTTTATGTATGGGGCTATGTTAAAAATATAGTCTATGCCACGGAGATCCAAACATTGGATGAATTGAAAAGGCGGATCTCGGATGCCTTCGAACAACTTCGGGAGAACTTGCGCGAAATCGATATTTCGGAGGAAGTGCGAAGGCGTATAAGTTTATGTAGCCAAGTTAGGGGCTCGCACTTTGAAAATTTATTATAAAAATTTAAAATTAGTTTAATTTTGTAGTGTAATAGCTTTTGAGTTATTTATAATTATTAGTTCAAGTGCTTAATACAGTAAGTTAGTTTAAGTTCAAAATCAGTAATAAAACGTGTAATAAAATTAATATCTTTTTTCTTTTCATCACTTATGAAAGGATGTGCAGTTACCATTCTGTGATGTAATCAGGTATACAAATCCGCTATGATCTTCTCAGACAAAACTACGCAAAGGTGTATTAAAATGACTTGTTTTCAGTTACTAAGGCAAGAATTTCCATGTTTTTAGGCGGTAAATAGGTGCGAGATTAAGCGCTGATAACTCCTTAACCGTTACAGATAGAACATAAGTGTAATGGGTTAAATTAAAGAGGAGGCTCTGGGCTTTCGAAATTTTGTAACAAAAAGGTATGTTAGTGGGGGTATTTTTAAAATAATAACGGAAAAATTAAAAAAAAAACCCGAATTTTTGACTTTGAAGCGTCATAACTCTGGAGTGGGGAGGGGTGTGGGGGTGGTTTAACATTCACAGGAAAGACCCTAAGGTTCTGCATACAATGCCGTCTTCAAGTAGACCGTACACCCTGTACTTTTTAAGATATAGGGTGTTTAGTAAAAAAGAGCATATTTTACTAATCACCCTGTAAGTCGGTAGGGTGACATTTTGCCCCTCCCCTGCCATACAATTTTTTGCTTGTCTGGACGAGAGGAATCATTTGGCAAAATGTTGCAGTATTAGTCCGGGAAACCCTGTATATTATCGTTATTCGCTTTGCCACCTTTTCGACTGCAATTTTCAGCTAAATTTTGTTATCGTATTTTTTATTATAAAATATGCAATGCTATTTATCACTTGATTTACATGTTATATAGCACAAGAGACACTTCTGACACCATTTGTAGGCTTCAAGGGAGAGGTAGGATCCGAGGTATCTTAATTTACAACGCGAGATGTATTATTTTTAGAAAAACAATATTATTTCAGTTCAAAAGTTCACAATAATATAATTTAGTTCACTTGAATATAAGTTAGAAATTATAAAAAAGATATTAACGATAATCTTGGCATCCGAACTCTACTTTACGATCTTCAAAAAAAACGTTTAAATTCTTAAATTAACTTGGTTCTACTTGACTGCACGACGGCTCTTTTCCAACTGCTCTCGTGATGCATTTTTATATATACGTTGAAGACTGTTGCACACATTTATAAGACTTGTAGGGCTCTCCTACAGACATTTTTATCTATCTCCTCAAATCAAAACTGGATATTCATATAGAAGTAAAACAAAATACATACATAGGTGTACCATTTAATATAATTTAATATGATACATGGTAGTTTCAAAAGAAATTATAATATTTGGATTTATAGAAATAATAGAAATACATCTTCGAACATGACACAGAGAAAACTATTTTCACCAAAAAAAAATTATGGATTCTTGAATAGAAGCCAAACTTCAACACCAAAGCACCCACCTACAAAAAAGCCCTCTTGCAGCCATTGCAAGGGTAACCATATCATATTTCATTGTCAAACCTTTAGAAATATGAACACCCGACAACGACATGAAGTTGTCACAAATAAGCATTTATGCAAAAATTGCTTATCTCAATTGCACAAACAATAAAAGGTGTTACCACTGTAACAAAAATCATAACACATTGCTTCACTATGAACAAAACGATTCGGTGACAGAATCACATAATCAATCCACCCAAAATTCCAGTATGGAAATTGAACCAAGCACACCCTTAGCTTGTAGAAATGAGGAACAACAAGTTCAAAGTTTTCTAACCGCCAATATGAAAAGAGCTCTCCTCTCCACAGCTCTGATCAATGTCACTTCACCATCCGGAATCACAATGACATTCCGAGCATTAATAGACTCTGGATCTAAGTGTCTATTATAACCCAAAATGCCTGTAAACTCTTACAGCTTAAAGGATCTCCAACCACCCAAGAATTAATTGGACTTGGTTCAACTCCCACTAATACAGCTGTACAGCAAACCACAGTCACAATTAATTCTCTACAAAACAATTTTAAAATAGCAAGCAACATGCTCATAATCCAAAAAATCACCGATCTGCTACCAACACAGACAATCGAAGGGTCAAATTGGAAACACATAAACGATCTCCAGCTTGCAGATCCTACGTTCTCAATATTCCTACGTTCTCAATATTTATGCCGCCATCATTAAAAATGGAATTAGAAGAGGATCTAGCGATACACCGACAGCCCAAAACACCGAACTGGGCTGGATTCTGGTCGGAGGAGTACCAGAAGTAAAGAGCACGACAACGACTGTGCTATCCACATATACTACGACAAACCCCAAGTTTGATAAGAAACTAAAGAGAGTTTGGGAATACTCCACCACGCCAATATGTTCACCAAAACATCAAGTTCATACAAGAAAACTCCTACCCCCCACAAAATATGAATATGTGTCCACCAAGAATCATAATACACCTCTACACCACATTGCTCAGAGAAAAAACTGGAGAAATACACCAAGTGAAGCAAAGAAGCACTATACGTTAACAACTCTTTCCACCATTAACACAAAATGGAAAAATGAAACAAAAGTGTCGCCATCTCGTTTAGTGTCAGCAACTTTACAATCTAATAAAACAAAAACTGAACTAGATGACAGAGATACTAAATCTCTCACCACTAGATGGCATCACTATCATCCAAAGCCTACTTCTCATATTACATTAGTAATGCAAGAGAATTTTCCCCAGTAATACGAACTGGAGCAAAAGATGTCAGACCTCTTTCCTCCTCATCCAATAATCAAAATGAATATATTATTCTCACCCGTCCTAGTTCAAAAATTATCCTCTCCCTCTCACCAACATTTCCTGACAATCATCAATTATCCCCACCAAAGTCTATTGCTCTCTGGCAGTACTAAGTTCCAAAACACCCGTTATATTTGAATATATTCGAATCCACAACCCGCCAAAAATCACTTCAATTTTGACCAGTGACAAGTGCGCGCAGTAGTTTTCAGTATCGTTTTTATTTTTCCTTATTTTTTATTTTATTTTGTTATCAGTTATTTTATTCATTATGGGGGAATTACTGGAGATATTTAACTCCGAGTCTTTAGACTCAGTGGATGTAGGCCTCGCACCTACACCTCCGGAGCTATTGGCACCTCCTAAGCCAATCAAGCCAGTGAGTCCACTACCACCTACACCAAAAAAAGCACGCAAAACCCGCTCAGCGATCGTGCGACCACCAACCGCCGTACATTCCTCGCCTATTAAGCAAAAGGCACGCCCATTGGTACTAGGCTAGCATCGCCCAAAATTGAAAAATTAGTTCCAAAGGAATCAAAGAGGCACGATATTCTCAATTTTAAACCGAGGCCTAGAGAATACCGGCCAGAAGTTAGGGCACAAAGTCGGCCAAGGCTGCCTACCACAGCGCGCTCTACGCCATTGAGCATGCCTGAATTGGATTTTGAGACCGACAACAGACCAAGAGCAAAACCAAGGCCAAAGAAACGCAGCCTAGAAGCTCATGCCCCAATAACATCACAAAGGACAAGAAGAAAACCTGCAACATCGACGACACTACCAAGTCTGCCAGAAGACATGAAGTCAGTGAAACAGGACCAGTTAGCACGGTTATCACTCCCACTACAGCTGCAAAAACAGTGAGCAACATCAAACTACCACCGCTGGAGACTATCGCTTCACAACCAATCCAATTAATGGATCTCGTTATTGATCCACCAGCACAATTTGCAGATCTACCAACTAATCCTCAAACACCAACTCAAAGGCAGTCAGCAATTAGTATGAAACCTACTGAGCTCAATCTCAGAATTCCTAGAGATTTAATAGGAAAAATTGTCACTACACCCATTATAACAAAATTATTGGACACAACACAAACTCCTTGGGACAAAATCAGAAACGCCAAGGTATATTATAAGTGGGACATCCCGGGAGGAGTGACACTAAAAATGAAAAGAAAAAAGGACAAACTGCACATCATTCATCAATAAAATGTAAGTTTCTTACTCAAAACACTACAATTTTTTCTTTCCCTTTTTTGAGGCGGGAAGATGTTCAGTCCACCGACGTGTTGTGATTCCCCCGATGTAAACACATTCCTAAAAAGACAAAATAAAGGAAACACAAAGAACCAAATTCTAAATGAAATCAACAAAAAATACTCATCTGATAGTTGGGAACTTCCTTCCTTTGGTCCAGCGATGTCTAAACACTCCAACAAATAGATTCAACACCTAAAACGTACAAAATTATTATTATTTATAACAAAAATCTATAAAACAAGTGAAAAAGCTAGAATTGGTCTAAGACCACTTCTTATGATACCCTAGATGAATGCCCGTATGAAATTTCGTATGGGTACCCATTTGAGCAATTTTGATTTTTGCAGTGGTTTTTCGCATATATTTCTAGAACGGTTCATCGGACAGAAAAAATGATTATAATCAATTTTATAGGATTTCAGATTCTGAAGAAGTTTTTAGTACAATAAAAATGTCTTGGACTGATCGTTTTCACAGTATACATAAAAAACCTAATTTGTTATATGGCAAGACCAAGAATGGGTTGCCTGATTTAGTCCATTTTTGAAATTTTATTTGCTAGTACACCACGTGCCAAATTTCAGCTCTCTACGGCGACTCTTTCTCAGGCAGTGTTCAATTATATAACGGAAAACAAAATTTTTGTATGGCAACCCCACGAAGGAGTTGCCCGATTTGTCTCATTTTCGAACTTAATTTTACTTTTTTTTTTAAAGTCCGTGTACAAAATTTCAGTTCTCTAAGTGTACGCGTTCTCGAGTTATCGTGCGCACGGAATGACGGACGGACATGCAAAAATCAAAATAACTTTTAATATTATGGATGGGTGTCCAATCCATTTTGCTCTACCATCATTATTTCGAGGTGTTACAAACGGAATGACAAACTTAGTATACCCCTTTAGATTTCATCTAGGGTATAAAAATATCAACTTACCTAAAGTGTACATCCCTCTCGTATATTTATTTACATTTCGCAATGTCAGATAGTGACATTACGTCAAATCATTTGATTTCGCCTTAGAATATAAAGACAACAGGAAGAGTTGATACCTGTAAAATTCGTGTGCATGAGCGTGGATTTTTCAGAGTATCATGAAGTAGCTCAGCATTATATTCAAGAAAGAGACAACTCTATGTTTAGCTGTCGAAATATCGAAAAAATCCTTCCTCCACCGAGATTTGTTTACGTTTGTGACAGCTGCGAAATTCCCTGAGTATGATGGCGTAGTGACAGTGAATAAGAACATTTTCCATGGGAGCAAACGTAATATTTTCAACCATATATCTTGTTGCCCCGCTCTCTATATTGATTCTACTACACGGCTGTACTGAGCGTTCACTACAGGGGCAACAGATACTAACACAACCAGAATTTGACTACACAAAATTTGACTTACTCTCTATATTCTAAGGATTTCGCCGCACTCATCAAATCCAACAAACGTCGCTAGGGCAATGCCGAGAGGCGAGAGCTCATAACTAGATGCGGCGACTATATAAAGCCGACGAGCCGCAGCAGAAAATCATTCTTGGTTCAGAGCTCATCTGATTCGGAGACTAATCCGAGTAACAAGAATAAAATTCCCAAACCTCATATAGAAGATTAATTCTATATTTCAGAGATTAATCTTCTGAAAATCCTATCAATTCCAAAAATTCCATCCAACACCTAAGCAGAAGTTTAATTCTGCGCAGAGATTAATCTGCAATATTCCGTCCCACACCTAAGCAGAAGAATAATTCTGCGCAGAGATTAATCTGCAACATCTCCTGTCCACATCTACGCAGAAGAATAATTCTGCTGCAGAGAATAATCTGCTACATCTCCTGCTCACATTTACGCAGAAGAATAATTCTGCTGCAGAGATTAATCTGCTCTTCTTCTTTGTAGTAGCATATTGCTATACTTCTGCGCACGCTCAGAATACTGTCGGAGACTAATATGACTAGGTTAACAATTTAGCACTTTACTTCCTTGTGCCCTCACGTACAAGCAGAAGCATTTTGCTGCCCTTGTGCCCTCACGCACTAGCAGCATCAATATTTTCCCCTTTTCTTTGTTTGATGACAGATAATAATTCTGATCTTCCTTCTCTCCCTTTTTCAGAACGAGGAGAAAATTGGCAGCGCCTGATCAGGAGCTCATTGATTTATAATTTTAATTTTAATTTGTTTATTTTGTTTATTTCGTTTGGATTAGTATTGATTTTTTTTTATATTGAATTTTTAGTAGTTTGTAGGTTAGTTTTTAGTAAATGAATTTGTGATATTAGTGTAAGCAATTGAATTATCTATAATAAAACTTTTATATTTGAATTCTTAAAAACTGAGTTGTCCATTAAAAACCGGCACTCGCTCCCACGTCCGAGACTAGTTCTCACACAGACAATGGAACAACAACAAATATTGTATAATCACAAGCATTGTGAAATTAAATATATATATAACGTGCGCTTTCATTTTTCTTTCTTTTCCTTCCATTTAATCCAGGGACCGAAAATAACTGTTATTATTTTTTTGTGAGCGAAAAAACTCTTTCATAAAATTTTCTAGGAAGTAGCGTAGTACAAAAGTGGTCTATGTGCAGCACTTAGACTAGATGCCTAGGTTGAAATCAAGAAAGTTTTGATTTTAATATATAAATCCAATCCTAACTGTTATTGTAAGACACTTTTTTTATATGTATTACAATTTTAACTGTTAAAACAAATACTTATATTATTTTACAGCGATATAAAACTCTTTGCCAGAGTTTTACATATTTCGTCCATTATAAGAATTAAAAATGAGTTATTTTTTCCTCAAAAAATAAAACTCATCAGAGTTTTTTTATTTTCCTCAAGAAATAAAACTTATCAGTGGATGTTCTCTATTTTTGTTGTCATATATTTGATAGAAGATAGAATTTGTCAATTTTTTTAAACAATTTGCAACCGTATGAAACAGTTGCCCGATTGGTCCTATTTTTGAACTTAAATTTACATTTTTTTTAAAACGGCCATTTACAGTGAAAAACCAAACCAAGAAGGGGTGCCGATTCCAATGTTTCTTTCCCTAAGAATCTTACTCGGACAGGTTTATTTCTTGAAGGAAAAAATAAAACTTATTTCTAACTGTTAAATGCTGAGAAAAATGATAAACTCAATTAAGGAGTTTTATTTCTTGAGGAAAAAAATATAACTCATTTTTAACAGTTAAAAGCTGAGAAAAATGAAAAGTTCGAATTATGAGTTTTATTTTTTGAGAGATAAAATAAAACTCATTTTTAAATGTTAAACCGAGAGAGAAATATAAAACTTAAGATAAGACTGTTATTTACTCAGAAGAAAATAAAATTCTCTTTTTAACTATTTCATTAAAGGATAAAATATAAAATATTAATAACAAAGTGTTTAATCAGACTGAGCCACAGCAACGCGTGGCCGGGTACAGCTGGTCTTTCATAATTTGTCAACTCTTCCACAAAAACAATAGTCATTGTACTGAGAAGAGTAGAAATTGTTTGCACTATAAGAATTTTCAAATCCCCTCTTTCTTTGATCCGCTTTGATACAGGACTATCAAGTGGGATTATGGGAATAATTAAAAATAAAGTAAACGATATCACAGAATTAAATCGTCGATTATTCTAATTTTTGCTGAAATATATGTCAATCAAATATGAATTGGAGTACAGTACCAAAAAGAGAGATCTTAATTCTAGTTACTTTTTTCTAGTCTTTTTTGTACTTAATTTTTTTTTAATTTTTTTAAAGCTCATGGTGGTCTGAAGTCAAAATGGGGCCCCCGGACTCCATTTTGGGTGTTACTGAGGCTTATAAACGTGACACAAATCCAAAAAAAATCAATCTAGGAGCAGGTACATACCGTGATGATAATGGCAAACCATATGTTCTTCCAAGTGTTCGAAAGGTAAATAAATATTGAAAGAATTTTTTGCATATATATAGATATTTTTATAAATTAGGCTGAGCAACAAATTATTGAAAAAAAAATGGATAAGGAATATGCGCCAATATCAGGTTTATCTGAATTTACAAAGCTTGCGATTGAACTTGCCTTGGGAAGTGATTCTGAAAACCTTAAGGAATGTAAAAATGCAACGGTTCAAGTAAGATTGTTTAACCGAATCACTTAACACAGATTTAAAACTTATTTTTTTCTAGTCTATTAGTGGGACTGGTGCATTACGATTAGGTGGCGCTTTCCTTAATTCGTGGTGGCCAGGAAATAAGGAAGTTTACTTACCTGTGCCATCTTGGGGAAATCATACACCGATATTTGTTCATTCAGGACTGAAAATAAATAAGTATAGATATTATGACCCGAAAACATGCGGACTGGATTTCCAAGGTTGCTTAGAAGATATTTGTGTAAGTAGAAATTCAAAATATATATAAAATATTCATTTCAAAAATTAGTAGTGTACTAAAGCTTCCGTTATTTTAGGAGAAATTTAAATTTCTTTTCACTATGATTAGTTTAGCTTGACATTTTAAACGTTTAGCAGGCCAGTGATAAATATTCGACGACAAAAGCTAAAAATGTACGCATAAAGGTCTATGCACACTTACCGGCACAGCACGAATCGTCACAGACAGACAAGATATTTTTCTATGAAAACAAGTTAGCTAATTCACATCAACCGGGACCAGCAAATACCGACACGAAACGGAAACTTCATTGCCAGTCGCTATCGGTGGCTAGAAACCAGGTCGGCATTAGTAGGTTGCTGGTCTAGTTGCGAAGTTAACATGAGATAATTTTTCTATAGTTGTCTCGCGATGCCTGCCTTAACTGAAAGTTTTCTTTCTGTTTTGTGACGTTATATGTGCACGAAAAGTGCCGGTGTCGCTCAATGCATGTCTGTGCCGGTAAGTTTGCATCGACCTTATGTGCCATTCGAAAGTGAATTCTTTAAAAAAAACCTATAATGATTTTGTGGGCCTTCCTTGTAACACCATCTGGCGGAATGAACACTATTTCTAGGTGTTTTAGCATTACTCGACCAATAGCTTCGCAATCGCCGAAAACATGTTCGGCAGTTTTGTCATCCTCCACGTAGATTCAACACGTCTCGTTATCGACCTTCACATCTGAAGATAGTATTCTAGTAGGCAATGCTCAGTAAGCAGACCCGTTATTAGTCTTAAATGTGTTCTGCTAAGTGTAGGAAATATTTTTCTCGTCTGTTGCAAGTACGTTATGCATTTTTTGCTTGTATCAGCCTTGGAATTTTTATCCAGTGTACCAATTTAATTCTATTCTTCAAAGCCTGATTTGTGGCAGTTTGGGTCGCTAAAAACAGGTTGAGGGCCAACAAATGCAGATATGGTTCCTTCTTAAGGCGGTCCGCAATCTCGTTGCCCTCAATACGTTGCTGTTTAGGCACCCAAATCAGCGTGACCTTATTTCTTGCTCTATTTTTTGCTTAAGGCTAAACCCAAACATCCAACATTTATAATTTAAAAACAAAAAAGTAACCGAAGCAAAATGTTTGCGTGTAAAAATTAAATGTAGTAAGCAACATCACCCTTACTTTTTAGTACTGTTTTAATTTAAATCTGGGTTCTGAGTTTGTAGCAAACCTATATGTACATCATGCTGAAAAATGTTTTCAACTTCAAGAGAGTTTATTTCCTAAAATGGTTTGATACTTCACAGCGGTGGCAGTACCATCCAACACATTGATTCGATAAGCACCTCCAAAGGTATTAGCCATAGGAGAACGCACCAAAACCTGCATTATAAGAGCCATAAATGGCTCAAACATCAATATTCTCTCGGATAGTTGAGCCGCTCTCAAGACCTTAAAGCCCTGGTCACACCGGGAGCGAAGCGGCGCGGCACTGCCCGGTGGCACGCGGCAAAATAGTGTTCACACCGAGAGCGGCAGATATTATCCAAATGTACTCCAATTCCGAGGAAGAAATTCTATTATTAGTAGCTCTGCTTGAAGAAAAACAGAGAAAAGTGATGAGGTTCGATTACAAATATACTTATGAATGCAAAAAGCCTCATTTAAGGAATTGTGCGGACTTATTTCGAATGAAAAGGGATTTTGCGCCAGCGGCAGCGGCAAAATTGTGTTTTTGAGTAATCTCCAAAATCGCCGCGCGGCAACTATTTTGCCGCGCCGCTCCCGGTGTGACTTATACATTTAATTTTGCAAGAACAATCGTGCAGCGGCAACTGAAAAATGCCGCGCCGCTCCCGGTGTGACACCCACTTAAAGTCCTTAAAGTCCTTCACTATTAAGTCAAGGATAGTCTGTAAGTGTCTGCAAACCCTTAAAAATTTATCGAGAAGAAACAAAGTTATCCTCGTGTGGGTACCGGGACATGAAGACCATAAAGGCAATGCCAAAAGAGAAGTGGTAACTCCTTTTGTCGGACCAGAGCCATTTTGTGGCACTTAATCGTTTTAACTCAGAGCCATTTTGTGGCACTTAATCGTTTTAACTCAGAGCTACCCTAAATCGCTTTATTGGGAAAGGCTACAAGGACTTCGTCAGGCAAAAATGTTTATCGACTTCATTCTGCTGCTTCTATCAGGATGCTCATGAAACCTTAGAGCGCCTGCTCTACTCCACCTCGAACTTCCACCAAACTACGTGTGGAATCTCAATCCTGGACTAACAGTCCAAACCTTGAAATGGAGTAAATTGAACGGGGCCTCACAATAGATCTTTCAGGTCGCAGTGAATGCAGAGGTAACACCTGCACACCCCCCACAAATCTAATCTAATCTAGATCGGCTTTGATACTACATCGGCAAGATCTTGTTAGAAATCATCGAATCAGATGGATGGCGATGAGAGGGGAAAATATATCAAGCCGGAGCCGTCTATAATTCTAAAAGTTTATTATCGTTCTGGATAGATCAACATAATAAATTCTCAATACTCCACACTAAAACTTCTGCAGAACGTGTAACCGTTCGGCGTGAGTACTAAAAGACTGTCCAGTAATTAAAGCGCTTAGTTTCGTAAAGCATATTGGAAGGCACTGACTTTGATACCACTTTTTTTTTTTTTTTTTTTTTTTACAAAATTAATGAGACAATGATATATGGAAGGAAATGTGAAGGTCGTGCTTGCTGCCCAAGGTACAACATGCAGCTGCACCATGGGCATTGGCGTATTGTACCTTGGACATTTGTAAATTACTAAGAAGAAATGATGGTATATCAACAGAGTTAAATTAAATAACACTCTTTATTCAAGAATAACAATATTCACAAAGCAGTTTACTGAACAAAAAATTCCTATACCTATACATACGGGCTATGTCCGTGGTAGAAATGTCTGAAGTGTCCAAGATAAATACGCCTTGCAAAGGAATCAAAACCGTCTGTAAAATCTTTTAAGACTCACAATTCAGCACATGATGCACGATTTATGTCACTAAATATAAAGTTCTAACTGAGCTGGAGTCCAAAGATACAGGAAGAATAGAATTCAACACTTTCAATGCTTTATCACTGGAAAATATTTGCTTTTTTCACGACTTTCACAATAATTGCACATTTGTCCAACAAACTAATTCCCAGAATAACTCTTGTCTTCTGTTGATTAGTAAAATCGGAGTTTATGTAGGTAGTACCTGGAGCCGGCGTGAAAAATGAAATGACCAAGGTACACACATGTCCCTTACCTTTCTTTTAGATTTAATACGGGGCACCAGTACCTTGACATTACGCAGGTTGTTAATTTACCTGCTGTTGCGAGTATTGCCATTAATGTAATTCGAAAGGCTTTCTTATCTACTTGAGAGACATGCTTACTTAAACCTTCTTTAACAAGTACATCGGTCGCCTTATTTTCTTGAATTATACTATGATCCGGCACCCACCAAATAATTACCTAGTATAAAACACCTAAGTTCTAAAGTATCAGCTGCGATTTTTTTAATTATTTATTTAAAAGTTTACCAAAGCGCGGGAATAACCTTGCAATGACAGGATTTATCAGAAATAGAAGTAGAGAGAAATAATGAAGAAAGAGTCGTTCAGATTGACGAAATTCGGAATCAGTCTCTATTTAGCGCAGTGAAACCGATTGTTACGAGCCTGTTCTTAGTTCGTTATTTAAAATTCAATATTCCAGATATAATTCATAAGTTCTTTTTATTTCACTATACTGTTTACTTTTATAAATTTCACAAACAATTACCAATCAACTCTACTTTAATTATCACTAGTTAGCAATGTAGTTAAAATTATCGCAATCTAATTAGAACACTCGTCTGAGACCAAGACTCGCTCTTAGCGCTGACAAGTGTTATATTTATACTCTTCAAATTCTCAAGAACTTTCTCGCATACATATTTGTTTTGTAGTCATAACTGTTACCGAAGACTTTTACTTGATTGGGGCCAGAATTGTATTCTCAAAAGTATCATAGTAACAGTATTAGTAGACGTATATATGTACTTTAAATTCAGTTCCAATAGTTTTCACACACTTTTGTTAATTAAAAGTACCTTTATAAAACTCCCATAAACTTCTAATTTTTTAGTCTCATAATGACTGCCTTAGAATTTTTTGTGAAGTTTAAAACATTTTTGGTTATATCTCCGGAACGAAGAGGCGTAGCAAGATCGTTGATATCTTGAATTACCAGTTTCATCCTAGGATAACAATAAATATATACATATATACATTATTTATAAATACTAAACAAATTATCTGTATGGTATATATATATATATGTAAATTTTTTAAATTGATTGTCAAAGTACCTTAACAAATTAAATATTTAATGTCCTTACAGAAAATTCCGGAATGTTCAATTATTCTATTACATGCGTGTGCTCACAATCCAACAGGAGTAGACCCCTCTAAAGAACAATGGCTTGAACTATCTGAGCTTATAAAAAAAAGGAATTTGCTTCCATTCTTTGACATGGCGTACCAGGGCTTTGCAAGTGGAGATATCGACAGAGATGCTCAAGCTGTTAGAATTTTCGAAAAGGAAGGCCACAAAATCTTATTAACACAAAGCTTTGCCAAAAATATGGGACTTTACGGCGAACGAGCTGGTGCTTTTACAGTAGTTTGTAGTAGCAAGGAGGAAGCGGACCGAGTTATGTCTCAAATAAAGATCCTTATCCGGCCTATGTACTCTAACCCTCCAATACACGGAGCTCGAATTGTTACAGAAATATTATGTGATGAGAATCTCAAAAATATGTGGCTGAAGGATGTTAAAGGAATGGCTTGCCGGATAATTGATGTAAGAGAACAATTGAAAAACAATCTCATAAAATTAGGTTCAACTAAGCCCTGGGATCACATCACAGATCAAATCGGAATGTTTTGCTACACTGGAATGTCGCCTGAGAATGTGGAAAGAATTACTAAAGAATTCAGCATTTATTTAACAAAAGACGGTCGAATATCCGTTGCTGGAGTTACGAGCAAAAATGTTGAATATCTCGCACAGGCTATGCATGAAGTAACAAAATAAGTTAAAAATTCTAACATTCTTTATTAAGTTAAATCAAATAAAAAATATATATAATATATATATATTTAAGCCTCATAATTATTGTTAAACATTATAATTATTGAAATTTTATAAATCAAGCGAATTCCATAAGTGCATTTATTGGTAGGGCTTAAGACAAAATTTGTAAGAACAATTTCCCAATAAAAAATACAAAAACTGCAATGTTTTCTTTACATTACCGTACTGATACCATTGAGAACGATTGTGCTGAAAAATTCCGTTAGTTTTAAATTGAATTCTTAAGATAATCGTTAATACTAATTTTAATCGTTTATTTTTTCCTTCAAAAATTATTATGTGCGCCCTTCCATTCTTGTACAATTTGTATTTGAACAGAGCCTGGTTAATTGGATTAAAAATGCCTTCTTGAACAAATATAAGTTTGCCCCGGTAAAAAATCTTAAAGAGTAATTTCTAATTTTGTGTCCAGTTCTAACAGTAAAACGATCCCATCAAATTTTAAAAGATCCGAGCATTAAAAGAAAAACAAAAATGAAACCAGAAGTAGTCACAACTGTGGAATTACACCACGACCAGTCGTGCGGGTAGCACGTGCTATTTATGGTGTAGAGGTTAGGTCCAAGCACAGAGTGCAAGATCAACGCAGAAAGCTCACAAGGGGCACATACCAAACCCCATACAGAGATTCCCAATAAGCAGGACACTTTATTATCAATGCCACCTACCAATAGGTGGCCAGACACTTAACCCTAGACATAAAAGTTGGGCTCACACCTTATACTCAAGCAAACAACTGGGATCGGCTGGACTCAGACATGTATAATATAATATGGACTGACTACGTTAATGGAAATGCATTGCAAAAAGTGGGCTCATTTCTATATTGCTGACTCTTTCGGTCTAAGCACCAAGTACCAACTGAGGAGAACTGTAAACAACAAATAAATGGGTCCTGTTATGGTCGTAGCGTACTGCATATAGCAGTATGTTACACTGAGAATTACTGCAGGAGGTATGCCGGCCGGCTGCCATACCGACAGTCCGCACACCCAATCTCGAAGAATTCTTGCCCGCTGTTGGAGAAGAAGAAGACAATCGTCTCTGTCTTGTCAAATCTTCCACCCAGTGAACAAGTGAAGTAGTGAAATTGAGAATTTGTCCAAAAACATCGGCCAGGAAACTAACCCTGTACGTAAGTTCAAAAGATTTTTCATCCTTATTAATAGTCTATTGTCATTTGGTGAAATTATTTTCCTCTTATCAGGCGACAAAATAGCGTTCGACAGCATCGACACCTCGCCGTTCATAGCTGAGATTATATCTCAACAGATACCTGCAATTAACGTAAGAATACAGGCTGCTGATTTTTGAACTAGTGACTTTCGAATCAGTGAATAAAAATGGTGTATAAATTGTGTTCGTAATACTTGCCACGTGGGGCTCCAAACCAAATGAACCTAAGGCCCATTTTGGCATGAACATTCGAGAAGTGATGGGTAACGGATATTTTCGTGGAACTTTCATAAAGGATCCAGTCAGGAATTGATTACCAGTACAATTTTTATTATATATTAAACTTCGTGAACCTGAATGTGTGCCGTATGCTGCAGGAACATCTGAAAGAAAGTGATTAGCCGTAGATATTAGTTCTTTTCGACTTTTGCGCTGTTCTTGGAAGGAGCGCCTGAACTCACTTAAGAACCGAGCTATCAGAAAAGTGTATATAGATATAATTTGCTTTAACATGTTAGTTATAATTAATTTTCTAGTAGCATACTAAGAGCCAGTCATTTGTTCAGTAATAATTAGCCCAAAATGGGTCTGTGTGTACTGCAACTGTTAGCGTACTAGAAGTCAGGCAGCCGTCATGCTTGTGTGATTCTGTTTTAGTAAAAATGTATCCCACCAAATAGGTTTGCTAATTTTCTTAACTTAATAGTGGTTTAGCGGGAAACAAGGAGGCGCCTCTGCGGTGGACCCCTCAACTTAAACCTACGTAAGTCGTTGCTGTTTGTATTATGTCTTTTATATTTACATGACTCGGGAAAAAGATAACAAACATAATTTACTATATTAGAATTTTAGCTATAGCATGCATCAATTTTATTTATAATTTCTAAATTTGAATTTTGCTAGAGTATATATTTATATGATTTGCGTAGTTGAATTTTAGCTATAATATACATACATATATATGTATACATAATTTACTATATTAGAATTTTAGCTATAGCATACATCAATTTATAATTTATAAATTTGAATTTTGCTAGAGTTTATATATATATGATTTGCGTGGTTGAATTTTAGCTATAATATACATATGTATATATGTATACATAATTTACTATATTAGAATTTTAGCTATAGCATACATCAATTTATAATTTCTAAATTTGAGTTTTAGCTAGAGTATACCCATCTGTACACATATATTATATAATTTAAAATGTTGGAATGTTACCTATATTATAACAAGGACACCTAGTTCCTATATATGAATTGTAGGCAAAACATGAGGTATTTAGAGTTCCTACATGCAAATGATATCTAGTTGATGCAACGTAAGAATTATGTCGGTCTCTGCATCTTAGCTGAGGTAGGCGCTGTACCAAGTGTAATAAAAAGAGGCCGAGGCTCAAGTTCATTAAAATAAGGTTATAACGTAATGGCTTCATAAGTTTTGCATTTCCTCCTTTCACTCTCCCGGAGCCCTCTCACATGAAGGTCGTCTAGGTCCACTACTCCTCTCTCTTTTCAGGTCTACAAGGGACTCTGTAAATATCTGCCCTCAGAGTCAGTTGGGTGGTTGGGGTATGCAGGAAGGCAGACCATCTGCGCCTTCAATGTAGATGTAGGTGGGTGACGTAAAGGTCCCATTAGGACTGAATGTGTGCCGGCATTTTTGGTTTAAAGGCACGAGATTTTTTTTGTATATGGCAGGCAGCAGCGGCAGGTTTTTTTCGTGGAACCTCCCCACACTCTCCGCCAATAGCCGAGGCAAACTAGCGTGCCGCCCTGCAGTCAACGCTGTCCGCCGAGTGATCTGTCAGCTCATGCAGTCGGGACTTAACGTCCAGTCGTCAATCACTCAACATAGTTCCATAACAAAAATGGCACCCAACGTGGGGCCACCTCCGTTAGTCTTCGGTGGTCTAATTATGACTTTTACTGAAGACTGGGACTTAGAGTGAGATGTTCATTTGGCGCTTTGCTAATTGACTGACCTCAAGTCTCATATCCAGTGGAAGTTATATGCAGACCTGGGTCTAAATGGTTTTTTTGTTGAGAATTTTTGTAGAGTAAAGTAATGTTTATGAAAGTTTCTGCTATTTTGATTTTTGAATTTTTGTATTAAAGTAAAGTCACGTAACATCTTTTTGAAAGTTTTGAAAGTTTTTGTAAAAGGTTGCAAGTTCGACTTTAGGTTTGACTTTGGTCAAGCTTCAAGTCTGAACAGTTGTAAGTTTTTTTGAAGTTTTTGAATCGATCTTTCCCGCTGGCCTTCTGCTATGGAAATAGTAGGTGGCCTCACAAATTTTTGATTGTGTTCTCACGGAGACATGTCTCTGTTGGCCAACTGGCTGGAGAGAGTCGTGAATCTGTGAGACGACTTTTTGGCTATCAGCTAACTAGTTGACCAGATTCGTGACTCTGCCCAGTTGGAACGTTAGCTGGATATGACCATCAGGTGAAGAGGAAGGAAAGAGTTGTTGGAGGATGGAAGTGATGCTGGAGACCTTCAGTAATCAGGAGCTGGCATACCGCTAACTGCCTGGCGAAAGAATCTCTAGTATCATTTTCAGTCTCTAGCTTCTCCAACCCGACTCTTCCCAGATTTCTGTGAGGACTCAAGATTTTTTCATGCACACATTCACGTCACTTATTTTATCATCCTATTCTGACCTGATTAGAGAGAGTGACCTGGAGGACTTCTATGTTTTGGGGGTTAGCTCCTGGGGAGTGAGAGGGGAATTGTATGACTTTCTTTCTGTCAATTTTTTTTTAACGCTTTAAGTGACTTTCGGTAGTTGTCTCATAACCATTAGCAATTATATCTTTTGACTGTACGATTGTGTTGGTATAAGTGTTGAGTCTAGAGTACTCCCACGTTTGAAATTTCGCTGTCTATTCGAAGATAGTTAGAACTCTAGTAGTTGGGACCAGAATTTCTCCAAACTTTTGCTGATTTCTTTAAATTTTTGCATTTCCTCTGAACTATTGGCAAAAATTTAATTTTGTTGAAATTTTAGTAGTCTTCCCAGCTTTTGGATTTTCCTGAAATCAATATTTCTGTTATCTCGATCTGACTTTGATGTCTTCTTCGAACTTTCGAGTTGTTTTTTTTAACCTTCTTGGCATTTCTTCCAAAGCCTTGGTACATTTTTGAAATCTTGACTTTACGACTGAAAGATTATACAATGACTACAGCGCGAACACCACCGCGAGCAACTGGTGTACCGATACCGTTGCCAGACCAGTGCTCCATCTGCCAGGAGGGCGACTGGTCAGGACAGAGGAAGCCAGTGAAGACGGTCTGTAGACATGTTTCATAAAGCATGTCTGAAAACGTGGATTGGACAGCAGTCAAACTGAACGAAATGCAGATTCCATCTCACTCCATACGATTTTACTGATTACCCAGGTGCGGTCCCGAGGAGGACTCACACGAAGTCTGTTAGTAAGGAGCCTCGAACGACAGCACCAGTCTTTAACCTGCCACCACCTACGAGTCGACCAGTCAACCGCGAATCTCTGCCTCAAGGTTTACAGAATGTGCACTCTATGACCTTTTCGCAGCTGAATTCCAGATTGAACAGCCCGCTCCCTACTGCTCAGGGTCAGCAGAGCTCAGCAGCGACCGAAGCCTTGCTGGCAGGTCTGCGTATACAGCTGCAGGATTTAGTCCGCGAAGGCCTTGAGCAGAGCCTAAATACCTTGCGAGCTGAACTGGCAACTAGCGTCAGGCAGCAAATCTCAGCTGCAATTACACCAGTTGATTTTTCACGGCCACCTCCTTCCGTGGGTGAACCGAGATCACCACCAGAGTTTCACGACGGTCGTAGGTAGTCGTTTAACAGACCGGCATCACCTCTTGGTCAGCCTAGTGGTCAGCCTAGACCAAACTTAAACCAGCCTCAACCAGCTCCATCTCATCTTATCGCGTCAGTTCTGGTAGTCCCATCCGGAGATGGAATATTTCATATAGTGGCGATAGTTCTCGCCTTACTGTCGACGAATTTGTGTTCAGAGTAGAAGCCTTCACGTACTCGGCTTGTTTAAAATCCCAAAACATCTAAGTTCCTGATCAACTGAGAAGGCATCATAATTGCAATCATCTCCATGAAAACAATATCAACACCAGTATCGCAATCGTTTCTCTAATCCAGGCAGAGCAAACGTTAGATGACTAGTTCGATGAGGGAAGCAGTTTATTTCAGCATCACACTATATATGTATATAGTGATAATAGATAAACGACCAAACTACCGACCATGGTGCGGCATCATCCGAAACTGTTTTTTGATGATTATCTCTTGCCAATAACGAGATAATGACCAGTCCAAAAGAAAATCTGATCGAGTCAACTGCTCCGCCAGTAAATCAGAAGTGTATCATAAAATTAAAATAAATTTTGTAATCAAGAGGAAAGTAGTGTTATCCTTTCACCAACCCCTTTATTTTATTATTCACTGCAACCCAAAACATATGGTCCTATTCGAGCCGGATAACCTTTATCTACACTGGTGAGTAATAAAAGTTTTGCACATTTTTTAATTTAATTCCCCAACGCTTAGTGTTAAATTAAATAATATTAAAATTGTGCAACGGTGATTGAGGTGTACTTTGAATGCTCTTTTAATTTGTTAATATTATTAAATCAAAATAAACAATGGAATACGGTGAATTTATTGGTGGCAAACACAGTTTCTGTTTTACATCAGAAATTGTTGGATCATAAATTTATATACTGCTATGTATGTATAATATATATGTACTATATACAATCATTAATCATATACACAACAAACAAGAAGATGTTTCTCTGATAGCTCAATAAGAGTCGTTTGTCATTATCAGCAGATATTCGGACATAATTTTTTTTTCTCTCAATCGTTTCATTTTACAGTGCAGTGTGGTAACGCATGATTTGCCAAATTGCTGACGTGATTGTTTGCATCGTCGATAAGCGATAACTCATCATCTTTGAACAATAAAGAGATTGCGGTACTCATTTTATTGCATACTTTGTTTAGATTTAATTTCGTAATTGCACGATATACAAATGGGCAAAACCAATGTGGAAAATATTATTAAAGCACAGGAAGCTCTGTTCGAACAAATCACTAAATTTGTAAAGAATTTCAAAGGAGCGAGTTTTGAACGACTAGATAAAGTGCGGTATATTAAGGGACGAATTGAAGTGTTGAATAGCTTATATCACGAATTTTCTTCAAATGATAAAAAGATCCGTGTAGAAGCTACTGCTGAACAGAGGATGCACGATTATTTTACCTCAGATCAATATGATACCTTTGATGATTTATTCTCCGAGTATATAGATATCTTATCCGACCACCTTGACAGGTTATGTCCTGTGGTCCCTCCTGTGCAGCAACCAGTTGAAGGCACTTCCAATTCAGTGCTAAATAATGAACTAAGCTCTTCAGAACATCGTGCTTCTTCTAGCAGGCTACCTCGTATTAGTCTTCCTAAATTTTCGGGTGACTATAGAATGTGGCTATCGTTTCACGATTTATTTAAGTCGATTGTAGATAGTGACTCTGAGCTACCAGCAGTACAGAAAATGTACCATCTGAAAAATAGTTTAACTGGTGAAGCCGAACTAGTAATTCGACATTTAAATGCAACAGGTGATAACTATCTTGTGGCATGGGACTTATTGTGTCAAAGATATCAAAATTCGCGTGTTTTAGTTAACAGTAATTTAAAGACTCTGTTGACTCATCCTCAAATTCATTCTGAAAACGGCACCGCGATTAGGAAAATGCTTGACAGTACTAATGAATGCTTAGCCGCTCTTACAAGTCTGAAAATAAAACTTGATGATTGGGACCCTATCATAATTTATATTCTAGTTGAACGTCTACCCTCTGAAACAAGGCAATTATGGGAACAAAAACTCGGCGCTTCCACTGCTTTACCAACTCTTTCAGATCTTAAGGAATTTTTGGAAGCACGCTTTAGAACATTAGATGCCGTCAACTTAGCAAAGGGTCAAAGAGTCTCTCATAAACATTATGAAGGTAAACCGCAGGTCTTTCATTCAGCAAAATTGTGCAAGTGTCCCTTATGTAAAGGATCACATCCGCTTAGGAAATACTTCAAGTTTGAAAGATTAACTCCGCAAGAGAGAATTAAAGTAGTTTCGTCAAATTCTATATGTAGCAACTGTTTGGCATACAGCCATATAGTAAGCAATTGTTCTAGTGCGATTGTTTGCCGCCATTGTAACAAACGGCATCATTCTCTCCTCCATATTCCCAATAATTCTAATAGAATTAGTGATGATCAGCCATCTATTCCCCTTTCTAATAGTGTTGCGCCATCACCCCCATCAAATTTGGAGCCATCATCTTCAAGATTAATTTTTTTTTCTAAAAACAGACGTTCTGCTAGCAACCATGTTATTTAGAACATTCTCTTCTATTGGTGAGCCTCATATCCTTCGAGCATTGGTTGATCTCGGCTCAAGCCTCCTTTGTAACAACAAATACAAGTCAACGCTTGGGTTTAAGAATCTTAGATGACTTAAATCGAATCGGTGGCTTGGGAAATACCATTACTGCAGAATCACAAGCATCAGTGTAATTGATATACAACCCTATTCGAAAAAAATCCAAGTATAGAAGTAAAGGCAGTAGTTCTCAAATCTCTTACTGGATTTCTTCCCCCTCAACAAATATCTAAATCCGGATGGAATCATATTGACGGACTCCAACTTGCAGATCCTTCTTTTGCGCGGCCAGGTAAAATAGAAATTATAATTGGAGCAGAAGTATACGGGAAAATTATTCAGTAGGGATTAATTCGCGGCAGTCCAGGTGCTCCTACAGCCCAGAAAACATCATTTGGGTGGATTTTATTTGGAGAAATTTCTAATCACTTAACATCCTCCACATCCAAGAAAGTTTGTTATGCAGCTGTCAATTTCTGTAGCCAAGCTCAAGAGTGTGACATGCTTAAGAACTTTTGGGAGTTAGAAGAAGTATCGTTTCCACATCAACTTACCCCCGCAGATGCTATATGCGAGAAGTCTTTCCGGGAGACTCATTCCAGAAATTCTGAAAGGCGTTACATCGTAAGACTACCGTTTTCCCCTCTATCCTCGAACAAAATTCGATTTCAAAATTCTCGAGACATTTCGATGAAACGAATTTTTAGTTTAATGAAACGATTGGATTTAGATCCGTCCTGGAAGACTGAATATAGTGACTGTCTTGAAGAATACCTTGAACTTGGACAAATGGAGAAAATTCCAAAATCTGAGATTGCTTTATCTGACAATTGTGCTTATTATCTTCCTCATCACGCCATTCAAAAGGCTGAAAGCTTAACCACTAAGACACGTGTGGTTTTTGATGCCAGTTGCAAGTCGGCTAATGGACAGTCACTCAATGATCATTTACTTTCCGGTCCACCCCTTCAACGTGATATAAGTCTGCTTCTTTTTGAATGGCGACAAAAGAAGTTCGTTTTTACAGCAGATATTGCAAGAATGTACCGTCAAATCCTTATACATTCGGAGGATCGCGATTTTCAGCGAATCATCTGGCGAAGTAAATCTTCTGATTCCCCTGAAGATTTTCGCTTATTGACAGTAACTTTTGGCATTCGAAGTGCCCCTTACCTTGCACTCCGAACGTTACTTCAGTTCGCTGACGACGAACAGCAGTCATTCCCTATAGGGGCAAATATCCTCCGCACTGACCTTTACGTAGACGATGTCCTGTCAGGTGCCAATTCTCTACATTAAGCTCTAGAGTCCCGCATTCAAATTGACAGTATTCTAAAAAGGGCCAATTTGAGCTAAGGAAATGGGCATCTAACTGCGAAGACCTTTTGAGAGATATTCTCGAGTCTGAACGATTATCATCACCATCTGTAATATTAAATAAAGGAAATGTCGTCAAAACCCTAGGTATTCTATGGAACCCATTGGAGGATTGTTTTTCATATAACATCAATATAAAAGTCTTTGAGCCGCCATTTACAAAGAGAACCATTCTATCAGAAATTGCTCGAATTTATGACCCGTTGGGATGGTTAGCGCCAATAACAGTGACATCAAAAATACTTCTCCAAGTCATATGGCAAAGAGGACTCAGTTGGGATGAACCTGTTCCTCACGACATTTCTGCTCGATGGTCTGAATATTTGATTTCTTTGACCGAATTGAAAACCGTCTCCATTCCCCGATTTTTAAAAACAGAACCTAAAGGGAACATCGAACTCCATGGATTCTGTGATGCCTCTGAGCGTGCATATGGGGCAGCCGTGTATTTGCGATCAGAAATCGATGGAATAGTAAATGTCCATCTTGTTAGTGCAAAAACTAAAGTAGCCCCAATGAAGTCCATATCCCTTCCAAGACTTGAGCTGTGTGGAGCGGTTCTGTTATCAAGGTTAGTTTCCAAATTTCAAACTTCGGTTAAAGATAGAGTCAATGTTTATGCATGGACAGACTCTACGATTGTCCTTTCGTGGATAAAGCGACATCCAAATATTTTCAAAACGTTCATCAGTAATCGAATATCTGAAATTATTACAAATATGGGTTCTACTCGCTGGCGTCATGTTCCATCATTAGAAAATCCAGCAGACGCAGCTAGTCGAAGTATTTCGGCTATAAAATTAATAGAAATGGAACTTTGGTGGCATGGACAAAAGTGGCTTTTAAAGCCTAAGGATGCTTGGCCCTCTCGTTTTGATATTCCAGAACACGATCCAGTAACATTGGAACTTAAACCTCTTCAAACATTTTTAACTCTTTTCACAGATCAAGATTCATCTGAGATTTTGAAAAGATTCTCCTCACTTATTCGTCTTTTTCGCGTCACCGCCTTTTGTAAACGTTGGTTTAGAAAATATCGAAATAAATCTTTAAGGCTCTCATCGTGGATAACAACACATGAATTAGAGGAATCTAAAGAGTTCTGGATAAAGCATGAACAGCTCACATTTTTTCCTGACGAAATCAACTTGCTTTGTGAAAGGCAGCCTGTTCAGAAATCTACCAAAATAGCTTCACTTAACCCCTTTCTCGACCATTCCAGTATACTGCGTGTTGGTGGCCGCTTACAGAATGCATCTATGCCATATAATGAACAGCATCCCTTAATTTTAGACCCACACAGTCACTTAGCCCAACTGTTTATTAGAAATGCTCATAGATCCTGTCTCCATGGAGGTCCATCACTTACCCTTGCAACACTGAGGAAGACGACTTGGATTATTAATGGTCGCAATATAGTTAAAAAATTGATCAAGGAATGTGTTACGTGTTTCAGACTTTCAAAGCGGATCCAAAATCAATTAATGGGATCCCTTCCATCGGCTAGAGTACATGTGGCTCGCCCCTTTTCCAATGTGGGTGTAGATTACGCAGGACCCTTTAACTTAAGAGTTTCTCGTACCCGGGGCTGTCGCTCTTATAAGGGCTATCTTGCCATCTTTGTTTGCCTCAGTACCAAGGCTATTCATATTGAGGTGGTGAGTGACCTAACAACTGACTCCTTTTTGGCAGCATTTAGACGCTTTGTGTCACGTCGTGGTCTTTGTCGAAACGTCTATTCCGACTGTGGCACTAACTTCATAGGCGCCAAGAATAAGCTTGATCATGCCGTTAAAAGGGCGTATGTCCAAGCTAGCCAACAAACAGCAGATGTGGTGAGTGTTCAAGGCATTCAGTGGCATTTTAATCCGCCGGCATCCCCTCATTTTGGTGGGTTATGGGAAGCCGGTGTAAAGTCGGTCAAATACCACTTAAAACGCATTGCCGGAAATGTCTCCCTCACATTTGAGGAAATGTACACATTCATTGGTGTCACAAATCGAAGCATGTCTTAACTCCCGTCCACTCTGTCCACTTACCGACGATGCAAACGATCTCAGAGTTCTAACTCCAGGACATTTTTTAACAGGGGATGCTCTTTTAGCACCGCCTGAAGAAGATTTCACCAATTGCAAAATTAATTCACTTATTAGATGGAATTTCATTCAACGCTTGAAACAAGATATTTGGAAGTCCTGTAGTCAGGAATATTTGTCAAGGCTTCAACAACGCCCAAAGTGGATAGGAGCAACCCAAAATTTGAAAATCGGTGATATTGTCCTGCTAAAAGAGGCGAGATTTCCTTGCGGTCAATGGCCATTAGGGAGAATATCAAAAACCTATTCGGGAAATGACAATCTTGTTCATGTAGTAAGTGTTAAAACTCAGAATCGCGAAATTAAGCGCCCAATAACGAAATTATGCCAGCTACCCATAAATTTTTCAATTGAAATCTAGTAATTTGATGCAAATGTTTATTGTCCTTTGAATTAAGATTGAATTGATAGACACCTGAATTCTGTTGTCGCGGTTTATATTAAATTGAATTATTATCTGTAAATGTGCAAACATTTTGTATTCACTGTGTTCCAACCCTATCCCTTTCTATTCCATCTCCTTACATACACTGCAATATTCACATATGAGGGAGTAAACCTGGACGTCAGCTACTTTGGTCAGAAATTCACCGGAAGGATGATTAATAACAGGCTAGCCAGCTTAGGCTTTAACTGAAGTAAATTGGAAGACGATCGAGACCTACTGAAATTTGGCAATTTCAAGGCGCGGAGCATGTTTAAAATCCCAAAACATCTAAGTTCCTGATCAACTGAGAAGGCATCATAATTGCAATCATCTCCATGAAAACAATATCAACATCAGTATCGCAATCGTTTCTCTAATCCAGGCAGAGCAAACGTTAGATGACTAGTTCGCTGAGGGCAGCAGTTTATTTCAGCATCACACTATATATGTATATAGTGATAATAGATAAACGACCAAACTACCGACCATGGTGCGGCATCATCCGAAACTGTTTTTTGATGATTATCTCTTGCCAATAACGAGATAATGACCAGTCCAAAAGCAAATCTGATTGAGTCAACTGTTCCGCCAGTAAATCAGAAGTGTATCATAAAATTAAAATAAATTTTGTAATCAAGAGGAAACTAGTGTTATCCTTTCACCAACCCCTTTATTTTATTATTCACTGCAACCCAAAACATACCATACCGACCATGGTGCGGCATCATCCGAAATTGTTTTTTGATGATTATCTCTTGCCAATAACGAGATAATGACCAGTCCAAAAGAAAATCTGATCGAGTCAACTGCTCCGCCAGTAAATCAGAAGTGTATCATAAAATTAAAATAAATTTTGTAATCAAGAGGAAAGTAGTGTTATCCTTTCACCAACCCCTTTATTTTATTATTCACTTCATATTCTTACAAGCTCAGGTCAAATTCCTAGGGCATTTAGTTACACCCCAAGGAATTAAACCATCTCCCGAACGTGTGTCGAACTTCGTAACGCCGAAAACTGTTAAAGAACTTCGAGGTTTCCTAGGTATGGTAAACTTTTACCGCAGATTCCTTCCCCATGCGGCCAGCCACCATGTCCTTCTCAACCAATATTTAACAGGTCCTAAGAAGAGGGGTGCACAACTCATCAATTGGTTCCTTGAGGCCATCAAAGCGTTCGAAGAGGTCAAAACCCAGCTGGCTCAAACAACCCTGCTAGCTTTCCCTGTCCTGTCGGCAGAACTCGCGTTGCATGTGGACGCTTCGGACACTGCTATTGGCGTCGCACTTCACCAAAAGGTGGACAACTTTTGGCAACCTCTTGGTTTTTATTCGGTCACGCTAAACAGCGCTCAACGTAATTATAGCGCTTACGACCGAGAGCTGCTTGCCGCCTACCTAGGCATTAAATATTTTCGATATTTTTATCACCCGTAGACGAGATACACATCCCGAGTGTTATTGATTTCGGATCTATTGTGGATAGTCAGACCGAAGACTCCGAGTTTCAGGACCTTTTACAAAATTCACTGTACAAATTCGAAAAGCTTCCAGTTTTTGGTACCTATAAACAACTGTATTGTGAAGTCTCTCCTGTTGGCATCAGACCCTTTATTCCACCAAAATTCAGAAAACAAGTATTCGACTCTATTCATAATCTTGCACATCCCGGTATTCGCACCTCGAACAAGATAATTACTTCCCGTTATTTTTGGCCTCCCATCAATAAGGACGTTAACTCTTGGGCACGGTCCTGTTTAGCCTGCCAACAAAGCAAAGTGTCACCACACGTAAAAAGCTTGCCAGGTACGTTTCCGGCATCACATCGCTTTCAGGATATTCACGTCGATATAATTGGACCGCCTCCTCCTTCACAACGTTTCAGGTACTGTCTTACCATCATTGATAGGTTTACTCGATGGCCCGAAGCTATTCCTCTGTCTACCATCGACGCAGAAACGGTTGCAGAAGCATTTTTCCGAAATTGGATATCGCGCTTTGGAGTTCCCAGAACAGTCGTCACCGATCAGGGACCCCAATTCGAGTCAGCCCTCTTCGCTGAACTCTCTAAATTATTAGGCTTTGAACGTAATAACCACAGCTTACCATCCACAGGCCAATGGTTTTCTAGAACGATGGCACAGAACGCTAAAAGCAACAATTATGGCATATAAAGAGAAATCATGGTCTAAAGTCCTTCCTTTAGCATTACTAGGGCTGCGTACAACTTTCAGAGAAGAGTTTCAAGCAACTCCGGCAGAATTAGTTTACGGCGAAAGCTTACGTCTTCCCGGCGATTTTTTGCATGATTTAAAAAGCCACTCCCAAAACGAATTTATTATTTCACTCCGGAATACCTTTTCAGAAATCAGACCAGTTCAGGTGTCAAATCACTCTTGACAGTCATTCTTCAAATTTAAAGAACTCGCCAACTGCTCCCATGTTTTTGTTCGTACGGACTCAGTCCGGGCCTCACTCCAACCACCTTATCAAGGTCCCTATGAAATCGTTAGCCGCAAAGACAAATTTTATACTCTGAAGATACGAAACAGAGAGACAAACATTTCAATCGATAGGTTGAAACCCTGCTTTAAGGAAGACGACACTGATGTCTACCAAGCCCAGCACACCGATGGTACTCTCATACATAACACTCCGCCATCATCATCACACACGCCGTCAGACTACCAAGTGCCAAGTCAGTCAGTCGCTGAACGTTTTATTCAACCAGGTCTCGAAGACGTATTAAGCAACCATGACACTTCTCACACAGATGAATCTTCCGATTTTTACGGATTCGAAGATTCACCACGCCAAACAAATCCGAACCCACCACCTAGTCCTCCGCCTACACAATCAGTCAGTTTTCTGCCAGACGGAAACACGTTATTCCAACAACAAACCACGAGAGCCGGTCGAGCCACTCAACCCCCTGGTAGATTCGATTATCGCTAAACGGTTACGCTGGCGGGGCTAAATTCACAACGGGCTATGATGGCCAGTCTTCAATTAGCAACCACAGCGAGACACCTATATGGAGTCACAAACGTAAGCAACTTCACGTGGAACATTTGTAAGGACCTAAAAATTGAGCAAAAATAACTTTGAAGGTTGGAAAAGGTTAGGAGTAAGTAGGCGTTGATTTTCTAAAAAGAAAATAGAGAATGAAAATAAATTAGTCTGTCAGCTTTTTACTAACCGAAAAGTATACAAAATATATCCCAGCGGTTAGAGGCAATTAAAAAAATAATAGTAAAGTTTTATTGTCCGTCCGAGTAATAATATTAAGTTTTAGTGTCCGTCCGTTTTAGATTCATAATATCGTTGTGGTTCACGTTAAGCTCGATGAGCATTATTGTTGTTAATACCAAAACTGTACTTTAAGTTCCTTTCTGTTTGAAGATCCAAAATACATATTAAAAGATTTTGGAAAGTCGTCTTTGTCTTACCTAAAATCAAGTTCAAATATTTTCGACAATCTGGATTACGTACAGGATCGCACCAGCCCCATTCAAGAAGGAAAAGAACCCCTTCAACTCACATCGAGCTACACCGAGAGTTCTCCTCACCTCCTGTGAGACTCTGGCATTAAGAGGACCCCTTCAGATCACATCAAACTATACCGAGAGTTCTCCCCACCTCTAGTGAGACTCTGGCATTCCACTTCTTGGCGTAGAAGACCGACAAGCTATACATACCCGAGCAACAAATTGGTGAGGTGTGTATCCTCAAGGCAAGGCTGATACACTATACACCAAAAGTCTTTAATTTTCGATGTCCCAATAACACCGACAGCACCTTTAGCTGACAAGGTTACTGAGCAGGAAATTCGGCCTCCTGGCATTTCTGTACTAAAACGGCCACCAAGCTCTGTTATGACGAGTGGGCGTGAGCCTGTTTCACACCCGCTCACGCCGTATCATACGCGTCTGCAGAATTATAATGCAGTAAGAGACCGAATCTTCTCCTCAGTGGCGGAATTAGCTGATATCATGTATCCTGACCTGGATTTTAGACCAGGAAAGAAAAGATCTACCGTTCGTTGGCGGGAATACTGTCGGCGGATGAGAAAGGAAAGAAAGGAACTGGCACACATTTCCGTTTCGATGCCAGACGAAATTCGACCGTATGCCGAAGTAAGACTACTCAGGCGAACTGAGACTGGATTACTTGATAGTGGTGCCACTGTCAGTATTCTAGGCCAGGGAGCCCTAGAGAAGCTTGCAGAAGCAGAGGTTGAATGGAAGAGGTATCGGACACATGTACAAGTAGCGAATGGTGCCATGACGACTGTGCATGGTCATGTGAACTTGGACATCACTTTCCGTGATAAGACCCAAAACGTGCGTTTTTACGTAGTTCCTGGGCTCACACAGGCACTGTATCTAGGAATAGAATTCTGGCTTCTATTTGGGTTGGGTTCAGATGTCCTAGGTATAGTTGCAGAAGTAACTCCAAGTCTAATTGCTACTTCTGACACCGACCGCCATGTTCTTTCCAGTCTACATCAACAGCGTCTAGAAGCTACTAAACAGCTTTTCCCTTTCTTTCGCCTCTTTAGGCCTGGGAAAGACATCTTTGCTCACTCACAAGATCGAGACGAATGACGCAGCTCCGATAAAACAAAGCTTTTATCCGATTTCACCGGCAGTACAGAGTTTGATGGATGCTGAATTAGAGTGAATGCTATCACTGGGTGTGATAGAGGAGAGCCAGAGTCCTTGGAGCGCTCCAGTTGTACTAGTGCGGAAGCCTGGAAAGGTTCGGGTTTGTTTTGACGCCGGGAAAGTCAACTCCGTTACGAAGAAGGACGCCTATCCGCTGCCTCAAATAGATGCGCTTCTGAGTCGACTTCCTCCGGCAAACTACATTACAAGCCTGGACCTGAAAGACGCATTCTGGCAGATCCCACTAGACGCTGATTCTAGAGAGAAGACCGCTTTTACTGTACCTGGTCACCCTCTCTATCAGTACACAGTGATGCCATTCTATCTAGACGATTTATTAATTCTGTCTTCAGACTTCGACACTCATCTTACGCTGCTAGCCCATGTAGCGGATTGTTTGAGGAAAGCTAGCCTCACTATCAACGTCGAGAAGAGTAAGTTTTGTATCAAAGAGACCAAATACTTTGGTTTCATTGTCGGAAGAGGAGGTATACGAACTGACCCACCCTGTCAAGATTTCAGCCATAGTTGACTATCCGTCACCTAAAACTGTTCGGCAAGCCCGACGCCTACTAGGTATGACTGGATGGTATAGACGGTTCATTCCGAACTATGCTGACTTAACTGCCTCCATTACAGACACTTTGAAAAACCCTAGTCAGTTCAAGTGGACACCTGAAGCCCAGACGTCTCTGGAGATGCTAAAACAAAAACTTACCTCTGCTCCGTTGTTAGTGAGTCCAGATTTCATCAAGCCGTTCATTGTACAGTGCGATGCGAGCCAACAAGGTATTGGTGGAGTGCTGCTTCAACTAGATGACGATGGCCACGAGAAGCCAATAGCCTACGTCTGGAAAAAGTTGAACTCAGCACAAAGAAATTATACCGTCACAGAGCAGGAATGCCTAGCTGCAGTCTTAAGTGTACAGAAGTTCCAGCCCTTCATAGAACTTATGCCTTTTAAGATAGTGACTGATCATGCGAGCTTGAAATGCCTGATGTCTCAAAAGGACCTCAGCGGTAGACTTGCTCGGTGGAGTTTGAAGCTTCAGAGTTTTGCCTTCACTATCGAGTACCGAAAAGGAAGCCTGAATGTCGTTCCTGATGCGCTGTCACGCATTTATTGCGACAGCTTGTTCACACCTGAATATTCTGGCCCGGCAGTTGACCTTAGTTCGCCATATTTCAACTCGTTGGAATATGAAGAACTGAGGCATAAAGTTAAAACGACTTCTGGCAAATTACCAGATCTTTGCGTCAGGGATGGCTTCGTTTACATTCGGACTGTTCCGAGAACAGGCGATCCGATTCAGGAGGAAGAAGCTTGGAAGCTGTAAAAAACAAGATAAAAGAGTTCGGTTTCGCTTGTTTTAAATAAAAGACCCGGCGTAAAATAAGCACATGTAAATTCATTTATTAGCCGAAACGCTCTGCTCAAAGTATAATGGGTGACTAACAACTAGAATACAGATGAAAAGAATTCAGATTAGGATTAAACTACTAATACATTTATGTTCACTAATACATTTAAGTTTATTCGATACAAATAGCTCATTATGTGTTAATAATTCAAATTAATGCGGATTTCATTCGAAGTTGCCTCTTCTTTAGAAGCAGTATGTAATACTGAGGGATGACCTCCGAACAAAAAATGTGCAGGCGTCAATGGTGAAATGTCTAAAGGGTCACTACTGACATACGTCAATGAACGTGCGTTGATTATTCCTTCAGCTTCAATGATTAAGGTGTGTAGCTGGTCGAAGTCTAGAGTCGCCTTCCCGAAGTCAACTTTCAGCATGTTTTTAACGGTGCGGATAAGCCTTTCCCAAAATCCACCCCACCAAGAAGCTCGCTCTACAATAAAATGCCAATTTATTCGGATGTGGGCCAGAAATCCTTGTAATGCCTCGTTATCGAAAAGTTGTCCAACGGTATTCAGCTCGAAAGCGGCCCTACAAAATGTCTGAGCATTATCGGAGTATATGGCCGCAGGAGCTCCTCTTCGTGCTATAAATCGTCTCAAGGCCATTATGCAATTTTCAGTAGACAAATTTTTCACCAGCTCAAGGTGAACAGCTCTCACCGAAGCACAGGTACAAATCATTATATAAGTTTCCTGGACGTATTTTCATGGCCAGCATCGTGTATGTACTTTGGGACCAGCAAAATCGATTCCAACGTTGTCGAAAGGCCTTGATATTGATAGTCTCTCTCGTGGTAGCGGAGCGAACGGCTGGGTCATTGGCTTTCCCCAGAGTTTTCGACATAAATAACAACTCTTGATGATCTTTTTAACTAGTTGCCGCCCCTTGATAATCCAAAATCTCTTCCTTAAATGTGTTATTATGATGTTGACACCCCCATGCATTGTTTTCTCATGATAGTCTTTGATGATAAGAGCAGAGAGATGCGAGGTTGATGGCAGGATTACTGGATGCTTGACATCACTAGATTCCTCGAGATATTGAAGTCGGCCTCCCAATCGCAATACACCTTCATCATCCAAAAAAGGTGTTAACTCATAAAGCCTTGATGACTTCGAAATAGGCTTTCCTTGCTTCAATAAAAAAATTTCTTCCGGAAACATATTTGATTGAAGATACCTGATCCAGTATTGCTCAGCTATACGTAGGTTCTCCGCAGTAAGATTTTTTGAAGCCGGCTTCTCGTCCCCCTTGAGAATCCGGACAAACCTTTGAACGTACCCTATTATCCGTAGTAATCGTCGCCAAGTACTAACATCTGCATAGTTCAGTAATGCTTCTTCTGGCTGTAGGGTAGCCATTTTCGTTTCAATAAATAAGTTGATCAACGCAGGAATATTCTCTGAACGTCGTTTTGAATCGATCCAGTCCTCCGATATATGTTTTAGCCATTCAGGTCCGTGCAGCCACATATTTGATGCAAGTAGACTGCGTCCCGTAATTCCTCGTGTAAGCAGATCTGCTGGGTTTTCCTTTCCACTGCAATGTCTCCATGCAGATATTTCGATCAGCTGCTTAATTTCCATAACTCGATTCTGTATAAAAGCCTTCCATTTGTCGATTCTTCCTCGTATCCAGTATAAAGCTATCTTAGAGTCAGACCAGAACCAACATTTCGCAATTTTAACTCTAAGAAACTTTTGAAGGTAGGAGCCCAAGCTAGCCGCTAGCATTGCCGCCGTTAACTCCAGTTTAGGAAGCGTCAACTCTTTTGAGCCATCCTGTTTTATAGGAGCAACCCTACTTTTTGCACACAGGAACTCCACTCTCACTTGGTTTAAACTATCTTTACTCCAAACATAGGCGACAGTTCCATACGCTTGCGGGCTAGCATCACCATAAATATGGAGATGAGTAGTGATCGAGGAACTCACATCAAGGACTGATCTCGGAATAGCCACATTTTTCAAGTCCTTTAATTGCTTCACACAGTCACACCATTCATTCAGCAAATCTTCTGTTAGTACTTCATCCCACGCTAATTTCTTTTTCCAAATCTTCTGAAATAAAATTCTCCACTTTATGACTGTAGGACTAAGCATACCCAACGGGTCGAAAACTCTCGCAATCACCTGAAGAACATTACGCTTTGACCCCCTCTCCACACAGGAGTTCAAAAAATCTTCAGCAGCATCTAGAGAAACAGTCAACTCGTCGCTAGTGGTGAACCATTGAAGTCCGAACACCTTTTGTAGTTTTGGAAAATTACTAGATTGGAATACTCCTCGGATTCCTTCGCTATTGCTGTTCCACTTCCGAAGAGTCATTGATGCTCGAGTCATAATACTTGTGGCTTCCCTGAAAATTCGTTGACCTTCAATTTCGCTATCTATACCCATTACTAGGTCATCCATGTAGAATGAATCCTTTAGAAAGGAACTCGTCGAGGGAAAATTCTTACTTTCGGTATTAATATGCACTCTGATTGTTGCTGCTAGCAAGAAGGGACTGCATGTAACTCCGAACGTTACTTTAGTCATTCTATACACTTGGACTTCGGGCAGATTACATCCGGAATTTATCTCATCAGCAAACCAGAAAAAACGATGTGAACCGCGATCCTCCTCGTTCAGATCTATTTGGAGAAAAGCTTTTTCAATGTCAGCTAAGTACTATTCCATACTTTCCAATTCTAAAATTGAGCATTATTTTTAGAACATCTGCCAGCAGATTAGATCCCGTATTGAGGTGGTCATTCAAAGAGGAAGCATGCTTCGCATGAGCTGAAGCATCAAAAACTATGCGAGTCTTCGTTGTAGCGCTTTCTTGCCGATATATGGTTCTATGAGGAAATAATAAACTCTTTTTGCACATCCTTCCTCTTCCTTCTCAGAAACTGATTCTGCAAAACCGCAAGATATTAGTTCATGCATAGCTTTATCATAATCTAAAATCTTATTCGGGTCACTCGATAGTTTTCTAATCAATGACCGCAATCGGAATATCGCTCCTTCTCGATTACTGTCAATATGCACATGACGATCCTTCTAAGGTAAGCTGGCTACGTATTTATGCTCATGCTTTGCTATACATTGCCGAATTAAATCATCTGTCAAGGTTTTATGTTCCCTTTCTTCCGCTTGAATGCCAATAGCATCAAGAGACCACAGCTGTGATAAGTCCATCTCAGTAACCTCGAAAGCATTGAGAAAATTAACATATGAGGCAAAACAATGATTAATATTGGAACTATTCTCACGGTATGGGGTCCTTGCAATGTCCAGCCCAAGATGGTTTGAACAGCTCGTAAATGCTTCGTTAAAGGGTTTTGCTTTCCAGTGACCACCGTCCAGTAGAAATCCCCACCAATGAGTATACTTAACTCGCTTTCCCGTTCAATATTTACGGACTGTACATCAGCAAGTTGCAATCCTTCGAATGCCGAACATGTTTCATCCGGTGCTTTAAGAACATCTACGAAGATTTCAGCTACAACGAATGCGTCCAACTCGAAGTTTTCACTATTAAATTGACTTCTTAACAGCAATTTTACCTTTCTTAATTTCCGACACGGTGACAGCTCTCTACCACCAAATGGCACCATAGCAACTCTCATATATCCAATCGTCAACAAATCAAGTTTATTCGCCACACTTTCACGAATATAAGTGTGTTGGCTGCCTCCATCTATAATCACACGTTCAAGTAAATCACTTTTATGAGTCGAAGCTACAGCAATACAACAAGCAGTTTTCAAAAAAATATAATTAGATTGCATCTCACGGTCATGGGCACACAAATTCAACACGTCCGCGTCGAGTACACTTGTAACAGCGCCCTTCTCGTTTGAGTAAATCTTTCTTCTGTATAAGTGTGAGAGCGCTATCGCACTCCGTCGCATTGTGTTTAGAAGATTTGCAAAACAAACACGGCTCACTAGCCGCCATGAGCCCAGCTGCGGTTGTGTGCATGTCCCTTCTCGAATTTGCTGATATCTGCCTACTCTTTTCTGTCAACGCCCGTTCCAACGATTCGACTTCTCGTTTGATAAACCGTAGCAAACCTTGTTTATCTTCAACTTCTGCTATTGTAGAGGAAGCACTGCTGGCTGAATTCGCTCCATCTTCCTTATCTCTGTCGCTCCTACGATGATAGTCCACTCTTAATTCGCTGGGTAAGCAACGCAGCAATATGGATTTCAACATGACTTCGTAGTGGTTGGCAGGGACTTTCAACGCGGTGAGAGATCTGCTGCTTGATACTACAGAATTATGAAGATGACGAAGCCCTGAAACATCATCTCTGGACTTAACTGGATTAAGCGACGGTAATTGTTGAATATTGCGATCGATGAGCCTCCGTATCTCCGTACTGCTCTTGCAATAATGCTATAGCACCATCGTAACAAGCTTCGATAGCAGTAAAACCTGAAATCGTTTTCCGAGCTTAACCCACTAACACAGTCTCCAAATAACTAAATTTTTCAGCGCCGGTCAAAGTGTTGTTTTCATGAACCGTTGATCGAAACTGTTCCCAGAAGCATAACCATTCTTCGAATTTTCCAGAGAACTTTTTTAGTTGAAGTTTGGGCAATTTAGCGGAATTCGATTTCGCTGTGGTGGTATTATTGTGAAAAGCCTCCTCAGTCGTTTGGTTGGCTGCGGGATCCACCTTTGCATGCACCTTTTTCAAGCGGGTATGAATACGGGCGAGCATACCTATTGCTAAATCTTCGTATTCTGCGATTTTCTCCATTTTTTTATCAAGCTCGTCCGGTTTTAATAAAGATTTCGCTCGCACATCGGCGTTAACGAAATTAAGACTCTCATGAACAGCTGTTAGCCGTTGTACAAAGAATGTGATCTCCTCCTCTATAGCATCTAACCGAGTTAAATTTTCATCTTTAACACTCGATTCGGCGGAATTTTAATAGTCAATCGCAGTCTTTGTTATTTTTGTTACTTGACCTCGGTATACCGCGCGTGTCGATGATTCCATAGCGGTTATTAATATCCGTTACTTTTCACGAGTCACCTTTAGAGCTTCCGACTATCGTTCACGTTCGTAATTCCCGGGTTTCGGCACCAAAATGTAAAAAACAAGATAAAAGGGTTCGGTTTCGCTTGTTTTAAATAAAAGACCCGGCGTAAAATAAGCACATGTAAATTCATTTATTAGCCGAAATGCTCTGCTCAAAGTATAATGGGGGACTAACAACTAGAATACAGATGAAAAGAATTCAGATTAGGATTAAACTACTAATACATTTATGTTCACTAATACATTTAAGTTTATTCGATACAAATAGCTCATTATGTGTTAATAATTCAAATTAATGCGTGTGAGTGATCTTTATTTTTAACAGAAGCTTTGGATTCCCCGAGGGCTTGTCTCCGACGTTATTTCAAGAGCGCATGATCCGCCACTAGCTTCTCATGGAGGTATAGGGAAAACACTGCAACGTCTGAGAAACACTTGTACTGGCCACGAATGACAGTTGATGTCAGAAACTACGTAGGCGCCTGTGACGTGTGTAAAGAGATAGATTCTTATATACCTAAAATAAATAATATTTTACATAAACCTGAAAAAGGGCAAAACATAAAAATAATATTCAATAAATTTTAACTTAAGCTAATCATGCTTAAAACATGGTTAGCTGATCTCTTAAATGGGTGAAGAAAATTGCATCAGCAATTTTCCTCACATACCATAAATTTTTCTCATAAAACGACTTGGGAAAAACAAAAGTTTCAGTTTACAGCTCAAGTCGTTTTACTTAAAAATTTCCACGACAAATTTTGCCTTCAGCAACAATTTAATTAAAAAAGAAATCAAAAAGCAAATCGTACCTTCAGTACGATTTGTCGCGAAAAATACAATATGTATGTACATACGTACATACATATTACGAAAAAAGCTTTCGCGATAAGAAACGCGCGCAGCATAAATGCATTGTATGTATATGCGCGTCGCGATTTCAAACGGTGGCTGATGTTTTAAAAAGTGTAAGATTACATTTTTGAAGCCATCGTTCAACGCGAATAATTCTGGACATGTTTGAACAAGTCCAGAATTGAAAAAGTAAAATTTTCTCAGGATAAGAAAATGCAATTTAGCATTTTCGATCCTGAACAACGGCTCTTGATCACGATGAATGTGATCAAGAGTTGAGTTGATTTTTGAACGTAAAAGCGGCGCGGTCTCGTTTTGAAAAATGAAAAAAAGGAAAAGTTGTTTAAAAAAAAAAGTTTTAAGAAGAGTTCTTTAAGAAAAGTTGTTTAAAGAAAAGTTGTTTCAAATAAAAGTTGTTTCAAATAAAAGTTTTAAGAAGAGTTGTTTAAGGAAAGTTGGTTTAAGAAAAGATGTTTCTAATAAACGTTTTAAGAAGAGTTCTTTAAGAAAAGTTGTTTAAAAAGAAGTTGTTTCTAATGAAAGTTTTAAGAAACGTTCTCTAAGAAAAGTTGTTAAAAAAAAAAAGAAAGGGAGTTTTCCTCCGGATAAATAAGCCAAGGAATATCGGTGATAGTGCCGGGGAGTGAAAGCTGTAAGTAACCCCTCTTCATAAATAAAACATAACAAATTGGCGCAGCCGGTAGGATCAAGGAAGCTTGGTCAAGTTAAAAGATCGTGAACGCTTGAAAAGCCTTGATCCTGCAAGAATCTACGGTGAACCTGTGACACTAGCCTAGCTATAAGGCCACGTCACCCCCAACGCTCGGGGTAGATATCGCCTATAGGCGCCTCTGCTCCAGGCGAGCAAGCGTTCACCCCAGTGAGTGAAAAGACAGCATTAAGAGACTTGGACCTCCAGATCGGAATTCATCACCGAACACCAGAAGCTCTTTTCCAGCAGCGAGAAGGAGGATAACGAAGACAGGTCCAATCAAAACCAACTTCAGAAGGAAGATATCATCGTTCCTGGGTTGAAGGGGATTTCGAAGAAGGCTTTAAGCCCCCTTTCAACCATATCCAGGGGAAATAAGTCGGCCTAGGGCCCCCCCGGAAGCAAACAGAGGATACAAAACAAAAACTTCGTTCCAGGATTGAAAGGGATCTCGAAGTCGGCAAAAGCCCCCCTTTCAATCTCAGCCAAGTGAATTAAGACGGCAGGAGCCCCCCAAGTAGCAAGAAACATTCCAGAAGGGAATACTCCAAGAAAGCTGGAAGCCCCCCTTTTGGACAACGCGGGACGCATATGTCAGAAGGAAACTCGACACCGGCACCTGAGACAGGCACGAGATTAGACTCCATACCTTCATCCGACGCGGAGAAATCCCCAGGTGAAAATCTTCATCACTTCCGGGAAGGTACAGACAACGCCTCAGAAGACAACGCAGCACAATCGCGTAGCCAGGAGCGCCAGAATCCAGACCCATCACAGCAAGAAACAACAGGAGTTCGCCTTAGAAGCGCACCGTTTTAACAGGGCCCACAGTTGTAAATAAAGTAAGTCTAGATAAGTTTTTAGATAAGTTATTAGAGAAAGCACGCGAATCCGATAAGCTCACGGTCACGCACTGCGACGCTCGTGACCACAGATTAAGTCCAGGCAGAGAGCAGAGGCTGACACAAATCGAAAAATTTAAAAAAGAAAGAGCGATTCAAACAGGAGCTTATCGAATTCGCCGGGCTTTCACGTTCACTAGGTTTAGATAAGAGCTCAGCCAGTGTAGTTGTAAGCGCTGAAAGTGACAGTGATATTAGTGGTAGCGCATCTGACCAAACAACCGCCGAAAATCTCCTTAGTGGCTGGCTAGAAGTATCCTTCACGGATTCTAGTCCAGAAACCAGCCCTGAAACTCGACAAGGCACAAGTAGACTACCCTACAAAAGTTTAACTAAAAAGATAATCACAATGGTAGACTATGCAAAGGTGGCCAAGCTCACGGCACAAATAGTTCCTCTGTTTTCGGGTGAAAATATCCCACAGCTAGGTCGTGAGCTACAAACATTTATTGGCTGTTGCAAACAGGCCTTACACTGCTTAAGTGAGGAAGAAAAAGCAGCCTTCTTACATATCTTGCCCACAAGACTTCGTGGCGATGCTTATCAGCTGTTTGCTTCGGACGTTCCAACTACTTTTAGTGAGGTGGAGGAACGTCTGAACAGAACCTACCTTCCACGAGAATCGTACCAAGAGTTGGTCAACAAATTGATCACAATGAGGCAAAACCCGTTGGAAACTCTCACTGCCTTCACAACAAGAGTGAAGCAGTTGCTGATGCTTTGCAACGAGGCAGCGGTACTGAAGTACGGCGCAACGGCAGCCCCAGCTGTGAAGACACAGTTGGCGGACTTCGCCAAGACTGCCCTCAAAAGTGGAGTGAACAATCCCCACCTATGCCAGTACCTCCTCACTCTGGTAGAAAATGATCTAGAGCAGCTGATACAAAAGGCTTTAGATATGGAAAAGCTGCAAGCAGGCACAGTTTTCGTCCAAACGCCGCTAACGCAACAGCCATATCCAATGGCACCAATAGACCCTAGTCTTCGAGTTCGAGCTCTTAGCCGAACTCCCTACAATCAAGCACCACAGCCACCCATGTATGCATCACCACGAGCACAAGAGCCCAGACAGTTTAATAATTCCCCATACGTACATGCTCAACCACTACGCCCGCCATTTCCATGAAGGGATTCTAGACAAGCAGATACACAAAATCTGGTACAAAACATCACCTGTAATTTCTGCCAGAAGCGGGGACACACCTACACGGAGTGTCTAAAACGCAAAAACACCCCCTTCTGCTCTAACTGTAGAAGTTACGGGCATGACATTCGCGACAACCAAGCACAGTCTGCAACTCGTTTTACACGAGGACCGCCTAACAGGCCGCCACGGACAGACACGAACAATACCAAAGTTCCCAGTGTCTTTAATATAAGACAAAAATGTGATTTTTGTGGGCGCCGCGGACACAAGATCGACGAATGTCGACAAATGCAAAAATGGGAGGATAAAAAACAGGGAAACGACAAAGAGTCGACCCAAAACTCCCCGGCTCGACTATAAACCCTACCAGCAATAAACAAGGGTCTTCTCAGCCGCCCGACTTCAGTGTGTCCACCGCCAGACTTCCTCTAGACATAGGTCTAAATGGTCAATAGTGGACACCGGCGCTGAAATCAGTATAATTAAGAAAAACGCTCTCAAATCTCGCGAGCTAATAAACCCCAACAAAAAACTAACGCTTCAAAGCCCCTTTGGCACCGGAAAAACCTTAGGAAGTTGCCAAGGAAACTTCATGCTAAAAAGTAACTTACCTGGTATTTCTGCCAACGGCTTGCTAGGAAATGATTTCCTAGCCAAAAACTGTAATGTTGAGGGACCCAACAAAGTTCTGCGATTTCCTCGCACGGAAACCAATCCAGTAGAGTTTGCTGTTCCATTAGAAACCGCATCGGACAACCCGTGTTCACAAAACACAGTCAACAAAGAGACACTGGTAGAAGATTTTAAACCCGACGGGGATACACCTTCTACCCGAAGTGTTCTCAAAGCTTCTCAGTCAGAAGAAGTCGTCTGCGACTTACAAGAACGCGATAAGGGTGACTTGATTACCGAAGATCCGCCCCGTAAGACTGGACAGCATCAGGTGAATTTAAATGAACCTGTGTGCGTACCAGCAAGGTCTCAGATCGTAGTCAAAGTTCCGTTGCAGTTGCAGGAAGAAATGCTCAGTCTGTCAAAAGAAATAGACGACGGAGTCTTCTTAGCAAACAGTTTACTCTCAGCTGGGCTAAAGGCAGTCCCTATAGAATCCTCAACACACGCAGTTCACAAGTAGTCCTAAACAGCGTGAACCTAAATCTGGTTCCCATTAAAGACTACACTGTCGTCCCCATAAAACGAGAGCCAGATAAAGATATTACAACAGCCCATCCTGTGAATCCCATGAGTCGAAATGACGGCGATGGCGAGCATCATGTTATATGTAAACCTAAGATTAAGAAAATAGGGCATAAGAGCCCCAGTCAACTAAGCAGCAATAGGAAATTGCTCCAAGACGCTTGCGGGTCCCTCATGAAAACCCCAACGTCAGGCTCTGGCCAGCATACAAAAGGTCTGCCGTTAGCAACTCCCGCAGATCCACCTGGCCCAGCGCCTCTTATCTATCAAAGAAATAGGTTAAGACGTAAAATGAATATGGATAATAATAATAGATCTAGATTTAAGAACAATACAAACAGGGCAATAAGCGCCGATCAGAAGGCCACCCTACAACATATAAGGTACTTGTTCCCAAACGATGTCGAACAAGAAGACACCAGCATTCAGCCCCGCTTCACCAGATTAGAGCAAGAACTCAGTCTGGATGAGACTTTAAATTCTGAGGAAAAAGCCTCAATAACAAATCTCTGTTACGAATATGATGACATATTCTTTTTAAAAGGTGACAGGCTTACACATACCAACGCCATCACCCACGACATCCCTCTGGTGCAAGACCAAACACCTATTAACCAAAAGATGTACCGGTTACCAGAGACACAGTGAAATGTCATAAATGAGCCATTCCGAGAAATACTGGAAAACGATATTGTCCAGCCCAGCAAAAGCCCATGGAACTCGCCACTGCTAGTCGTCCCCAAAAAAGCGGGACCAGATGGTGAGAAAAGGTGGCGCGTCGTCGTTGATTTCCGTAAATTGAACGCAACAACGATTGGCGACGCCTTTCCGCTACCACGGATTGAGGATATCCTCGATCAACTGGGCCATTCAAGATACTTCACCACCCTAGACCTAGCCAATGGCTATCATCAGGTACTCGTCGATCCGAAAGATCGAGCAAAAACGGCTTTAAGTACCAACTACGGGCATTATGAATTCAAACGCATGCCGTTCGGGCTCAAAGGAGCCTCGGCCACATTTCAGCGTTTAATGAATTTCATATTAACTGGCCTACAAGGCCTGGAATGTTTCGTCTACTTAGATGACATCGTCATGTATGGAAAAAGTCTGGCAGACCACTTCGAAAAGTCTTTGACAGGTTAAGAGAAAATAACCCCTGAAACTTCAACCTGAGAAATGTCAATTTCTCAGGCGCGAGGTAGTGTATCTCGGACACAAATGTTCTAACCAAGGAGCACTACCTGACCCTAGCAAAACGGCATGCGTCCAAACTTTCCCCATCCCTAAGACAGTAAGGCAAGTGCAATCATTTTTGAGCCTTGCCAATTACTACAGAAAATTCATACCCGATTTTTCAAAAACAGTACGTCCTCTAACAAACTTACTCCGAAAGGATGTAAAGTTTAAGTGGACTGAGAAATGCCCAGAGGCCTTTCAGAACATTAAGAACGATTTAATCTCCCCTCCACTCTTAATATATCCCGATTTTTCAAAACCCTTTAACCTTACCACAGACGCCAGCAGCGAGGCTCTTGGAGAAGTCCTATCTCAAGGAGAGGTAGGAAGTGACCAGCCAATTGCCTACGCCAGCCGTACCCTGATCAAAGCCGAACGTAACTATTCCACTATTGAGAAAGAGTTACTGGCTATAGTTTGGGCAACTAAAAATTTCAGGTGTTATCTGCAAGGCCGAGAGTTCACGGTCTATACAGATCACAAACCACTCAAGGGAGTCTTCAATGTTAAGGACCCCACATCCCGTCTGGTGAGATTTCACCATAAACTTTCCGAGTTCAATTATAAAATTGAGTATAAGCCCGGAAAGTACAACACGAATGCCGACGCTTTAAGCCGCATTCCACGGGATAATGGCAAAGGCAAGGAAACTACAACCTTCACGGTAGAATCTATAGTCCACCATCAAATGGACTCGGATATAGAAGAGGAAACACAGTCATCGGACCTTAAGGAGTGTCCGCAATGCAATGCAGTAACAAGAGCTCAGACACAAAACATTCAGGAAAGTGGAACAAATCAAGACAGCCAGTCCAAACAAAAAGAACGAACTCATCATCCAGAAGAGACCGCAGACCATGACAGTCCATCTAGTACCAATCCACAAATCATAAACGAAACTCGTCTCCCTGAAGTAATCACGAGCCCAGAGGAGATTCAATTAATCTTAAAGGATTATCATGATTCTCTCTTTGGTGGCCATCAGGGAGTGATAAAAACCTATAAACGGATTCGAAGAAAGTACTGGTGGAGTCACATGCTTAGTGACGTCAAAAAGCACATTAAGCGGTGTGCCAAATGTCAAACCATGAAGGCCTCACCACAGTATAAAATGCCGATGGTGATTACCGACATAGCGGACCAACCATTCGATAAAATCTATCTAGATATTTCCTGAGTGCCCTATTCAAAAAGGTATGCAAACTCCTTAGGATAAATAAGCTGCAGACTTCAGCTTATCATCTCCAATCAAATGGAGCACTCGAACGCGCACATAGACCATTGATTGAATATCTACGAACTATAGTGGACGAAAATCCCAGGTCATGGGATAGTTATCTGCGAACCGCTGCTTTCGTATACAACAACAGTGTACACGAAGGGACAAAATTAACTCCCATGGACTGCCTCTACGGCTTTACAGCGGACGTTCCGTCCAACTTAAGGCGAGACCCTGAACCCGTGTATAACCACGAGAGCTACTACCATATTCTCAGGTATAAGCTTCAAAAGTCTTACGCCATGGCACGGAAAAATCTTCTGATGAGTAAGCAGCGCTCGAAAAAATAATGCGACAAAGCTGTACGTCCCCTGACATTTCAGAGAGGAGACAAGGTTCTACTCAAGAGCGAGAGTCGTAAACATAAGCTCTCCCAGATTTGGGTAGGACCCTATACGGTAACCGGCATCCCCAGCTCAGTTAACACAACAATTAAAATTCGTAAACGAGAGGTGACGGTACACAACAATCGTCTAAAACCTTTCTACGAATAACATGGTGTCAATATAATCTAAGTAATTCTAAGATACATATATAATAGAATGTAAGCTACCAAGTCAACAAAAACCCCATTTTAATATCCTATCCTATCCCCTCCTAGATAACAATGCGGTCAATAATTTTCTACGGACTGTTCCTGATCACAATAGGAGCCCTCGCGGAGGAACCTTACTCTGTAACGCCCTTAAATAATACGGGAGTACTATTTGAGGATCTTGGAAGCCTATCAGTTTACCACCACACTTGGAGCGTCATCACTGAGTTAGATCTGGGCGAGTTGGGCAATCAGACAAAACTGGCCGAACGCGCGGAGCACTACGTTCATCAATTATGTGGTAACAAATATTTTGATCAAAATCTATGTACCCTGCAAACCAAACATGTACATGCCCTGATGGAAAACATCAAGAGGCGCACCAATGTCATTAAAGAGGCAGTGCCTAAATCACGCAAGCCCCGATCCATCTTTGATGGGATAGGTAATGCGATGCACTATCTCACTATGGATAGCGGAAACGAACAAGAGGTGTACAGCCGACTAAGCGATTTAGAGGTAAATACTCAAACCTTAGCTGATCTGGAAAAGCAATAGATCAGCGTAATAAAAACCACGTTTGAACAAATTCAAAAACCCTTATCCTCACTGTCTGAACGACAACATCAGATAACCAATCAGATTAATCATCTGCGGAACACAACAGACGAGTTGACAGCCCATCCAATAAGGCAAGAAATCGTCTCTAGTCTGACACTACAAATAATAGAGTTGGAACTTAGACAGCAAGCTCTACTAGACATAATAGTGTCCAGCAGAAATAATCAAATTCATCCACTTTTAATTTCCCCCAAACCATTTGCTAGAGATTTATCACAAATCTCACTCCACTTGTCCCAATCTACATGACTGTTTGTCAGTTCTGTATCAAACAGCAGATGTTAAGACACATTTGTTGCAGGACAAATTAGTTATCCGAATGAAACTTCCCATATTTAATATTCCCAAGATGAAAATCCAACAGATTAGATGTTTTCCTATAGGGGTGGATTCAAACCACTCATTAATACCTGATATCGAATTTTCCCATGTGGCAAGTCAAATCCAGACCCAGGAATTTTTGCTGCTGAAGCCAGAAAACCTCAGATCTTTCAAAAAAATTTCAAAGTCAATCCATGAGGATTCGTGGGTTGGTAAGCTAAATACACCACTCACCAAGGCTACAAAAACAGATGAATGTGTTATTAAACTTTTATTCAATCCACTGGGCGAACACCCACAGTGTAGCATCAGAGCTCAAATTCTCCCAAGAGACGCAATAATTAAACCCAATAGACCAAATTCGTGGCTGTACTCCTTAACCGAAACTACTATAGTACATATAACTTGCACTCAACAGTTACTCACTCATCGTCTCGCAGGACAACGAATCATGACAGTCAACGATCCATGTTCCTTGCAGATAGTGTCTAACACTCTGTATTACGAAGCAGAAAATCTACATCCGCGAAAAATTTTCCAACCAACCTACTTCCCAGGCACAAACGAAACGCAAGAGGTATTGGCAGAATATATGTCCAAGATATCCGCTCCTAAAAACCTAGAGAAACAACCAACATTACTCCTAGGAGATGATACAAACCAACGTATCCACCTAGATACAAAATCTCTAGACGAAATCCGTACCAAAGTGAACAACATTCACTTTGGACCAAAGGCCAAGAGTCCTCATATACTCTCAATTACATCCCTATCAATGACCGGACTCTTGTTGCTAATTGCATCTGTGGTGGCATTAGCATAATATATCGTCCCAGCATTCATGGCATGGATTGCTAAACGCAGACAACAGCCCACAGCTGAAAACGTTCCTATGGAACCGGTTTACGCAACACCCCAAGAAAAATTAAAACGTACTCAAAGTCTCCACAGAGCGAGGTCTATACAAGTAGTATAATCAAAAAGATCTATACTCGTTGGTTGGCCCCGTCTCATCCTTTTATTACTGGCGGAACTACACTGGTATTAGAAGATAATTTGAAATAATTTATAGCAAATAAGAAATAAAGCGACCAGGTAAAATTAATATTACATAAGAATAAACTTTATTTAGTAGTACCTAAGAACCCAAAATTAATAAACATAAGTAGTACTTAGCAAAGTAGAAATAATAAATTAAATAAGCTAAAAAATAAGGTAATAAATAGAAGAAAGAAAGGCATAAGATAATAGAATTAAAAAATAAAAACATAACCGAAGATTATTTACACAAAAATAATAATAATAAAAATAATAAGTAAATGATATTTAGCAACGTTAAATAATACATAACAATTAACTTAGATATAGACATAAATATCTAAGATTATACTAAATAGAGAGGTAAAGTAATAAGATCATAAATAGGAAATAGACTTAAATTAGTAGAATAAATAAGAAATTTTTTTTTAACGATATTAGATACAGTTGAAATTGTATATATTCCCATAAGAAATATATTATATATATAGGCATATTCCCGCCAAACCAAAACCGTAAACCATTCTTCTTCGAGACCACAAAACAACGAAAGGTCGGCCCAAAAAGAAAAAGAGATGCAAGAATCTACTTTGATAAACCGCCTAATTAAGCTTTCGGAGTTACAAGATTTCGACTATCAGTAACCCTAAATACTCCCATAGGATAGCTTTTTCGAGATAGCAACTACCCTCATAATCAGGGACTATAAGTTGACACTATTCTATATTTGCACTAAACTGTGCATATCACTACCCAAGACAATAGTATGAGTACCGGATGCATTAATAACAGCCAGTCAAGCTTAAAACCGCTTAATAACACTTAGAGCCACCCAAACCTAAACAAAAACCAGCGTCAGAGAGAAATTGACGATCGAGCTCAAAATCTGTCAAGTCCATTTTTGTGTTACCTAAAATCTATAAATGAAAAAACAAAAAAAAATTTTTTTCTTCAAAAAATGAAAGACAATATTTCACCATTTAGCCAAGAAATTTTTTTTATTATTTTTTTTATAAGAAATACAAAAGTAAAACTAAAATTTTTATAAAACTAAACGTACAATTTTTTTTGAAATAGATTAAAAATTAATAGAAAGAGAAAACTAAAGAACTGTGGTGGTACGCGAACCAAAATAACAAAAAAATTCTGAAATAAAGAAAAAATATAATTAGAAAAGGGGCTCGAATAGAAAGTGAAAATAAGTTACCATGAGACGAGGGAGCGTCCTCGGCTTAACCCTGGGCGGGACCAGAAGTCTATTCAGGAAGATCCCCAGTCCTCCTGGACATGACCGGAAGCCTCTTCAGGAAGATCCCAGTCCTCCTCAGACGCAAAACTCGGCGCTGCACCAGGTAACTCCAATCCGGATTCTGAAGACCCGACCCAGGCGGTCACGTCATGCACGAGGTAGTTGGGATGCATCCGACAACGAGGGCAGGCACACCACCCTACCTCCCCAGATAGCACCAAAGTCGCTCCTAGAAAAGAATATTTAGGAAATTATCAGTAGAATTAATTAAAAAAAAAAAAAAAAACTCACCCATGACCACCCATGAACTCCCACCGTGGGGCCACAAGCACAGCTCCACCCGATGAAATACATCAGCCTCCGCCGGAGCACCCCAGATGCATACATCTGGACGACCATCCCTCCGCAGCAACAACCGGATTAGTCCACGCCACCGGGGGCCCACACTTTGTACGAAAATGGCCAGCACCCTCATGCAATTGGATACGGGGCTGGTGTAAGGAGCACGCGGAGACACAACTTCACAAAATTCCATTTTGAAACAAACTATGAACGGAAGTGCAAAAATCGCCCCATATAAAGGGCAAAACAGCTAACGTTAACGAAAATTAGCTAAGATGCACCTAGTATGTGACGTGCCCTTATCTCGGAGAATCCCACGCAACCTCAGTAGCAAAGGTAGTTTTTTTTCCATCCTTTAAAGCACACAAAATATGCTCCACAAGTTGCAATTTGTGCATTATGAATGTAGCTACAAAAACACAAATTCCAAACATTTTTTTTCTCTTCTCTCTTATTTCTTTCCAAGCCGAGGCAAGATGCATTTCAATATCTCAAACCGACCCTTAAAAAAAAAAAAAAAAAAAATACAATTGCACTTGCAATGTGCAAACACTCTCTCTACGGTAGAAAAATAAGTTCGTTCGCTTATCAGCGGCACGAGATATTAAATTACGAGCAATATCCAAATGAAATGACATCTTTTTATTATCAAACAGAATTTTTGTTTTCAATTGGGGCCGGCAAAGAATTTCTTGGGATAGAATAATCAATATCGCTAAAAACAAAAACATTTTTTTTAATTTTTACATACAATAAGATAAATCCATAAGGACTATAGAAAATAGAAAATAGAATAAGTAAAATACATACGATACAAGCTAAGACTAGAATAACTTAATTTTTTAAAAAAACCCAAAAATTTAAAAACTCAACCGAAAACCGCCAAAGACCAAGCCACCAAAAACGCACCCACATCAACTTCCCCTGAGAATTATTCCTCTTCAAAGAATAATTCTCTTTTTAGCAGGGGGAAGGATTGTTATATACCTAAAATAAATAATATTTTTACATAAACCTGAAAAAGGGCAAAACATAAAAATAATATTCAATAAATTTTAACATAAGCTAATCATGCTTAAAACATGGTTAGCTTATCTCTTAAATGGGTGAAGAAAATTGCATCAGCAATTTTCCTCACATACCATAAATTTTTCTCATAAAACGACTTGGGAAAAACAAAAGTTTCAGTTTACAACCCCAGTCGTTTTACTTAAAAATTTCCACGACAAATTTTGCCTTCAGCAAAATTTGTCATTTCAACAATTTAATTAAAAAAGAAATCAAAAAGCAAATCGTACCTTCAGTACGATTTGTCGCGAAAAATACAATATGTATGTACATACATATTACGAAAAAAGCTTTCGCGATAAGAAACGCGCGCAGCATAAATGCATTGTATGTATATGCGCGTCGCGATTTCAAACGGTGGCTGATGTTTTAAAAAGTGTAAGATTACATTTTTGAAGCCATCGTTCAACGCGAATAATTCTGGACATGTTTGAACAAGTCCAGAATTGAAAAAGTAAAATTTTCTCAGGATAAGAAAATGCAATTTAGCATTTTCGATCCTGAACAACGGCTCTTGATCACGATGAATGTGATCAAGAGTTGAGTTGATTTTTGAACGTAAAAGCGGCGCGGTCTCGTTTTGAAAAATGAAAAAAGGAAATGTTGTTTAAAAAAAAAAAGTTTTAAGAAGAGTTCTTTAAGAAAAGTTGTTTAAAGAAAAGTTGTTTCTAATAAAAGTTTTAAGAAGAGTTGTTTAAGAAAAGTTGTTTAAAGAAAAGTTGTTTCAAAAAAAGTTTTAAGAAGAGTTCTTTAAGAAAAGTTGGTTTAAGAAAAGTTGTTTCTAATAAACGTTTTAAGAAGAGTTCTTTAAGAAAAGTTGTTTAAAGAGAAGTTGTTTCTAACGAAAGTTTTAAGAAACGTTCTTTAAGAAAAGTTGTTAAAAAAAAAAAGTAAGGGAGTTTTCCTCCGGATAAATAAGCCAAGGAATGTCGGTGACAGTGCCGGGGAGTGAAAGCTGTAAGTAATCCCTTTCCGTAAATAAAACATAACAAATTAGAGATCAAAGCCCCCAATACCATTCTTAGACCACCTATGGGAGTCCAGTCTGTGACAGAACGACCATGGAAAAAGCTGTATATTGATTTTCTGGGTCCATATCCTCGGTCAGTGAAAGGAAATGTCTGCATCTTAATAGTTCTTGACCACTTTTCAAAGTTCCCGATTCTCAAACCTATGAGAAAAGCATCTGCACTCAATGTGTGCCAGTTCATCGAAACGGAAGTGTTCCATGTGTTCGGAGTCCCGGAAACGATAGTCTCTGATAATGGAGTCCAGTTTTGCTCGGCTCAGTTCACCAGATTACTGGACAAATATGGGGTGAAGCACTTGTGAACGGCAGTTTACTCGCCGCAAGCAAACGCCTCAGAGCGGGTAAACAGGTCTTTATTGGCAGGGATTAGAGCATACATCCGGAAGGAACATACAAAGTGGGATGAGAAGCTGAGTAAGATAGCTAGTTCTCTCAGGAGCTCTTTCCACCAAGCAACTGGCTTCTCTCCCTATCAAACACTTTTCGGCCAGCAAATGAACATACAAAGTGGGATGAGAAGCTGAGTAAGATAGCTAGTTCTCTCAGGAGCTCTTTCCACCAAGCAACTGGCTTCTCTCCCTATCGAACACTTTTCGGCCAGCAAATGATTGAACATGGCAGCTCCTATTCCATCTTGAGGAGCCTTGGAACTCTTAATGAGCCGTGGAGAGTAGATGATGAAGACAAAATGAGATTGATCCGTGCGAGAGTGCAGGAAAACTTACACCATGCGTTCGAACAGGGTTCAAGAGCCTATAATCTCAGGGCGAAGCCTGTTGATTTCAGAGTAGGTCAAGAGGTATTCAGACGGAATTTTGCCCAAAGCAACTTCCAACAGCAGACTAGTGCTAAACTGGGACGAAAATCTGTCAAGTTTCGGGTTAGAGCCAAGAAAGGAAACTCCTTATACGAGCTTGAAGATCTGCATGGAAAATCGTTAGGAGTCTATCACGCCAAAGACATCAGGCAGTGATGACCATTCTAGAAGCGTCATCTATCTATTGTCACTTTTATTCCTGGTAGCCCTAAGAAGGCATCCAGCCAGCTTCACTTGCAAACTACAGGATGCCAATGTGCCGCTTAGGACATCCCCAACCTAGCGGCCGACATGCCTTTTGGACAATAGCGATTCTTTTTCCCTTCCCCACTCCCTAGCATAGTAATGCTTATACTGGTTTAATCCCCTCCTATATGGTAACCCTGCGGCAGATAGCCTGCCGTAGGAATCCCATTTGTTTATATGTCTTCGGAAATTTTAGGAAGAGTACCAGCATGTAACTACTTCAACGACGCCCTGGAGACACACCCTTGAACAATCGCCGGTCGGAAATCAGAGTGAGATGTTGTGCCGGGAAAGCTTAGCGATCAGTTGGTTAGGTTACTGATCGCGAGGTTTTCTCAGCATCTCGATGAAGGGAGGCAGAGAGATATCGACCGGCTGGAATTTTTAGGTTACCAGCTTGTCGATGTACCTTTGGTTTCCAACACGGAGAAAGATGTCAAGGTCTGATCGAAGACTTCAAGACGAGATTCAAGGATGTGTCCTCGATGCGTTATCGGTCAAGCGAGGCCAACTGTCGTAGGCGAGTACGAGCAATGATGAATGCTCTTATTGGGTCGTGGGTCGAGACACACCTTGGGCGCCCGCAGCGATGAGGCCTATGTTTAAGACCGGCTAGCTCAGTCGACCATTTTTCAGCGTTGTCTTAACCACGGGTGCTCTAGACCACTCTGCCCTGTTATGGTCGTAGCGTACTGCATATACCAGTATGATACACTGAGAATTACTGCAGCAGGTATGCCGGCCGGCTGCCATACCGACAGTCCGCACACCCAATCTCGAAGAATTCTTGCCTGCTGTTGTAGAAAAAGAAGACAATCGTCTCTGTCTTGTCAAATCTTTCACCCAGTGAATAAGTGAAGTAGTGAAATTGAGAATTTGTCCAAAAACATCGGCCAGGAAACTAACCCTGTACGTAAGTTCAAAAGATTTTTCATCCTTATTAATAGTCTATTGTCATTTGGTGAAATTATTTTCCTCATATCAGGCGACAAAATAGCGTTCGACAGCATCGACTCCTCGCCGTTCATAGCCGAGATTATATCTCAACAGATACCTGCAATTAACGTAAGAATACAGGCTGCTGATTTTTGAACTAGTGACTTTCGAATCAGTGAATAAAAATGGTGTATAAATTGTGTTCGTAATACTTGCCACGTGGGGCTCCAAACCAAATGAACCTAAGGCCCATTTTCATGACGCCAATGGCATGAACATTCGAGAAGTGATGGGTAACGGATATTTTCGTGGAACTTTCATAAAGGATCCAGTCAGGAATTGATTACCAGTACAATTTTTATTATATATTAAACTTCGTGAACCTGAATGTGTGCCGTATGCTGCAGGAACATCTGAAAGAAAGTGATTAGCCGTAGATATTAGTTCTTTTCGAGAACCGAGCTATCAGAAAAGTGTATATAGATATAATTTGCTTTAGCATACTAAGAGCCAGGCAATTGTTCAGTAATAATGTAGCCCCAAATGGGTCTGTGTGTATTGCAACTGTTAACGTACTAGAAGTCAGGCACATGAAGGTCGTCTAGGTCCACTACTCTCTCTTTTCAGGTCCCTTGTAAATATCTGCCCTCAGAGTCAGTTGGGTGGTTGGGAAGGTGCAGAAGGCAGACCATATGCGCCTTCAATGTAGATGTAGGTAGGTGACGTAAAGGTCCCTTCAGGACTGAATGTGTGCCGGCGTTTTTGGTTTAAAGGCACGAGATTTTTTGTATATGGCAGGCGGCAGCGGCAGGTTTTTTTCGTGGAACCTCCCCACACTCTCCGCCAATAGCCGAGGCGACCTAGCGTGCCGCCCTGTAGTCAACGCTGTCCGCCGAGTGATCTGTCAGCTCATGTTGGCAGTCGGGACTTAACGTCCAGTCGTCAAACACTCAACATAGTTCCCTAACAGTGCGTCGAAATAAATGTTTTTAAATTAATTATTTAGGGTTATTACTGATAAAATTGTTTTACCAAAGGCAATATATTCATAAGATACGAAGCGGAAATTCGAAACGTTTTATTATAATAACTTTTCGAGCTGCGTGCTTATTTCTTCAACTTTCCGCCAATGATTTTTTCAATGTTGGCACCGGCATAAGAACTTTTATTGACATAAGCAATTGAGCCCACATGAAATAGAAAGTTAAGCAGTCCATATTATATATGTCAGTGGCTAGACTGGAGAAACAGCCAAGAAAACACACAAAAAATGTTTTTTCTATTACTTAATTTAACATTGTAATATATTAGACTAAGATCATAGTAGTTAGATATAAAATAAATTAGGATTTTAATTATATTTCCCAGATATAAAAATTTCACTAGGACAAGGAACAAAAACTTTAGGGGCAAAACCAGAAATGGTAACCCTCTTGCTATACTTGAGGGGTACCGTCCCCAGTGACAAGAGCGGTGAAGAGGGCAAAAAGAAGGAACAACACCTTCGAAGAGCTGTATCCACAGTTACCAAATATTAAACTAGCCAAATCGCAAGAACCAAAATTCATTGTAATTGCAACCACAGACACTACAAACACATTAAACAAATACAATGTATTCCTTGTCAGGAAGGGAGTAGAGCCAATATCGAAGGAGTACACAAACTCCTCCTTCTTGCATGATGGAATCCTACTGCTACTTTGCGAGAATTCGGTAATTGCAGAGCATTTTATAAAACAAACAAATTGCTAAAATCCCAGTAGTGATCACACTCCACAGTAGGCTTAATAGCTCAACGGGGGCTGTATACAATAGAAAGCTAATTTCACTGAACGAGCAATAAATCCAGGACGGGCTCCAGGATCAAGGAGTCACAGAAGTGGTCAACCTGGCAAGAAAAACTGACGGAAAAGAAACTCCTAATGGACTACTAGTACTGACTTTCGACTCATACTCACTTCCTCAACAGATAAACGAAGCGTTCGAGAAAGCCTATGTTAAAGAGTACATCTCCAACCCGATGAGATGTCGTAGATGCCAAATACTAGGACACATATTAAAGCGATGTATTAATGAGGATGAAATATGTCCCACCCACTGACATATATAACATGGACTGCCTGATTTTCTATTTCATATGGGTCAACTTTTGTTGGCAGGGTGTGACAATTATCTTAATTTCAAGTTTTACTTTCGCTTAAATATTAATATTATAAGTTCAACAAATTATAGATGCATTCGAAATTATTTCAATTCTTGGAAGCTTATCTCCTACAACATCAAAAATTTTTTAAACTTGATTTTTAAATAAATAAAATTAAGCATTTTTTGTCTACTTGCCCCTAAAAGTTGGTATGGGGGATAGAGAAAGGATTGCAAATATTGTATTGCCATCTATTTCTATTCTCTATATTCATTTGGAAAACCACTGAACTGAAACTGGACTATGGTGGATTTTGTATAGAACTTATTATTTGTAGTTCCGCGGAATAAAGTAGTTAATCCAAAAAGAAGCAACTATAGAAAAATGATTCCATAATAATGTCAAATAATGTAAGCAATTTCGGTAGTAGCAGATTTAGAATATAGAGAAGACAAGAAGTGTGATAAGCCAAATTTAGCGTAGTCAAAGTTTGGTTGTGTTAGTATATATTTTGTCGTTGTAGTGAAATCTCAGTACAGCCGTATAGTATAATCAATATAGAGAGCGGGCAACAAGATATATGGTTGAAAATATTGCCTTTGCTCCCACCGAAAACGTTCTTATTCGATGTCACTACGCCAGGCTACCCAGGGAGTTTCTCAGCTACTGACTTATAATAAGAATGGACTGAGCCTTCTTGCTGCAAAAATGGCACAAATATTGAACAGGCTGTGAAACCCTTTATTTCGTACAATTGCACACCGATTCATAATTTATTATTATTTGTCGATTGGAAGCACTAAAGATGTTATAAATGTATTATGTTATAGGTTATATTAAAACAACCGAGTACTGTATAACCTTATATTTAAGTGACTCAGTACAGACTGACTACTTGCTAACTTATAGACTAATCGTTCGCTGATGATACTCAGACTTGGGTTAGTAGTTGTGCGTATTATTATTTTATAGCGTTGCTGCTTATATTTCGGTGATGACCAATGATGACATTGTACATATAGTTATATTTCAGCTATTCTGTGATATGCTACACCTCCCCTTTTTTTAACTTAACTAAGTTGGGATTGTTATTTCATCTATCAAATTCATTTATCTTAATCTAATATGTACATATGTCTACTTTCTAATAGTGAAGTAAGTAAGATTTAGGGTAAAATACTTATTAATCTAGTGTAATTATTACTATGAAATATATTTCTATAATTTTTTTTTTTTTTGAATATTATATCATCCATTTATATGTTTTTATATATATGTATATATATTAATTCCGTAAATGCAATTCAATTGTTAGTTATTCTTCCAATCTTAGGTACGTGAACGCAGAAAGAATGAATTTCGTCTGATTATTGTTCCATGTTCCTTCTCCACCCAATAGGAGCGTAGAGTTGTATGTTTGTTATTTATTTTTCCGTGTTCCAAATTTTGTTTATTTTTAATCCATATGGGCTGGCCATCATTAAAGATTTTTCTTGGTCTCGCATTCCGATTGTGGTATTTTTCATTCCGATGATTGTTAAGCTTTACTTTATTATAATGGTTGTTATATTTGGTATTATCAAAGTTTGATAATTTAATAGGCAGCAAAGTTCTAAGTTGTTGTCCTATGAAAATTTCACATGGACTTCTATCGCAACCCTTGGTTGGTGTGTTTCGATATTCCAATAGACCTAACCATAATTCTTCCTTAGTGTCTATTGATTTTTGCAACAATCGCTTTGCTGTTTGCACAGACCTTTCGGCTAATCCATTTGACTTAGGATAATAAGGCTACTTGTAATTAATTTAATATCATGTTCACTAGTAAACGATTCGAACTGGAATGACCCAAATGGGTTATTATCTGCGATAATAATTCGAGGTAACCCGTGTATTGCGAAAATATTTTTTAATTTGTTTATGATCTCCCCGGATGTTTTATTTTTTACAGGTATTATATCAAGGTATTTTGATAAATAGTCTGTTACTACGAGATAAGGTTTTGAATGTATTTCGAAAATATCCATACCTATTTTATCAATGGGTAGCTTGGGGATTTCATTCGCTTTATATAGTTCTTTTATATTAGCATTACGATATTTCTGGCATATATTGCAGGATGCTATTAAGTTTTCAATGGCTTCATTAATTCCTGGTCAGAATACGGATGTTTTAGCCCTGGCTTTCGTTTTTTCGATTCCTTGATGTGATTTATGCAATAAGTTTAAGATATCATTTCTCATTGAGGCAGGTACTACAATACCTTCCTTAAAGAATATGATTTCTCCATCTAAAATTAAATTATCTTTCAATTTCCAAAAATATCTTATTTTAGCTTTTGACTTGTCTTTAGGCCACCCATTTTCTAAAGTTAGCTTTAATTCTTTTAATATTGGGTCATTTAGGGTCTCTCTTATGAACTGATCATTTTTACTGTCGCTAACATTTATGGTATGTATAACCTCGTTGAGGTCTGTTATTTCGGGGACACATACTTCACTACTAACATTTCATGACAGTACGTCTGAAATATGCATATTTTTACCGGGACTATGGCTTAGTTGTATGTTATATTTACATAATCTAAGCATAAGCCTTTGCAGGCGGGAGTTTGGGATTTTTATTATGTCTTTGTTAAATATGCCCAATAGCGGCTTGTGGTCAGTTATTACTTGAATTTTTATACCATAAATAAACAAATGAAATCGGGTACATGCAAAAACAATTGCCAGAAGTTCTTTTTCGATTTGAGAATATTTCTGTTCTGTTTCCGAAAGACTTCTAGATATGAAATAAACAGGTTTTTGTCCTTGTTTCATGCAAGCTCCAAGACCAAATTTAGATGCATCTGCTTCTATTGTTATCTCTGCAGATTCATCGAAGAATCGTAATGATGACGCGTTTTTTATTAATTGCTTGATTTTATTAAAACAACCTGTGTGGGGTTGCTCCCATTTAAAATTTGTATTCTTTTTAAGTAGCTCTCGTAATGGCTGTGTCGCCTCAGACAGGTTGGAGACGTAATTTCTTACGTACTTTACGAAGCCTAACAACTTTGTAACTCTTTCTTATTGGATGGTGGTTTCAAGTGGGAAATGGCTTCGATGCGATTAGGATCACAAGAGACCCCGTTTTTCGAGATAATCTGCTCTAAGAATTTTACTTCAAGCACTTTATATTGAACTTTATCCATATTAAATTTTATGTTTAGCTCCCGCGCGCGTTTGACAACTTTATTTAAAATTTCATCATGCTTTCCTTCGTCTTCCGCGGCTATGAGGATATCATCAAGATAAATTACCACTTCTTCAATATCTTTAAAGTTTTCCTCATTATACTTTTGGAAAATTTCTGGGGCTGTTTTAATGCCAAATGGGAGGCGTTTGAATTTATATGAGCCAAAAGGTGTGCTAAATGTACAAAGCTGGCTAAACTGCTTATCCAGTGCTACTTGCCAGTACCCGTCTTTAAGGTCGAGCACCGTAAACAGTGTTTTATTCACAAGTTTAGTAGACATTCCGTCCAATGATGGAATGGGATGTTTTAAATTTTTAATGGCTGCATTAAGCTTCTTTGGATCCAAACATATGCGTACTTTCTTTCCGGATTTTTCAACAATAACTATGTTTGAAATCCAATCTGAGCTTTTTTAGATTTTTCTATAATTTTTAGGCGTTCTAATCGGTTTAGTTCACATTTTACAGCATCTTTAATTGCTAATGGTATTCGTCTTGCTAGTTTAATTACTGGTTGGGAATTTCGTTTTATTCCAATTTTAAAATTTTCTACAAATGTTCCTAGACCCTCGAATAAGTCGTTGTGTATTTCTATAAATTGTTCTTTTGTTAATTCTTTTTTAATCATTTTTACGCGTTTTATTAAATTTAAATTTATGCAAGTGTCTAATCCTAGAATCGGAATGGATCCTTCTTTAGTGATGACCAGTTTAATATTTTTTATGTTATTTCGTATTATGCATCTTGTATTCGCTGTACCTATAATATTTAAAGTTGTTCCCCCGTAAGCTTGTACTGTAATATCATTAGGTATGTTGTATACACAACATTCAATAAAAAAACCTGCGCATTCATAAAATCCCTAATAAAGAAAAATAAGGAAAAAACGGCACATTCCTAAAGAAAAATTAAAATCAAGTCATGAAAAGGGTCCTATAAGCTAGTCACACTTAACAACGTGACCAGCTTATCTATTCACACGCAAAGAAAGTTGCATCAGCAATTTCTTTGCATGGCCCACTTGAAAAAGGCGACAAATAAAGTCGAATTCCATGACAAATCTTACCCTCAGTAAGATTTGTCAGCATAAAATATAAATTCAATCGCGCAACAAAGTAATAAAAAGATAAAAGCGACGCGAGAATTCAAGTGCTCAACAATGTAAGAAACGATAAGACGACGGGTTGGTGGCTCGATATTTATGAAAATATCGGGTTTCACCTCCGTCCGGCGAGAAATTTTCGTGGGCATGATTAAACATGCCCAACGATAATATATTTTCTCAGGATAGGAATGCTAATTAAGCATTTTCCTATCCTGACTGTCGAGACTTAATTAATGAAAAATTAAAAGTCGAATCAGAGTTCGTTTTAAAACCTCGGAAAGATCGCCTCGCGAGAGTGAATTGTCGTTTACTAAATAATTAGATCAGAGAGTTGACTTTGACTTGTCGTTACGTTTGCCTTTTCTTGAGTCGTGGTATTTGGCACGAAGATATTAATTAATAAAAAAGTTACAATTCGGATTTTTCACAATTGAATGTGAATAGAATTTAATAGAAAAAAACATAATTGCCTCGTCTTTATCTACCAACACGAATACATTATTTAGTGTAAAAGTTTTAATTCGAGTACTTGCAAAACAGACTATTGTTTTCACATTTGGTGGCTCTGAACCCGGTAATACTTTGGTCGATTTACAGAAGGTTAAAGTAAATAATTTAGAATTGGTTGGTTTTAATAAAACAAATTATACGCCTGAAAGTGTTACTAATAAAACAAAAAAACAGACAAGAAACAGAATAAATGCCTGAGTACATATAAGGATACGTAGAAGTGTGTTTTATTGTGGAATTTCCTTTGTCTTTGGTTAGGCAAAACATAAGTGTCCTCGTTTACCCAAAAGCTGGGCGGTGTTAAGGTATTAAAGTGCCATATTGGTGATTGAGTTACGTCGGCAGCAAAACCTCGAATACGTAACAAAATTGGCGCAGCCGGTAGGATCAAGGTAGCTTGATCTCGCTAAATAATCAAAAGCTTAAATTCCTTGATCCTGCGAACAAAAAGGGGAACCTTTGACGACGCTATTCAAGCCAAGTCACCCCCAACACTCGGGTAGATTTCATCTGTAGGCGCCTCTGCTCCAGGCGAGCACGCAATCACCCCAGTCAGTGCACAAGCACCACCGAGGGAAATCAAGACTACAAAAAGGCAACCAGAAGGACGAATACGAAATCCCGAAGTACCGAGAAAAACAGCAGTCAGCTCGCTCATTAGACGACTTCGATCCAGAGTTGAAGGGGAATTCGAAGGCGGCTTTAATAGCCCCCCTTTCAACTAACACCAGGGGAATTAAGACGGCTCAAGGCCCCCCCGGCAGCAAATAAATCAGACGGCAGCGGACAAAAGTACTCAGAGGGAATACGAAGACGGTTAAGGAAACCCCCCTCCAAACTACATCAAAGGGAAATAAGCAGGCCGGAGCCCCCCTGTCAACCGACAATACATGTCAGAAAGCAACAGCTCTAATCCAGTCCAACAGGAACCAGAAGCAGCAAAGAGGACAAATCCTCCACCTTTAGCCGACGCGGGATCAGCCCCAGGTGCCGATACTACGCACCTCCGGAAAGGTACATCATCAGCTGCGGATCAACAACCAACACCAACTCCAACAGGACCTCGACTCCGAAGTGGAACTATATTGTCAGGTCCCACTACACAAGTAAGTCTTAATAAGTTCTTAGATAGATTGTATGAGAGAGCGCAAGATTCAGGCACGCTAGCTATCACCCAGTGTGATTCACTGAGTAGAAAATTAAGTCAAACCCGCGAAAATAGGCTTGCACAAATCCAGGCTTTAAAGGAAAATACAGTTCGATTTCGCGAAGAGTTAAATAAGCTAACTGAATCTCAGCGCTCCATCGAATTAGATAAGAATAAAAGTGAGAATAATTTAGAATTAAATAAAAGTGATAATTTAAGTGAAGGCCCAAAAGAAAGTGGTTGTGTTAGTGAAGTGATAGACCCTACACCAGAGGACCTTTTAATAGATTGGCTGGAAGAATCCTTAACGGAAACCAGTCCAGAAGGTAGTCCCATTAGTCCACCTAAATTTAAATATTCAGCCAAAAGGCTACAAAACATGGTGGACTACGCCAAAGTTGCAAAATTGACGGCTCAGCTCGTCCCTTTATTTTCGGGTGAAAGTACCCCACAAATGGGACGTGAGCTACAGACCGTCATCGGCTGCTGCAAGCAAACTATGCAGTGCCTTAATGATGAAGAAAAGGTGGCTTTCCTTCAGGTTCTCCCCACAAGATTAAGAGGTGATGCATATCAGCTATTCGCTTCAGACGTCCCTACTTCATTCACTGAGGTAGAGGAACGTTTGAACAGGACCTACCTTCCCCGTGAGACGTATCAGGAATTGGTGAACAGATTGATCACCACACGACAGAACCCATTGGAATCTCTCACTGCTTTTGCTACAAGGTTGAAGCAGCTGTTGACGATCTGCAATGAGGCTGCGACACAAAAGTATGGAGCTGAGGCAGTCCCGGCTGTGAAAACACAGCTGATGGACTTCGCCAAAAATGCTCTCAAAAGTGGAGTAACTAATCCACATTTGTGTCAATATTTACTCACGCAGGGAGAAGGCGATATAGAATCTCTCATACAAAAAGCCCTGGACATGGAGAAACTACAGCAAAGTGCTACATTCGTCCAGAGTCCTCTGGCACAAGCTCCTCCAGTGGCTCCAGTAGACCCAGAATTACGAGTGAGAGCGTTCTACAGATCCCCGTATTATCAAATGCCATCAACACCTATGTTCGCATCACCTCGAGCACCGAACCCAAACCATTTCTCACGCCACGCAAATAACACAATATCACAGCCACGCCACCGAGTACCTGTATACTCTGAAACTAAAAGGTCAGACACAGATGCACTGATCCGTAACATCACGTGTGGCTACTGTCAGCGAAAGGGTCATACATATACAGATTGCCTAAAGCGCAAAAACAGCCCTTTCTGCTCGAACTGCAAAAAATATGGACACGACGCCCCAGCAGACCACCAACAGAACAGCATAACACAAAAGGTCTCCAGGTCTTTAACATAAGACTCAAGTGTAATTTTTGTGGTCGCCGTGGACACGCAGATGAACACTGCAGGCAAAAGAAAAAGTGGGAAGCCCGGAGTCAGGGAAACGACATGCAGTCGACCCAAAACTCCCCGGCTCGACTATAAACCCAACTAAAAATTTAAAAGGGTCGCCTCAAGCGCCCGAATCCGGTGTCCCTACAGTGAAACTTCCACTAGACATAAGCCTTAACGGCCAAACAAAACTAGTAGTGGACACTGGCGCTGAGGTCAGTATTATGAAGAAGAAAGCGATTAAAGACCTCAAACTAATTAATTCAAGTGAGGCATGCACTCTACAGACCCCCTTTGGAACTGGAAAGACACTGGGAAATTGCAAGGGTAACTTCAATTTCAAAAATAAAATTCCCTGCAAATTTCAAGTAGTACAAAACTTGCCAGGTCTTTCCGATGACGGCCTATTAGGAAACGATTTCCTATCAAACAATTGTAATGTTGAAGGCCCAAATAAAGCACTTAAGTTTCCTTGTACGGAAACCAACTCCGAAGAGTTTACTGTGCCCTTGTCATATAAAACGGACAAGCTGTACTCCAGAAAAGCAGTCGAAGTGAGATCACTGGCAGAAAAGATGGAGCCTAAACAGGTTAAGCTATCTACCTGCAGTGTCTCCAAGGCAACTCAAAAGAGTAATGCTGGCTGCCAGGTTCAACAAGAGCCACTGGAATACGAAAAGAGCTGTCTGGGAGATCAAGAGACCAGCGAAATGAGGCAACATTTGGTCACCTTAGAAGAACCAATATGCATACCTGCTAGGTCACAAATGATCACCACGGTCCCGTTGCGAGTGAAGGAAGAAATGCTCTGTCTATCTAAAGAGATAGACGATGGAGTCTTCCTGGCCAACAGTTTACTCCCCACTGGGAAAGAAACAGTGCAAGTAGCCATACTCAACAGTAACAATTCTCAAGTAGTCATCTCCAGTTTATTGGTACAATTGCTACCTATCCATGACTACGCCGTCATTCCAGTAGGAGAAGCCGCATATATACAAAACGTTCTCAAGCCGAATGCATCGCAAACGAGCAACATAAACAACAGTGAGCTTCCCGAATCCGAGCCCAAGCCGAACAAGACTTCAAGTTCTAAAATTCCTAAATAGATGTTCTTATCTCAACTAGGAACCGAAATAAGTGACGCGTGCGAGCCCAGTAAGACCCGAGCAGGGGCAAGGCAGACTCCACCGTACAGTAAAGAAAATCTTAAAAAATTGTTAAGGCCTCAGAGCCCAATGTGGGATGCGAGAGAGATAAAGCAGCCGATAAGCCAAATGCAGCTGACTCCTCCATCCAATATACCTAGATTTAAGATAATTACAAGGCATAAGAGCCCAAGTAAAGGTGCGTGTGATATCAAAAAGACTTGTTCAAAGACAAGGCCGACTCCACCACCTAAAAAAGTTAATATTAAGAATCAAATGAGACCCCAGAATCCTACAAAAGATTCGTGCGAGATCCGTAAGACCTCATTAAAGGCAATGTTGGCTCCACCATCAAATATAGTTAAAAATACCAATTTCTCACGGCCCATAAACCAAGGTGTCAATGCGTGCGAGTACTCTATACCCACAAAAATACCAGTACAACATAGTACTCCACCACTCGAACAGCAGGAAGCGCATCCCCTGCCATTAGACAACAGAAGTGTAAGTAAAAAGGAAGATAAACACAGCAAGGAGAAAAATACGAACTTTTCGGAAAATACAGCTATTTTACAACATGTAAGATACTTGTTTGCGGATCAGGAAGATCCCAGAAATAGCCCGCGACTCATCAGGTTAGATCAATAGCTCAACCTGGATGAAACTTTAAACGCGGAAGAAAAAGCTTCAATATCCGAACTCTGTTATGAGTACAATGATATCTTTTACCTTAAAGGTGATAAGCTTACATTTACAAACGCTATCACCCATAACATTCCATTAATACAAGATCAGGCCCCAATAAACCAAAAGGCCTATCGATTACCAGAGACTCAGAGACAGGTGATAAATGAGCAAATGCGAGAAATGCTAGATAACGGGATAGTCCAAACTAGCAAAAGCCCTTGGAATTCACCCTTATTAGTTGTCCCCAAAAAGGCGGGACCTGCTGGTGAGAAAAGGTGGCGCGTCGTTGTCGATTTTCGTAAATTAAACGAAAAGACAATTGGCGATGCATTTCCGCTACCCCGAATCGAGGATATTCTTGATCAACTAGGTCATGCCAGGTACTTTACCACCCTCGATTTAGCCAACGGCTACCACCAAGTCTTAGTCGACAAAAAAGATCGACATAAAACCGCTTTTAGCACTAATTACGGGCACTACGAATTTAAGCGTATGCCATTCGGACTCAAAGGAGCTCCCGCTACATTCCAACGCCTCATGAACTTCGTTCTGACAGGCCTACAAGGCCTCGAATGCTTCGTTTATCTTGACGACATCGTCATTTATGGAAAAAACTTAAATGACCACAATGATAAACTTCGTAAAGTCTTCGACAAATTGAGAGAAAACAACCTCAAGCTGCAGCCAGAGAAGTGCCAGTTCTTGAGAAGAGAAGTTGTTTACCTAGGGCACAAATGCTCTACCGAAGGTGCATTACCAGACCCCAGCAAAACGGCCTGCGTCCAAACATTCCCTGTTCCTAGAACAGTACGGCAAGTTCAGTCCTTTTTAGGACTCGCCAATTACTATAGGAAGTTCATCCCGGACTTCTCAAAAATCGTTCGCCCAATTACGAATTTACTCCGCAAGGATGTAAAATTCACTTGGACCGAAAAATGCCAAGAAGCATTCCAAAGCATTAAAAATGCTCTAATTTCACCACCTCTTTTAATCTATCCAGATTTTTGTAAAGCATTCAACCTCACAACGGACGCCAGTAACGAAGCTTTAGGAGCTGTACTTTCCCAAGGAGAAGTGGGAAAAGACCAGCCTATCGCCTATGCAAGCCGAACGCTGAACAAAGCCGAGAGAAATTACTCCACAATTGAAAAGGAGTTATTGGCTATAGTCTGGGCCACTAGGAATTTCCGATGCTACCTTCAAGGCAGGAAGTTTACGGTCTATACTGACCACAAGCCTCTCAAAGGTGTCTTTAATGTTAAAGACCCGACTTCCCGTCTGGTGAGATTTCACCACAAATTATCAGAATTCGATTATACCATCGAATACAAACCAGGGAAGTATAATACCAATGCGGATGTATTAAACCGCATTCCACAAGTATTAAACGAAGACTATACAGGCAACACCTTAACGGTACAAGCCCAAGTCCACCACACTATGGACTCTGATGTGGAGGAAAACAATTCCCCAAATAAACGGAAAACCAAGAAACCCGCTCATTGCTTCGCCGTGACCAGAGCTCAAAAACAGAAAGCCCAAGAGGCCAATACGAGCCCCAGCGCTGAAACACAGCCTACGGCAGCGGAACATAAAGAATATGAGCCCCCCAACGGCGGAAATACAGCCCCCTGCTACGCTTGAACAAGATATAAGTCCAGTCAAGGCACCTGAGATAATCACGAGCCCCAAGGAAGTCCAAACAATCCTAAAGGATTATCACGACTCTCCTTTCGGCGGCCATCAGGGTGTCATTAAGACTTATAAAAAAATAAGACGCAAGTATTGGTGGAGACACATGCTTAGCGATATAAAGAAATACATAAAAAAATGCCCTACGTGCCAAACAATGAAAGCATCTCCACAATTCAAGATGCCAATGGTAATAACGGACATTGCAGAACAACCTTTCGACAAGGTTTACCTCGATATAGTAGGTCCACTAGAAGAGACCATATCAGGTAATAAATATATCTTAACTTTTCAAGATAATCTTACCAAATTTGTCGATGGCGCAAATCTTTTTCAATGAGATTGTCACGCGCTATCGCATTCCAAAGAGAATAGTCACCGATCAGGGAACTAATTTCCTGAGTGAGCTATTCAAGAAGGTCTGCAAACTGCTAAAGGTAAAGAAGTTACAAACTTCCGCATACCATCCACAGTCTAATGGAGCACTGGAGCGTGCACATAGACCTCTAATCAAATATCTGCGTACAATCGTAGACGAAAATCCCAAAACATGGGATCAATTCCTACGAACCGCTGCATTCGTATACAATAACAGTGTACACGAGGGTACTAAATTAACCCCAATGGATTGCCTTTACGGCTTCACAGCGGATGTCCCATCTAACTTAAAACGGGATCCTGAACCCGTTTACAACCACGAAAGTTATTACCATATGCTAAAGTACAGATTACAAAAATCATATGCCACGGCTCGTAAAAATCTCCTAGCCAGCAAACAACGCTCGAAGGCATATTACGACAAAACAGTCAGGCCTCTCACTTTCCACTTAGGAGACAAAGTCCTCCTCAAAAGTGAGAGTAGGAAACATAAACTGTCTCAAATTTGGGTTGGACAATATCTGGTAATCCATGTACCTAGTCCAACAAACACTACCATAAAAATAGGCAAGCGACAGGTTGCAGTACACAACAACCGTTTGAAACCCTATTACGAGTAGTATACTGGTACATACACCTTTAGAAAATAAGTTCCACTGAAACAAAATTTCGCCAGTTAAACTAACAACTACCTACTTAAAGGTTCCGCACTCGGAATTATTCCCTATGACTCACGAAGTCAACCTTTACCTAAATTTTATTTAAATCAATAAAAAATAAGCTAAATAAAAGTTCCCATATATACGTTGTTACTTATAACAAAATAAAAAAAAATCGGCACATATAACAAATAAATTTTTACTTTTTAGTAGCTATGAGTAAATTAAACGTTTTACCAGTAAATTTTTTTGGAAAAAGTACAATGCTCATCGATTTAAGAGCTCGTAGAGAAGTTGATGAAATTTAGCATGCTCTAACTTACACTCCCCATACCTTGTTTTGGTAGATAAGAGTGAATTAAAACAATGCTCTTAACACTAAAAACCCTACTGTATATTTACGAGATTCAACTATATCTGAATATTATATGCGATTTAGTACGACTATCTGACTAATGAAGCCTATCCTTCATTTTCTGCAGACCATGAAGCACTTATTTATGTTAACGTGCTGTCTTCATCTGACAATGGGACAGATAGCAGCCATAAGCCCCCTAAACAACACGGGAGTACTGTATGAAGATCTGGGAAAACTACGAGTATACCACAGCGTATGGAATGTTTTAACGGAAATCAACCTGATGGAACTGGACAACCAAACGCTTATGGCAGAACAGGCGGAACATTTAGTATACCGACTATGCTCAAATCGTTCTCAAACGGATGAGCTATGTCTGGTTCAACAAAAACACGTTCATTCACTCTTGGAAAATATCAAGAGAAGAACAAGTGTCATTCGAGAAGTGGTTCCAAAATCAAGATCAACAAGATCTATCTTTGATGGAATAGGGAATGCAATGCACTACCTATTCGGGACCATGGACAGCACTAATGAAAAAGAGGTATACAGTCGTCTTGAGGACTTCGAAACAAACACCAAAGCACTAACCGACCTGGAAAGACAACAGATCAGTGTAGTCAAAACTACACTACAGCAGATCCAAAAGCCGTTGACATCCCTACAGGAAAGACAGCGTCAAATAACTCACCAGGTAAATATCATGCAAAATATCACCGATGAATTGCTGATGAGACAACTGAGGCAGGAAATAATCTCTAGCCTCAATTTGCAAATTGTAGAGATCGAGTATAGGCAGCAAGCCTTACTCGATATAATAGTTGCCAGCAAAAATCATCAACTGCACCCGCTAGTGGTGTCTCCCAAAAAGTTACTAGAAATATACCATAAATCCCATGCTACTTGTCCAGATGCACAAAACTGTCTATCTCTATTATATCAAACAGCCGAGACAAAAGCTCATCTAGTCCAAGACAGATTAGTCATTCGAATACAACTTCCGATTTTCAATCTACCACAAATGAAGTTGTATCGAATACACAGTTTCCCCATACACGTTAATAAAAAACAATCTTTGGTACCTGAAATAGAGTATTCGCACGTAGCACACCAAGTACAGACACAGGATATTCTATTGTTAAAACCACAAACTATTAGGACCTTTAAAAAGATCACCCAAAACTCAAAGGAGGACACTTTCATCGCTAAGCTGGGCATCCCCATAACAAAGGCTACGATGTCTAAGGAATGCGTAGTGAAGCTGCTATTTAATCCATTAAAGGAAGATCCTCAGTGTCAATTCAGAGCACAAATACCTCCCAGAGACCTACTTATTAAACTAAGTAAACCAAATTCTTGGATATTCTCGTTGATAGAGCCAGCCATTGTACACCTTCAGTGTACCCAACAATTCCTAACTTCCAAAATAGAAGGCCAAGGGATAATAACTATCAACCATCCCTGCCAATTACAAGTGGGATCGCAAATCCTACACTATGAGGCAGAGAATATCCAAAAATTAAGTCTCAGACAGCCTAATTATTTCCCAAATACGGCCTCTTTAGAAAGAATAGTGAACCAATTTCTGAACATAACTAATGAGCCAAAAATAGAAAATATTAAAACAGAACTATATTCAGGACATGATACGAATAATCTTATCCTAAAAGGTACCCAGTCATTAAAAGAGCTGGACAAAAAATTAACAAACATAACGCCTCACTTAAGTCACCACTCTACACATGTACTAGCAACAACTTCAGTTTCCCTAACTGGTGTTGCCACCACATGTATGGTGCTATACCTAGTCGCCAAATGGCTAGCCCCATTTATTAAAAATTATCGCTTACGCAAATCTGAAAGAAACCCAGAGGCGGAGGGACAAATCGAACAAATCGAACAAATCCAAACAGTCGAACCTACCCCTCTTAAAAGGACCCGCACCCTACCACCTACAAGGTCGGTGCAAGTGGTATAAAATTTCCACTTCGTAAGGTCACTCGTTCGTTCTAAAAGGTCACTATCTAACAACCACTAGCCGACACTTAAAATAGATAGAAGCAAAGGCACTAGTAGTATTACAAGTATAATGTAAATCTCAAAAGGAGAGAGAATAAAACAAACAAGAAAAATGTAAAACATAACAAAATAAACAAATAAATATAGATATTATTAGATATTATTATATGACTATTATTAGTAGGTAAAGGTAAGATAAATTAATACCAACCGTAGAATAGGGTATACTATATACTATAACACTAATTAATCAAAAGAAATTTTATTTAAGGACAGTGTATAGCTCCTAGCATATTATAGATATGGTGTCAAAAGCACATAAGTATATACATAGCAACAGAAATTTTTAGAAAACAAAATATATATATAGATATTGCTCTCACTAGAGAATTAGTAATAAATCATAGAAATAACAATAACAAAATATATTAATCAAATAATATTAAGCTAACAACACCAATCTAGTATAAAACTAAAACTTAACAAAAACTAACACTAGATTAGGGTATCACATACGATTAGTATTAAATAAGTTTAAAATATAAAAAAAAAACAACTAAGTATTTTAACAACAAAGACAAATAAAGCACAAGGAATTTTTATATATGATACAAAAAATTTCATGTAAAATAGGGCACAGCAAAGTAGTTGAAACGACCAAGTATTCGCAAGGGGTTAAGACCGCACCCAGCCAAATAAATTTTTTCCCTGAGAGCTATTCCTCTCCAAAGAATAGCTCTCTTTTTCACAGGGGGAAGGTTTGTTGTATACACAACATTCAATAAAAAAAACCTGCGGATTCATAAAATCCCTAATAAAGAAAAATAAGGAAAAAACGGCACATTCCTAAAGAAAAATTAAAATCAAGTCATGAAAAGGGTCCTATAAGCTAGTCACACTTAACAACGTGACCAGCTTATCTATTCACACGCAAAGAAAGTTGCATCAGCAATTTCTTTGCATGGCCCACTTGAAAAAGGCGACAAATAAAGTCGAATTCCATGACAAATCTTACCCTCAGTAAGATTTGTCAGCATAAAATATAAATTCAATCGCGCAACAAAGTAATAAAAAGATAAAAGCTACGCGAGAATTCAAGTGCGCAACAATGTAAGAACCGATAAGACGACGGATTGGTGGCTCGATATTTATGAAAGTATCGAGTTTCACCTCCGTCCGGCGAGAAATTTTCGTGGGCATGATTAAACATGCCCAACGATAATATATTTTCTCAGGATAGGAATGCTAATTAAGCATTTTCCTATCCTGACTGTCGAGACTTAATTAATGAAAAATTAAAAGTCGAATCAGAGTTCGTTTTAAAACCTCGGAAAGATCGCCTCGCGAGAGTGAATTGTCTTTTACTAAGTAATTAGATCAGAGAGTTGACTTTGACTTGTCGTTACGTTTGCCTTTTCTTGAGTCGTGGTATTTGGCACGAAGATATTAATTAATAAAAAAGTTACAATTCGGGTTTTTCACAATTGAATGTGAATAGAATTTAATAGAAAAAAAGATAATTGCCTCGTCTTTATCTAGCAACACGAATACATTATTTAGTGTAAAAGTTTTAATTCGAGTACTTGCAAAACAGACTATTGTTTTCACATTTGGTGGCTCTGAACCCGGTAATACTTTGGTCGATTTACATAAGGTTAAAGTAAATAATTTAGAATTGGTTGGTTTTAATAAAACAAATTATACGCCTGAAAGTGTTACTAATAAAACAAAAAAACAGACAAGAAACAGAAACAGGATACGTAGAAGTGTGTTTTATTGTGGAATTTCCTTTGTCTTTGGTTAGGCAAAACATAAGTGTCCTCGTTTACCCAAAACGTCTTAAACCCTAGACACACAGCACGAACTAATGAATCATTTGTACTAACTATTCATTAAAATGCCGTGTGTCAAATTGTATATGTCATTATAGCTCGAAAATCAGATGATAATGAAGTGCATTAATGAAGTGTTTTCCTCCTTCATTATAGCTATAATGAGGAAAAATGTGCTAGATTTGACATATAATGTAAATCTGGAGCTCCGCTGTGCATCTGCCGATTTGAAAAATAAGAAGAAGAAATGCAAAGAAATGCAAATCACAAATTATATTATTAATATTTTTTAAATATAATGTTTTTCTCATTTGTTAATTGTTAAATTCAAAAATAAAATAAATGAAACCAAAGTTTATCGCGTTAATTCGATTCATATTGCTTCTTTAAGGTGATAAGTTCATCAAAACCAGTTTGACAGCACAACTTAATTAAAGAAATGGCTGTGTGTCCGCAGTTTATAATGAATCATTATAGACTAATGAGTCGTTAGTTATTTCTTCATTAAGAGTGCTGTGTGTCTAAGGCATTAAACCCAAAAGCTGGGCGGTGTTATACCCTAGACACACAGCACGAACTAATGAATCATTTGTACAAACCATTCATTAAAATGCCGTGTGTTACATAGTATACGTCATTATAGCTCGAAAATCAGATGATAATGAGGTACACTAATGAAGTCTTTTCCTCCTTCATTATAGCTATAATGAGGAAAAATGTGCTAGATTTGGCATATAATGTAAATCTGGAGCTCCGCTGTGCATCTGCCGATTTGAAAAATAAGAAGAAGAAATGCAAATCACAAATTATATTATTAATATTTTTTAAATATAATGTTTTTCTCATTTGTTAATTGTTAAATTCAAAAATAAAATAAATGAAAACAAAGTTTATCGCGTTAATTCGATTCATATTGCTTCTTTAAGGTGATAAGTTCATCAAAACCAGTTTGACAGCACAACTTAATTAAAGAAATGGCTGTGTCCGCAGTTTATAATGAATCATTATAGACTAATGAGTCGTTAGTTATTTCTTCATTAAGAGTGCTGTGTGTCTAAGGCATTAAGGTATTAAAGTGCCATATTGGTGATTGAGTTACGTCGGCAGCAAAACCCCGAATACGTAACAGGTACAATTTTTAAACTTTTAAACATCTTGGTCATTTCTAAGGGGGGGACATTAACGTCTGCCCCAGAATCTAATTTAAATTTTATAATTTTATCTTCAATTTTAACATGTTCGTACCAAGATTTTTCTACATTTGATTTTTGATTTAATGTATTAATGTAAAAGCTGTCATTATTATTTATTTCAAAATTCTGTAGTTCACGTACCTGGACTGGTTTTGTATTGCATGCTACTGCGTAATGATTTTTTTTCCACATTTTTTACATATTACCCCATAAGCTGGGCAACTCCTATAAGCATGTGTCGGTGTACATTTTTACAATTCATTTTAGTCTGCTTTTTTGTTTTAATTTGATTAAAGTTCTGTGATGTCCCTGCTTCCTGATCTCTACTTCTACTTCTATTGACTATTTTCCTATTTTCATTCATTGGTCTGCAATTTGAATTAGTTTTAGTAAAAATGTAATTAAATTTTGTATATGGAACTTTAGCTACCACGTCCCTTTTGTAGTGTTATGGAACTATGTTGAGTGATTGGCTTGGACGTGAAGTCCAGACTGCCAGCATGAGCGTTGGCTGCAGGGCGGCACGCTAACTCGCCTCGGCTATTGGCGGAGAGTGTGGGGAGGTTCCACGAAAAATCTGCCGCTAATAGCCGAGACGAGCTAGAGTGATCTGTCAGCTCATGCTGGCAGTCTGGACTTCACGTCCAAGTCAATCACTCAACATAGTTCCATAACAAAATGGCGCCCAACTTGGGGCTACCTCAGTTAGACTTCGGTGGTCTAATTATCACTTTTACTGGGGGCTAGGACTTAGAGTGAGATGGTCATTTGGCACTTTGCTAATTGACTGACCTCAAGTCTCATATCCAGTGGAAGTTATATGCAGACCTGGGTCTAATTGGGTTTGGTAGTTGAAAGTTTTTCTTGTAGAGTAAAGTAAAGTTTTTTTTGGAAGTGTTTGATATTTTTGAAAGTTGTTGATTAAAGTAAAGTTTTTTTGAAAGTTGTTGATTAAAGTAAAGTTTTTTTAAAAGTCTTTGAGTAAAGTAAAGTCTTTTTTGAAGTTTTTGAATTGAAATTCGACTCTAGGTTTGACTTTGGTCAAGCCTCGAGTCTGAACAGGTGTCTAGTTTTTGAATTTTTGAATGATCTTTCCCGCTCGCCTTCTGCCATGGAAATGGTAGGGGACCTCACACAAATTTTTTGAATGAGCTCTCACGGAGACATGTCTCTGTTGGCCAACTGGCTGGACAGAGTCGTGAATCTGTGAGACGACTTTTTGGCTTTCAGCTAACTAGTTGACCAGATTCATGGCTTTGCCCAGTTGGAAGGTTACCTAGACATGACAATCAAGTGAAGAGGAAGGAAAGAGTTGTTGGAGGATGGAAGTGATGCTGGAGACCTTCAGTAATCAGGAGTTGGCATACTTCTGACTGTCTGGCTGAAGAATCTCTAGTATCATTTTCAGTCTCTAGCTTCTCCAACCCGACTCTTCCCAGATTTCTGTGAGAACTCAAACATTTTTTCATGCACACATTCACGTCGCTTATTTGCATCAACATTTCTGACCTGAAAGAGGGAGCGACCTGGAGATTTTTATGTGTAGAGTTAGCTCTTGGAGAGTGAGGGAGGAATTAGTACGATTTTGAATTTCTGATTTTTAATTGAATTTAGCTATTAGAATCTTTTTTGATACTACATATAGACTGCAGTGTCTGTTTTGCTTTGAATACTGGTAGTAATTCGTACCTTGTTACTGAATGTGAACTTAAGCATCGTCCGATATTACTGCTTCGACGAATTAACTTGAATTCCCCGCTTGATACAATTTCGCCCATGTTGCAAATTTTGGCGATCTCGAGTATTTAATTGTATTTTTTGAAATTTTAGATTGATCTTTCTGGTAACTCGATCGTTGAAAACTTATCCGACGAAAATTCGATTTGTTTTTCTTTTTTCTTTTTTTAACTTCTTGGGATTGCTTCCAAACCCTTGGTTTATTTGCTTGAAATCTTGACTTACGACTGGCAGATTATACAATGGCTACAGCACGAACACCACCACAAGCAACTGGTGTACCGATACCATTGCCAGACCAGTGCTCCATCTGCCAGGAGGGAGACTGGTCAGGCAAGAGGAAGCCCGTTGACACGATCTGTAGACATGTCTTCCACAAGGGGTGTCTGCGGACGTGGATCGGACAGCAAGCAAACTGCCCGAACTGTAGACAGCCATTTACTCCGTACGATTTCATTGAGTACACAGGTGCTGTCCCTAAGAGGACTCACACGAAGGGCAGCACCCGTGTTTGATTTACCACCTCTAACGATCCCACCAGTTAGTCGAGGATCTCTATCACCTGGAATGTTAAATCCGCATTCCACGACCTTTTCCCATCCTAACTCGCGACGAAATAGCCCACTGCCTTCTGGCATTGGACAGAACTCAGCAGCGACTGAAGCCCTGCTGGCAGGTCTGCGCATACAGCTGCAGGACTTAGTTCGAGAAGGCCTCGAGCAGAGGTTGAATTGACAAGTAGCATTAGGCAGCAAATAGCAGCCGAAATACCAACCGTTGATTTTTCACGACCACCTCCTTCTATGGGTGATCCTAGACCATCACAAGAATTCCACGACTTGCGTAGGCAGTCTTTAAATAGACCGTCTTCAGCTCTTAGTCAGCCTGGACCAAATTTTATACAACCTCCACTACCTCCATCTCTTCGTATCCCGGCGAGTATAGGACAACGACGATCAGTCCTATCAGAAGATGGAACCTGATATACAATGGCAATAACTCCGAGCTTTCCGTTGATGAATTTATTTTTCGAGTCGAAGCGCTCACACACTCCGCTCTAGAAGGAGATTTTGATATCCTTGTTAGGAACATGCTCATGTTGTTGACGGGACCAGCGAATAACTGGTACTGGTCACTATTAAGACACAACCCCTTTCCAACTTAGGAATTTGTTAAAAATGGATTGTCGATTGAATGGGGAGTGCCCAAAAATGATTTGAAAATCCGATTGCAGCTGATATCGCGAAAGCAGAAGCCTGGTGAACTATTCGCCATGTACCACCATCATTTAGTGTTGCTGCCTGACCAATTGCAAAACGCCATGCCAGATCAAGAGTTCTTGGAAATCGTCAAGTCTAATCTACTGCCTGAGATTCAGGAGAAGATATGTCTGCATTCCACCGATATTATAGGACAGTTAAGATCGCTCGTTACCCGAATTCAAGCCACGCAGCTACGAATTGCGACAGCTGGTAGTTGGAACCTTTACCGGACCTTGACCTTAAACCCGGGCTTGTCAATAGCAACAGGAAGTGACACTAGCTTAGGCGACGTGTCAGCCATTTTGACCAGACACACAGTAGTGTGCTGGAATTGCGATCAGCAAGGTCATTTCTACCAAGACTGCCTGCAAGTGAGACAGCAAGTGTTCTGCTACGGATGCGGGCGCAAGAACATTTTTAAGCCCATCTGCGGACACTGTGCACAGAAAAACGAGAGACGGGTCGGGAATCGCAACAACTTTTCTCGACCAGCGCCAACGTCCCGAGCACCAACTGTAACGAACACTCCAGTTCAATCCTTGAACAAGGAGGAAGGTCCGCTGCATTAGCAGACCTTAACGACGAATCCACGAATTGTCCACTGATATCACTCAGTGACTCTGATGATATCAGCAAACCACCTGATAGACTTAACGATCGATTGATAGAGACGGAGAACCTGATAGACTTCTCCTCAGATCTTCAAGCTCCCATTTCCACTTCTGTGGAGCCCATGACATTATTAGACACTTCTTTGGAAGAGTCTTTAATTTTCGATGTTCCGATAACACCTACAGCACTATTAGCTGACAAGGTTACTGAGCAGGAGATTTGGTCTCATGGCATTTCCATATTAAAACGGCCACCAAGCTCTGTTATGACGAGTGGGCGTGAGCCTGTTGTACGCCGTATTACACGCGTCTGCAGAAATATAATGCGGTAAGAGACCGAATCTTCTCCTCAGTAGCGGAGTTAGCTGACATTATGTATCCTGACCTGGATATTAGACCAAGAAAGAAAAGATCTACCGTTCGTTGGCGGGAATACTGTCGACGGATGAGACTGGAAAGAAAAAAATTGGCACAGATTTCCGTGTCGATGCCAGACGACATTCGACCGTATGCCGAAGTAAGACTACTCGGGCGAATTTAGACTGGATTACTTGATAGTGGTGCCAGTGTCAGTATTCTAGGCCAGGGAGCTCTAGAGAAGCTTGCGGAAGCAGGGGTTGAATGGAAGTGGTATCGGACACAGGTTCAAGCAGCGAATGGTGCCATGACGACTGTGCATGGTCATGTGAACTTGGACATCACTTTCCGTCGTAAGACCCAAAACGTGCGTTTTAACGTGGTTCCTGGGCTCACACAGGCACTATATCTAAGAATAGACTTCTGGCGTCTATTTGGGTTGGGTCCAGATGTCCTAGGTATAGTTGCAGAAGTGACACCAAGTTTACTAGCTACACCTGACACCGACCGCCATGTTCTTTCCAGTCTAGATCAGTGCGAATGTGGAACAGCTTACCATCTTCTGTTTTCCCCCGTCATACAATCTGCGGAAGTTTAAGGGTGACATACATCGGCACCTCCGCCATTCTCCTCATATCCCCTAATCCTTTCCCTATCTCCTTCCTGCCATGCTGTGCTTTGCATCATAGGGTATCCCCTGAGCTTGGCTTAATAATATAAAAAAAAAACGGCCTCTAGAAGCTACTAAACAGCTTTTCCCTTCTTTCGCCTCTTTAGGCCTGGGAAAGACATCTTTGGTTACTCACAAGATTGAGACGAATGACGCAGCTCCGATAAAACAAAGCTTTTATCCGATTTCACCGGCAGTACAGAGTTTGATGGATGCTGAATTAGAGTGAATGCTATCACTAGGTGTGATAGAGGAGAGCCACAGTCCTTGGAGCTCTCCAGTTGTACTAGTGCGGAAGCCTGGAAAGGTTCGGGTTTGTTTTGACGCTGGGAAAGTCAACTCCGTTACGAAGAAGGACGCCTATCCGCTGCCTCAAATAGATGCGCTTCTGAGTCGACTTCCTCCGGCAAACTACATTACAAGCCTGGACCTGAAGGACGCATTCTGGCAGATCCCACTAGACGCTGATTCTAGAGAGAAGACCGCTTTTACTGTGCCTGGTCACCCTCTATCAGTACACGGTGATGCCATTCGGCCTATGCAACGCTACACAAACGATGTGCCACATCATGGATAAAGTCATTCCTTTCGATCTTCGTGAAAATGTTCTCGTCTACTTGGACGATTGTCATCAGACTTGGACTCTCATCTCACATTGGTATCCAGTGTAGCGGATTGTTTGAGGAAAGCTGCCCTCACTATCAACGTTGAGAAGAGTAAGTTCTGCATTAAGGAGACTAAATACTTGGGTTTTATAGTCGGGAGAGGAGGAATTAGGACTGACCCAGACAAGATCCCAGCAATAGTTGGCTATCCGTCACCTAAAACTGTTCAGCAAGCCCGACGCCTACTAGGTATGGCGGGATGATATAGACGGTTCATCCCGAACTATGCTGATTTAACTGCCTCCATAACTGACACCTTGAAGAACCCTAGTCAGTTCAAGTGGACACCTGAAGCCCAGACGTCTCCGGAGATGCTAAAACAAAAACTTACCTCTGATCCGTTGTTAGTGAGTCCAGATTTCACCAAGCCGTTCGTTATACAGTGCGATGCGAGCCAACAAGGTATTGGTGGGGTGCTGATTCAACTAGATGACAATGGCCACGAGAAGCCAAGCCTATTGCCCCGTCAATGGTGGGTGATATACCTGTTGGAATTCAATCTCATCAGCACACCTCTACCTCTTACGAGTAGATAACCTCTTTATAGTCCCTTCCAGATCGGCCTCATTAGGAGGATTATTCCTTGTCTGTCCGTCTACAGCATTTCGTTAATCGGTAACCGTCGGACATAGTAGTACTAAATCTAGATCCTGGTAGCCCTAAGTAGGCATCCAGCCAGCTTCGCTGGTAAACTATAGGATATCGCGAAGCCCTCCTATTGCCCCGTCAATGGTGGGTGATATTCGTGTTGGAATCCAAACCTGGATACGGCTGTTAGCAATTTAGGAAATGAAATCGACAACGTCAGCACTTCGACGACGCCTTGCGGACACACCCTTGAACAATCACCGGTCGTGGATCGGAGCGAGATGTTGTGCCGGGAAAGCTTAGCGATCAGTTGTTTAGGTTACTGATCGCGAGGCTTCCTCAGCATCTCGGTGAAGGACGGCAAAGAGACATCGACCGGCTGGATTTTTTTAGGTTACCAGCTTGTCGATGTAACTTTGGTTTCCAACACGGAGAAGGATATCGAGGTCTAATCAAATACTGACGAGACTTCAAGGATGTGTCCTCGATGCGTCGTCAGTCAAACAAGGGCAACAGTCGTAATCGAGTACGAGTAATGAGGAATGCTCATTGGGTCGTGGGTCGACACACACATTGGGCGCCCGCAGCGATGAGGCCTATGTTTAAGACCGGCTAGCTCAGTCGACCATTTTTCAGCGTTGTCTAAACCACGGGTGGTCTAGACCACTCTACCCTGTTATGGTCGTAGCATATTGCATATAGCAATATGCTACACTGAGAAATACTGTAGCATATATGCCGGCCTTTGGTTAAACCGACTGCTGAACACACCCAAAACTCGACGAACGTGCTCGGTCTGGCATGCCGGTTGCAAAAGAGAAGAGCAGAGTTAACCGGCTGTCAAAAAAATGTGCTGTGGTGAAATGAGCGGAGAAATGGCGTGTGAATCAGCAGTTTTATTTTAAATAAAAAAAACGGGGAAGCTTAAAGAGAAACCAGAAAATATTAAAAAAAGGGACTCTGAAAAATCTTGCCCTCAGAGTCAGATGGGTGGCTGGGGCATGCAAGGAAGGCATAACATCTGCGCCTTCGATGTGAATATAGGTAAGTGACGTAAAGGTCCCTTCAGGACCGAATGTGTGCCGGCTTTCTTTCAGTTTGTAGGCACGAAATTTTTTTTTGATTATGGCAGACGGCAGCGGCAGGTTTTTCGTAGAACCTCCCCACACTGTCCGCCAATAGCCGAGGCGAGCTAGCGTGCCGCCCTGCAGTCTACGCTGTCCGTCGAGTGATCTGTCAGCTCATGCTGGCAGTCTGGACTTCACGTCCAAGCCAATCACTCAACATAGTTCCATAACAGTAGTTGCTCTAGTTGACTTTTCGATGCCTCACTCGTTCTACACATTTCGATTGTTTTCGTTAAGCTTAAGCCTTCAGTTTCCAATAGTTTTCGTTGTAAATTTTTGTCGGGTGTACCCAAGACGATCCTATCTCTTAACATGCGGTCTTCTTGATCAGCGTATCCACAGTTGTGAACTAATTTCTGAACATCCTTCAGGAAATTGTCGAATGGTTCCCATGTAAGTTGATTGCTATTGTGGAATATGAAACTCGCGTAGACTTCGTTTTTCTTAGGGCGGCAAAAATCTTTAAAGGCTTTTACCACGGTTTCATATTTTCCTTTTTGTTCCTCTGCTAGGTTAAAGGTGTTGAAGGTTTCAACCGCATCAGGTCCTATTGCATTTAAGAATACAGCAACTTTTACGTTATCAGATTTTTTATCTAACTCTGCTGCCGTTACAAAGATCTGGAAGTTTTGGTGAAATTTTCTCCAATTTTCGGAAAGGTTGACACCTTGCAGGTTTAATGGCTCGATTTTCCGTATATAATCCATCGGAGTTTTTATTTGTATTATTTTTATGTTCTTAGGCGGTCTTCCCTTTGGCTTCGGTAATACACTTAATGATTTATTACCTACTTTCGATTTTCCCATTCAGTAGGTATATAGGTCAGTTTATTTGATTTGTTTTATTATCGAAACAATTCTTTTGTCTCACTGATATCCACACTTGTTGGCACGTCACGTGTTTACTTTAGGCATGGGATTTAATTTTTTATTTTACGTAAAATCGTACGTACTGTATAACCTTATATTTAAGTAACTCAATGCAGACTGACTATTTGCTAACTTATAGACTAATCGTTCGCTGATGATACTCAGACGTGGGTTAGTAGTTGTGCGTATTATTATTTTATAGCGCTGCTGCTTAAATTTCAGCTATTCTGTGATATGCTTCAATAAAATAGTATTGGATTAAATTAAAATTATTTAGGAAGTTAAACTTGTTTTAATTAACCCAAAAATTAATTTTTAATATTACTAAAAATGTGCTGCTCTGCAGATTTGTTGGCAAATTTCATTGAGGTTGTAAGAGATAGGTGTATAAAAACAATATATATTTGTCTGAATTTTTATGTCAATTCCAATGCATTCCAATGTTTCCAAAATTGGTTACAGTGCAGTGTACATTTTGAGCTTGAAAGAGACAAATAGATTTTAGCCAGCTACAGCAATCTTTTCAAAGGGGGCTCTGACATTATACTTATGAATTTCTCCTCTGCTTCTGCATAAACGGTGAAAGGTACAAAATGAAAACAAAGTGCGTTTTAAAGAAAACAATCTTAGCTTCTATCAGGAGTAAGACAGAAAAAAAAATTCTAAGGTTTTTATTTTAGTTTTTTTGCTTCAAACACAAAAAAATGAGGTACACAAGCTGAAACTTGAAGTTTGGCAAACCGTTTCTTCTAAACTACATACTGTAGAAGAAGCACTGACACATTGAATCAAAGGGCAGGAGGTTCTCTATAAATTAGCACCCCGACCATCTTTCTACTGTTTGTCGTTTAAGAGATATAACTGTTTTAGTACAAACCTACGCTTCACGTAACCTTAGTCCTTTAACACCGATTATCTCGGAAAGGGTTGAGAATGAACCCCCCTCTGCCATACAATTTTTTTCATTTCTCGACATGACCTATCGCCTCCTTCATTATTATCCACCACTTGTGAAACACCCTGTATGTTCAAGTATAAATTTGTATTTAATATCAATATGTTTTACACGTTGGTGACAAACTCGATCATTCAGCAACTTTATACAACCTTGGTTGTCTTCAAATATTTTTATCGGTGTTTCTATATTTTGGTCAAAATCTTTTATTTTACGTACTATCCAAATTAGATCACGAACTGCCTCAGCAAATTCGATAAACTCTACTTCTGTTGACGATAACGAAACCGATGCTTGTTTTCTGCTTGCCCAGCCAATTAATGCTCCACCATATATAAAACAATATACGGTATTTGATTTTCTGTCGATATGATCTCCAGCCCTGTCAGCGACTAGCCGTAAAGATTATCCCGATTTTCATGGTTTCCCATTTTCAGCTTGATTGACTTCGTAAATTTCAAATACCTGAATACTCTTTTTACTTCATTCCAATCGCATTGTCTCGGATCACTCACTTGTCTTGCCAATATTGATGTTGCTATAGAAATGTCAGGTCTGGTATTGGTTGATAAATAAAGTAGTGAACCAATACACTGCGATATATTTCATGTGATTCAAACTTTTCTTGATTCATAGTTTGAGTTAAATAACCAACATTTATTGGTGTTGATGAGTCTTTAGCGTTTTCTAGGTTAAATTCTTTTAATTTATTTAATATATATTTTTCTTGATTTAGATAAAATATACCATTTACATCTCTTGTAAATTGTATTCCTAGATAATATTGTAGATTACCTAAATTTTTAATTTTTAATTCTTTATTCATTATTTTTTTAGATTCATTAATATATTCCAAATTTGTTGAAGCTACTACTATGTCATTACAAATATAAATATAATTATTTTTAATTTTCTTTTTAAATAGACATAGATCATTTTCGCTTTGAATGTACTCATTAATATTTATAATGGAATTAAATTTAGTATTCCATTCTTTTGCGCCTTGTTTTAAACCATATAAATTTTTTACAAGTTTGCATACCTTATTTTTATCATCGTCAGCAAACCCCATTCGGTTGTTTCATGTAGACTTCATGAGATAAATCTCCATTAAGATATGCGGTTTGAATGTCGAAATGTTTTACTGTCATCTTTCTTTGACCTGCTACTGTAAGTAATATTTTCAATGTTGTTGGATTGGCTACCGGTGCAAACACTTCATCATAATCATGTCCGAATTTTTGAGCAAAACCTTGAGCTACTAAACGTGCTTTAAATTTTACCACATTTCCGTTTTGATCAGTTTTAGTTTTATATATCCATTTACATCCAATTGCATTTGTATTTGGAGGTAATTTAGTTATTTCCCAGGTTCCGTAATTTCGAAGTGGATTTATTTCTTCATCCATAGCTTTCTTCCAATTCTTCGAATTTGGTGCACGAATAGCTTCTTCATACGTTTGCGGATCATTAATCTTTTCTTCAGTTACATTGTGTATTTCAGTTATTAAACGTTTTGCTGGTTTACCTTTATTTTCTCTGTTGGACCGTCTTACAGCTCTTCTTTCATCATAAAGTTCCCTTTCTGAACTTGTTATTGAATTTTCAGGTTGAATAAAATTTTCTTCTTGACGAAGATTTTCTTGTTGAATTAAATCTGCTTGATGAATTAAATTTTCTTGTTGGCTTAAATTTTCTTGATGAATTAAATCTTCTTGTTGAATTAAATTTTCTTGTAGAATTAAATCTTCTTGTTGAATTAAATTTTCTTGTTGTATAACAGTATCCATTACATCAATTTGTCGTTGTACTTTGAATGGTTGTTTTATTTTATTTTCTATGAACGTGACGTCACGACTTATTTTAATTTTTTGTGTATTTACATCCCGTAGTCGGTAACATTTTGTACCATTTTCATATTAATTTTTGTGATGTGACATCTAACTTTTTACGTTCATCTTTTGGTATATGTGTGTATGCTGATGTCCCGAATATTTGGAAATAATTTAAATTTGGCTTTTTATTGTGCCAAATTTCATATGGTGTTCTTTTTATCCCTTTAGTTGGTAAACGATTAATAATGTGGTTCGCAGTGTTGACTGCTTCACCCCAATATTGCTTATGTTGAGCATACAACGTACCATTTCAATTAACGTTTTATTTTTACGCTCAGCAACCCAATTTTGCTGTGGAGTTTTTGGTACATTGAATTGCGTTAAAATGCCATTCATTTTTAAATAGCTACGCAGTTCATTTTTCATATATTCACCACCTCTTTCCGATCGGATAATCTTTGGTACTTTACCATATTGAGTTTTCATCTGTTCAATAAACTCCATCGTTTTTTCTTTAACATCTGATTTATGTCTTACTAAATATATATAACAATACCTAGAATAATCGTCAATTAATTTTAATATATATTTATTACCTCTTGGTGTATGAATTTGTAATGGACCACAAACACACCTATCGCGAAGGTAAGATTACCAGAAAGTGTTTGTGATTTCCGCCCAATTAGCATCCTGTGTTTCATGGTTAAGGTGTTGGAGAAATTAATGTGCTGGCAAATACAAAGCTTTCTCACGGACCACAAGTTGCTATCTCGCTGGCAGTCTGGTTTTCGTCCCCGTCACAGTTGTGAATCTGCACTGCTAAGAGTCACAACTGACATTCGCGAAGCGCTTGATAATGGCGATGTCAGCATTCTAGTCCTCCTAGATTTCTCTAAGGCTTTTGGTAGCATCCGCCATGATTTACTATCTAGAAAATTAGCTTCTTTTTACCATTTCTCTAAATCGGTCAGTAATTTAATTGAGAATTTCCTGTTAAACCGCGAGCAAAGAGTGATAGTCAACAGTGAGATTTGTGATACTCTTCCTTTTTTCCGAGGTGTTCCTCAGGAGTCAGTTCTTGGACCCCTCCTTTTCTGCATGTATATTAACGATCTTCCAGATGTACTGCAGGATGTTGAAATTCAACTGTATGCGGATGACGTTCAACTTTACTGCAACAGGCCGATCGGACTTATAGAAGACTGTGTTGAGCGTATGAATTGTGATATTGACCGAATTACAAAAAGGTCCTATAACAATGATCTGATGTTAAATCCGCTAAAATCTCAGTGTATACTATTTAGCCAAATTATTTTTGACCTCGCGGATATCTCTCCCATAACGCTAAATGGGACCATCCTGCCTTTCATGAGTCAAGTCAAGAATCTGGGAGTTCGCTTAGACAGGCAAATGAAGTGTTGCGGTTATGTCAAGGATTTAATGGGCAAGGTATACGCGGGACTGCGCAGGCTCTGGCTCTCCGCTAGGATATTATCACCTAACCTTCGCTCAAAACTAGTCAAAGTTCTTCTATTACCGTACTTTACATATGGAAGTATACTTTTCCCAAAACTTTACTCACTTTGCGCAAGACGAATTGAAGTTGCGTTCAACGACTGCCTTAGGTTTATTTATGGACTGCGTCGTTTTGATGACGTGAGTTCGTACAAATTGAACTTATTGGGATGTCCAATTGATCTATACTTAAAGTGGAGGGCAGTTGTTTTTCTTTATGAGCTGCTGCAAACAAAGGAGCCCGAATATATGTACTGTCGAATACGATTTCTCCTATCAACTAGACATTATAAATTACTAATAATACGCTGTAATAAAAGAATACTTGAGGGTTCCTTCTTCGTTCAAATCCCACGTATTTGGAATACTTTGCCTCCTAGCGTTAGGGAGATCAGAGTGGGGGCAGCTTTCAGAAGGTTTCTCAAGATGTTTCTAGTTATTAATTAAATTCTCTTTTTGCTTTTTATTTTGATTACGTATTTCTTGAATAATTTCACTTTCTTTTCCTTTTTCTTTTCTTGTTACATGCTACTCTACTTCATTACCTTTTTCTTAGTATATAAGTTGAATTAAATTGAATTATATTGAATTAAATTAAATTGAACTAAATTATATTAATCAATAATGAATTATGTAATAGCTAACTTTAGTTTCGTAAATTTACCAACCGAATTTATTTTTTGTACAATATAAGATGTAATTCTTGCGTACTTCTCATGAATAAATATTATTATTATCATTCAAGACAAACATATCAAGGTAGTAAACGTGTACCTTCCTCATGACCAGGACATTACAAGACAAGTTCTTGATAGTGTTCAGTCCTGTTTGGTGAATTTTAGCGGTGAAACTGTCCTCGGAGGTGATTTCAACTGCACTCTGAATCACTCAATGGATCGGAACTCTGGAGTTGAGTTCAACTCAGTCAATGCTACTCGATTGAGGAATTTTGTCGGTGTTTTCAGACTCGTGGATGTCTATCGTTGGATGCATCCTACGACTAGATCATACACGAGGGTTTCGCGAAATATCCATGGAAGTCTCGCAGGCTCCAGAATTGATAGACTTTACGTCTCACCAGGAATACTAGAACATTTCGTTGGTGTCACTCATGAAGTGTGTTCGGTAAGCGATCATCTTCTTGTAGTAGCGACCAGCACTCTAGTTGAAAGAAGAACTGCATACTGGACATTCAACAACTATTTGTTAAATTCCAAGCAGTTCATCAATGAGTTCATTGAATTCTGGCACGATTGGCAAGAGAGGAAAGCTGACTTTCCTTTTCTTAGTCAATGCTGGGATGTTGGAAAGCTCCAAATTCGATCTTTTATTGAGACGAGTTTCAATCGTAGTGGGTATCAAGCTTCTAGCTTGTCGGCCGAGGTCTCTCGGGTGGCAGCTCTTCTCCCAACTCAGCCGGAGTTGATTCTTTATTTCAATAGACTAAAGGAACGCTTGGCGACACAGACTTACAAGCACAGCTTGGAGTTTGTGCTGCGCGGTCAATCACACTGGCTGAGGAAGGCGATTAGACGACGTACTGCTTCTTGCGAGGTCGAATCGATAATTGATGAATCTGGACAAGTCCTCAACGGACAACAGCTATCAGAATATATTCGAGACTACCACAGTAGTCTCTACTCTGAATCGACGTCGACAACATCTTCGACCACTCATGAATTTCTTGAGAATATCCCACTTTCTCTGAAGACTGTAAGGAGCTCCTGGATACAGTAATCACATTGGAGGATATGATTGCCGCGACAAATGATCTGAGGCGACACACTTCACGTGGTTATGACGGCTTGACTCCAGAATTCTTCATACGTTTCAGGGATTTATTAATTCCTGACCCTTTGGAAGTCTTCAATTCGGCGGTTGAGACACATTCAGACTTTCCTTCTAGTTGGAGGAGGTCTGTTATGCGCTTGATTTCAAAGAAGGGAGATTTGCAGAGGATGGGGAACTGGAGGCCAGTAACCCTATGCAATGTAGACTACAAAATCGTCTGCAAAGCATTAGGGGCGATACTCCGCTCAGTGATTGCTTCGGTAATACACCCGGAACAGTCCTATTGTGTACCTGGTCGTAGTATCTACGACAACATCGCGGTAGCCAAGCATTTGTTTGCCTACCATGAACAGACAGGTACACAAATGGCCATGATTTCACTTGACCAACAAAAGGCTTTTGATAGTGTCTCGCACGAGTATCTCTTGACTGCTCTCGAGGCATTTGGGTTTCCACCCAGGTGGCTCGATATCGTCGGGAAACTGTATAGAGATTCAGCGATTTTGATTAAGCATCAAGGACAAGTTCTGGCTCCTATCTCGTTTCATCGAGGTATCAGACAGGGCTGTCCATTGTCAGGTATGCTTTATGATCTTTCGTTGGAGCCGCTACTGGTGAATCTTCGTCGAATGCTCGGACGGTATGCGGTTCATCTGCCATATACCAATGTGAGGCCTCTTATGTTGGTGTATGCGGATGACCTTTCTATTTTCATGACAAGAGATGAAGCTTTTCCGGTCGCTCGTGCTGTTTTCGAACAGTACGAACGTATAGCGGGTGCTAAAATCAACCTTAGTAAGAGTCAAGGCTTGTGGTGTGTAAAGTGGAGAGATCGTACAGATACTCGACTGAACATCCAATGGACTAATACTTGCCTGAAGTATTTAGGTATTTAGGTATATCGGACGCGAAAGTAAATCAAATAATAGCCGCATCGCTCTTGAGAAACTCTCTAGAGCTGTAAACTCATGGCGTAGTCGAGTGTTTCCATTATCCTTAATGGGTAGGTCAGTCGTGATAAACTATTTGATTACCTCGTCCATCGTTCATCTGCTAAAGTCTGAGACGTTTTATGAAGGCTTCGTAGGTCTTCTTTAAGCAAAAGCAATAGACGCCTTTTGGTGCGGAAGACGATGGGTTGCTGAAAGCACACTCTGTCTGCCAGTCAAGATAGGTGGATTAGGTCTCACTAACTTGGTTGTGAAATCAAGGTGTCTCCAAGTGCGTGCATTCCAACCAGAGAGACAGCTTGATTTCTCAACTGTGGGTGAATGTACTGGGAGGGATCGGCATAGGGGATTATTACTACCTGGTCTCTGTTCGACCACCCTATCCTCGTGACTGGCCACAGGATTTAATCTCAACGATTCAGACCTGGGGCAGAATCAGGCCAGCATTTCCCCTTAAGCGGAATGCTTTACGGTACACGCAATTCGCGTCTATTCCAATTAGGTTTAATCCTGAATTAATAGACTCAGTGTTCAGTAATGCTCGGGGTTTTGAAGCTGACACGCATACACTGACAGTTCTCGGAGATATTATTGATATCTCTGGAAACTATCTAATAAACACTAACACTCCACAACTACACGACCTGGCTGCTTCTGCGCGGGAGAGATTTCGCCAACTTGGGACCAGTGACCCTGGCACTAAGGTGGAAGATGCTTTCGTTCTGAGCAGACCACCTCACACACCTTTCAGCACACTTACAACACGTGTGCTCCGTAACGTGGTTATGTCAATAAGACCTCCGGAGTATACAGGATACAACAGATGGCGAACACACCTCGGGGTAAATATGGGGGTGATGGGAGGGATAACTTGCAGAGTAGTCCACAGTTATCCTTCTATCTGCACAGTTTGTGGTGGTGAAGGCACCCTATTTCACAGGTTCTTCACTTGCCCAGCTTTGCATTACTAGGACATCGTTTCTATGGGGACCAAAGGTCTGTAGTCGGGTGAACTGTTTGACTAGCTTTGTGTTGACACTGGCCAAATCTACAATTCACTTGTATTACATGACAGTCGAATTTGGGAATCAGAATACTTACCCACAACACCATGCACAAGCACTTAAGCGCCACTTCGTTGACAGATTGAAGAGACGTTTACGTCTTGAATACTGGCAACGAACGCAGACACATTCAACTGCACATGGCAGCCACTATCGTCGGTGCAGGACGGATTTCTTGTCTTTCGCTGGTGATAACAGGCCACATCATTTGCAACACTAGTCCACGGGGCTTCTCCCCGCTTAGGAATCGTTACAAGTGCTGTGGGAAGGACAAGCACTCTGTTAGAGATGCTAAGCTGGAGGGATGATGAGAAGTTTGTAGAGGTCTATGATACTACAGGCTGCTCTCGCGGGACTCTATAACGGTATTTGTCATTTTAAATTCGGTTTCGGTCTCGGTACAAAATTGTTAAATTTATATGTTGAAATTTCGATCATTTAGGAAATAATTTTTATTAGATAATTTTTGCGAAATTTGGATCTTCTTGGGAGTGCCACTTACCCTATTGTCAAAATAGGGACAAGTAATAAATTTTTGGTTTTTCATCTTTTAGGCATTTTTCAAAATTCTTGTAACCGTTGTATACAGTCTCTTTTGAGAACTTAATGTTTCGTTTTGTTCATTAATTGTATAGTGTCACGTTAGTTTTCGTTGTCCCTTTTGACCATTTTGTTATTTTTAGATTAGCTAGTGTCTGTTGTTTTCTTTTACACATTGTAGAGCCTTTTGCCATCTATTCTTAAGTATTTTGAAAAGAGCCTATATAAATAAAAAAAAAATTATTATTATCTGTATGTATTAAATCCAACTTTTCGTATGTTTTTGTAATTGATTCTGGAGGAAAAGGATCTCTGGTTTTCTTATTTTGTATACAAGTTTCACAAATATCATCATGGTTGCACTTTATTATATTTACGTCAGCTGCTAATTCTTGCATTTTTTTACATCTGATAAATTACGATGACCAAGTACATTATGCCATTCGTGTAGGTATACATTTTAACTTTTCCTTTTTGATTATATTTAATGCTTGATGTTTTGCCTTGTATATATTGTAATTTGCATTAACCACGATTATATTTTTACCATCTTTATTTATATAACATTTTTCACCTTTAAAGGTTATGTTGAAACCTTTTTTTGTTAATTTATTAACTGATAATAAATTACATGTAAGTTCAGGTATATATTGTACTTCATTTAGTATTACTTTATTAAATTCTGTTTTAAATTCAATTATACCGGTACCTTTTATGGTTAAATTTCTACCATCGGCTACTTTTATAGAATTTTTACTAGATTTATTTAATATTTTAAATAGTGATTTATCATTGCACATATGTAATGATGCCCCAGAATCAACACACCATTCTGAGATATTGTTGTGGTGGTTATGACTTAATATGCACTCATGTGCATCTTCAATATCACTATCATCATTATTTTTCACTAAATTCACTTTATTTTGTACTTTATTTTTATTTTCGTTTTTGGTTTTCCATACTGCATATTTTCTGCAATCACTTTTCATATGGCCAAATTTTTTACATAAAAAACATTTATATTTATTTTTATCAAAATTTTTAATTTATTTATTTATTGTAAAAACTTTTTCTGTTTTTTCATTTACGTCAAAAATGTCTTGGCGTCTTTTATATTCTTCTAATAGCTTTTTTTTAACCATACTTTTTGTTATATCATGTTCAGCACGTGATTCAAGTGCAAGTATTAGTACACTGTAACTTTCAGATAAGCTTGACAAATATAGAACCACTGCCAGAGCATCAGCCAACGGTTCTCCCAACGTAGCCAGCTCCTCCATACATTCATCCATTGCGTTTAGATCTGACATCATATTACCTCCTTGTGGTAGGATCAATCTACATAGTCTCCTTGGAAGCCTAACTTTATTTGACAACGTTGATTTTTATTCACAAAATCACATTTTTAAATATTATTTCCTAAAGCTAGATATGAATTATAAAATGCTATTTCATCAAAAAAGTGAACATAAAATTTCTCACGTAAAATTTCTCATGAGCCAAAATCGAGAAAAACAAAAGTGTCCAGTTACGTCTGGGTGTAACGTGAACACTCTTGAATTCGCATTCTTGAGAAAATTTCTCGTGAGAAATTAAATGTGTAAGCTAGATACATGCAACACGAATTTTATTTTTGTAGATAATTTTGTACGTTAGCGAATTTTGAGTCATGGTAATTTTCCATGTTTGTTCTGTGGAATATTGCTTGTGTTTGTGGTGTGTGTTGGGTTCTTCCTGCTATTGTCCAACCAAAAACTGTATTCTGCATGGTAGGTAATGTCTTGCCCAATTTTATCTGTCCTACTGATAGAATCGAATAATATAATTCTGCCCCAATTAAAAGATCTATCGTCCCTGGCTGATTAAACTGTGCGTCCGCTAGTTGTATGTTGGCTGGTATTGGCCAAGAGGCAATGTCTATTAACTGTGAGGGCTGTGGTGAAATGATTCGGGGCAGTATATGTGCCTCTAAAGTAGTGCTGAAGCCATTGATTCGAGATTCCAACAACATATTAACACGTTTTTGCGCTTGCTGTTTGCGTAGGCCAATGCCTTCTATGTTCATTAATTCGGGAGTTCCAAACAGACCAAGTTTCTTCACTAATTTTTGCGTTACAAAATTTAGCTGAGAGCCAGAATCTAGGATGGCTCTGCATTCAATACTCGTACCAGTTTTTTTGGTTAGTTTCACAATGGCAGTGCTTAATAACACATAATTCTTAGTAGTTGGTGTCGACTTGGCAGTAAGTGATATTGATGGCTCGGTCGTTACCCTGTTTGGTGATGAAGTTGTTGAGGTACTCGTTGACGGCTGTACTTCGCTTGTTGGAACTTGATTCGTTCTTGATACGACAGCCTTCGTTTTTGTTGGCTCAAAATGTAAAAGAGTATTATGCTTCTTGCCGCATTTGAGACATCCTCTTGATGGACAACAGGATATAATGTGCCCACTTCTCAAACAGTTAAGGCACGCATTAATTCTGTTTACAAGCGATACTCTGTTGGATGGCGATAACTGAAGGAGCTTAGGACATGCGAATAGTTGATGGTTGCTGCTACATGATGGGCACCCTGTCTTGACCGATGTAGTCAGAGCCCTTTGGGTGTGTACCCTTTTACCTTCTGTTCTATTTGTGTTTCCCATTGCTTCCAAGGATTGGAAGCGGTTTTCTAAGAACTGAAGAAACTCCTTTAATGATTGAAGTGACCTGGGTTTACTTAAAGATTGCTCCCACAATGTATGTTTGCTCTATCCAACTTTTTCATTAGAATGTGGAGTAAAAGCGGATCCCAGTTCTCTATGTTGATACCTAAGTTTCCCAAGGCGAGCAGGCATTCCTGAGTGGTGTCGTGAATTGTTTTTATCGCAGATGCACTCTCTATTGTGGCCGTTGGTTGCGAAAGTATTTTATTTAGTAGCGCAGTGACGAGCAATCTGGGGTTCTCATATCTATCATTTATGGGCTTCCATGCGGTGGCGTAGTTTGCTTCAGTTATGGTTAAATGTTGGACCAATTTTTCAGCTTCACCTATTAAAATGCTCTTCAGATACCACATTTTCTGGCATGACGGCAGCGGTTGGTTGTGTATCAGTTCCGAGAATAAATCGCAGAATTGCCCCCATTTGAGATAGTTACCATCAAATTTTGGTAGTTCTACTTTTGGGAGCTTCATACTGGATTTTGGACTGAGTTCTGCTGCTAATGAATTTGTATCGGCCTCTGGCTTACGTTGGCTGTAACTTAAGCCTTCATATAAGTTTACCAATTTTTCATGTGTTAGCTCTTCCAACTCGAAGTATTCTCCCATGGTATCTGATAGGTATGAGTCATCCAAATCTTCAAGTATCTTGCTGTGAAAGTGTTGAATCTTCTCCCAGTGATGCTCGATAGCCTTTATTTTTATCTGATAAAAGTGAGCGGAGTGCGGTTGTGCCTGTAGTATGATGTGACTTAGCATGTTCCGTAAACCTTGCATCAGCGAAGTCTGCTGAAAAATAATTGCAGAGTTGTCTGCCTTGATTGATTTAGATAGGGCTCCGGTATTATTATCCTCAAGCATTGATTGTGGTTCTATGTTGGCTGCTGCGCCTCCATCAAAAGCTTCATTCGATCTAGACTGAAGTTTGACGGTCGCACCTGGGTTGTTAGCTTGTCGGACTTTTTCTTGCTCGGAATCAATTTGCATTAATTGTTCAGATGAAAATTCTTGTAGCCGGCGTAAGATGTCTTGGTTGAGATTGTCATAACCAACCCTTATGACCTCATAGTAGTCGTTTGCAAAATATGCATGATCAAAATTGGATCCACAGTTGATGCGGATCTCATTGTCTGTCTTTTCGAATTCTTCCCACAGCTGGTTCAGATACTCTGCAGTTTTACGTGTACCTGTATCCGTTTTGTAGTTGACTGCTATACGTTTAATTTCATTTCCCGTTGTCCTAAGACGGGCTGTTAGCTCATCTAAGCTCATGATGGCGTTTATGAAGCTTGAAACGTCCTTTCTACGAAATGATGATAACAACTCGGATAATAGTAAAAAACTTCGCAAATCACGTCGGGGTCACCAAAACTGTTCAGAACTCTTTTGTTCTGATGGACGAATCAGTCAAGGTACATCAACCTTGGCTGGTATGATGATGGTATAAACGGTTCTGTGTACCGCTATACCCTAGATTTAGGTATATTGCACCAAAGTGCACTTTTGCAGACCTTCCAAGTCAAAGTGCTTAAAAACCTTGGCTTATATGTCGTGTAGTACAGTTCCTTGTAGTGCTACACGTTTCAGCTGTTGCTTAACAAAAACGATGCCACCCAAAAAATCAAATGAAAATATACTTTACTCTTCACCGTATTGAACAACAATAAATATTTATTCGCAAAATCACATTTTTAAATATTATTTCCAAAAGCTAGATATGAATTATAAAATGCTACTTCATCAAAAACGTGAACATAAAATTTCTCACGTAAAATTTCTCATGAGCCAAAATCGAGAAAAACAAAAGTGTCCAGTTACGTCTGGGTGTAACGTGAACAGTCTTGAATTCGCATTCTTGAGGAAATATCTCGTGAGAAATTAAATGTGTAAGCTAGATACATGCAATACGACTTTTATTTTTGTAGATAATTTTATACGTTAGCGAATTTTGAGTCATTGTAATTTTCCATGTTTGTTGTAAATAAACAACATGTATGATTTGGTTATCTTCAATGAGTAGACCAATATGTGCGCGTGCTTTACCATTCTTCTTATTCCAGTTTGCTAATTGTGCGGCATCTACGGTTTGTACTTCCATATTTGGTAGTTGTCATCATTTAACTTTACGATTTGCAACCTCATTTTGTCCGGCATTTTCAATACAATATTCAGGTAAATTATTTGATAATTTAGCGTGGTAATGAGACGGGGCCCATAACCTGTTGAATGTTTCCGAAAATTATTTGTACAAATTACCAGATAAACGCGGTATATAATCAGGATGCTTTAGGATTAATATTTTGATAATCTTGCTGAGCTACAATTCTTATAAAAGAAAAACGAAAAGACGTCTATTCAATTCAGTGGTTTTATTAGAACAAAAATTATGACATGAGAAAATGACACAAAGTGGTTGTCGCTATAAAATACAATATTAGTGTTGCCAATATATAAACATGTTTGATGCTAAATTAATTTTACTTATATTGCTATAATATCTAACACCACTGCCAACTGATAAAGCAGTTTTCTATCGATTCTCGGGATGTATTTCCACTTGCCAGTAACCACTCTTTAAATCCAGCGTGGAAAACCATTGCGCTCTGGAAAGGGTATCCAACGTGTCATCAATCCTTGGTAATGGATAGCTATCTTCTTTCGTCACGTTATTTAGTTGGCGATAGTCTACACAGAATCGGGTGCTGCCATCCTTTTTCCTAACCAGAACAACCGGCGATGTCCAAGGGCTGTTAGATTCTCTATTATGCCTTGTTTCTTCATGGAGTTCATCATGTCTGCAACTTCTGGTTGTTTGGCTAATGGAAATCTTCGTGGTGTCTCCTGTATCGATCCAATGCTGGACAAGATTTGTTTTACCATAGTCATCATCATTCATTGGAAATAATTCCGAAAATTCATCGATCACCTCTTTGGCATCGTTGTGTTGTTGTTCACTTAAGGCACTGGACATAAGAAGTTACTGAACCTGTTGGGTAGTAGCTGGTATAGGCTTTGTCTCCTTGACATTACTACCATTATCCAAATTGACGATTTGGTAAAAGGGTTCGCAATTTCCAATTATAGCACCTTCTTTTAGTTGTACCTCATTTTCGGATGTGTGAAGCACTCTGACTGGTATTAATGTTTCACCTTCTGCCTTTATTAACGTCTTGCCAACAATGATGCTCGATGTAACTTTTGTGGGGTTAGGCTCCACCAGATAGAATCGGCAGGTCCCGATGTCATCATTAACCTTTGTCTATATTAGTGTCTCGGAGCATGGCGAAAGAGTAATATTTTCGCAGACCATCGTCCTTACTTTCGCGGGATTATTTGCTCCTTCTCCTAGTTTCATAGGAATTTCTATGTTCCCATATTTGAGAATCCGCTCTCCGACATCCAGATTTATTTTGTATGCGGTCATGAAATCTATTCCAAGAATGCATTCATCCATTATGTCTGAAACCAGGAAAGTGAGAGGAAATAGTAGTTCGCCTAGTTGAACATCTAAAGTTATTTCTCCAAAGACCTGAGCTGCTGCTCCAATTGCTGTTCTTAGTAGATATTTGGTGGTGTTGTGAAGCCATTTGTTGTTAACAAGATCTGCTCTAATAATTGATCTCGAAGCTCCAGTATCGATAGTGACTGCGCAGTAATTTTTTCCTACACTTCGATATATAAAAAGACTGCTATTATTTCTCTGTAACTGACCTACTTGGATGATGACTTCGGGGCTGTCGATTCCACCAACCAACTTCTGCCCCACAAAGTTGCTTTTTACTAGTTTTCCGACTGCTCAACAGGAGAGGTGATGCGACAAGTCGCTACTTGATATCTAGTCTCTCCACGAATAGTTTGTTCCCTGGCTCGACATCTTTGGCATTCTTCTTTCCCCTCTTCTTCTGGCAATTCCGCTCGGCGACGTTTTCTGCAGTCTCTTTGAAGGTTGTTGTGCGTCTGTTGGGCAACAGGACGAGGGAGTGCTTCTCGTAATGGAGGAAGATCACCTGCCCTTTCTGGGTAATTTGTATAGTCGGATATATGTATATATATCAGAAGAAAGACAGTCCTTCACTTTCAAGTCTTTATTTTATTAACATGCACTTCAATTCTGGCACTACTATTAATACACTATACAATTATATACTTCTATTAATACACTATACAATTTAATATGTGATCGAATACACTTCTGTTTAATATACACTTTTTACTGTATTAGATGTTAAGATTCCTTTCTGTTGGTCGAGGGTATCTTAGCAGTAGTTATTAACCTTTTTAATTTTTAAAATAGACTGCCTCGATCGAACAAATGATCGGAAATTTATAGTAAAGGTTGCGCCATCTTGCCATGATCAATCGCCAAGGAAATACTTATTTACCAGAGACCACGCCCCTTTACGTTAAGTCTCCAGCGAATCTCAGACGCAGCAAGACATTTTGAGTTTTTCCCCTCCGGGTATTTCTTATAAGAATTAGCGAGTATCTCTTCGATTCTCGTTCTAAATTCACATGCGTTCCTATTTGCATTAAAGCTTTCCCCACTGAAAAAGTTTGGGAAATTCTTGAGTAAATACGCATAATATTCATGTTTACCTTTTTAAGGCATTCCCCTCTGAGAATACTTGAATTGTTCTCACGTAAACAATTTCATGTATGTACAAATTGTCTCAGAGGCCATATGTTGGGATTTTTAACTGAGAAAGTAGAAAATGCTTTGTTTGCAATTTGATACGCTCGATTGTTAGCAATTGAGCGTTTGGTATTTCCTCATGTTCGAGGAAGTAAAACAATTGAGTTTTTCTCTAGTTGCTTTTAGATTTTTATTTTGGTTGCTTCACGGCAACAATTATTAAGAAATTCTCACGGCCGCCTTTTGTAATGTGTATTACTGGCTTGGCTTGATTGTCACATGTCTTGCGTGCTGCTTTTTATGTCTCTTTTTCCATATTTTTTTTAGGGAAAGTATATTTTATCTTTTCTAGGGAAAGTAATGAGTGGCCTCGTCATACTATTAGTATGAGAATAAAAAGGGAGTTTAGGGCCGCCACTCATTACACCATCCCCCTAGGAGAAGAAAATTCAGAGAATTTTCGAAAAAATAGATGTGATATTGGCTAATTGATCAGAGAAGATGCTTTTCTTTCATATTAGTAATATATTTTATAAAAAAAATTATTATAATTTACCTAACTATCGTTTATGGTGCTAGAAAAGGTTGATACTTAGTCGCTATTTTATTGTTCTACAGTATTTAATGAGATATCGTTATTTTTACTTATTGTTACGTCCTTAATTACACTAACTTAGCTAGCTAGACAATATAATAAATGAGAGTCTATTTAGATAAAGAAGACTTATCAATTAGACACTATTTAAAATGTCTTACAGTGTGGAAAAAAAAATTGATAATTAGGCGCTGACTTAGTCTACTCCATAGTATTAACTCTGGCTTGAGTATCGATATTCTATGTAAGTTTTGTATTTCAAAATAAAATTCTTATGCAAATCTTAAACTACGCTAGTTAACCATTAATACAAGGTTTGTATAAAAACATTGTGTTTGAAAATTTTAAAGTTGCGTACTTAAGCTTAAAAAAAAAATATCTAATTGATATATATATATGTGCTTTTGCATACTTTTAGGCATATGGCCACATATTTTTTTATACTTCAATAGTACAAGTATAGCTAGGGGCTATGTTATATAAAAAAAAAGCTTTTTTATTGCTTTATGCTTATTTAGATCTGATTTCGATCTATTTTATTTTATTACTATTTAGTAGGTATTGATAAAAAAAATTTTGTTGATCTTTTCTTTTTTTTTTTATTCCAGTTAAGAAACTTTCTCTCTCTTTTTTTGTTTAAAATATATAAATTTGTTTTTTTTTTTTACCTCGCTTTATATGAGCTTTTTCTGTAGCGAGTGCAATGAGTGTGCTTTCATTTGTGCTTTTGTTTTTGCATATGAAGAAAATTTGTTGACCTTAACCTTGTATGGTAATGCGGTAATCGTTATCTAAACGGGCTTTCCGTGTGTATGTGTTGTGTTTTGCATTTTTTTACAAGTTTGTATACGCTGAATGTAAGTATTATAGCTGCTAGTACGTAGAGTAAAGTATAATGATGGATGATATGCGGGATTACATGGTGATGGTTTAATACTTCTTTGTGCTTTTGTTTTTTGATAGTGGCACTGAGTTGTGACAACTCTTGATCGTCATGGAACTTAATTACTTGGACTTTGGGTTGCATGGTGGTTTGTTGTTGTATGTACGTAGGTATTTCATATTTAAGATTGATTAAAGGTAGGTAGTGGCTGTTTAGCTCGAGTTCTTTAATATTAATATTATTATATTATTTAATATTAATATTAATATTGTGAGCTTGGATTATCAGATCTTGGGTTCGTAGGTAGCATCCTACTGATAATTCAATCACACCAGTGTTATTTAACTGATGGGGGGTTATTTCGCTGTTACATACAGTGTCGACTACTACTGGCTCTTTCATAGAGAACAGCCATTTGTTGGGTTGAGAAAGTTGGATCCAGAAATCCAGTTTTGGGACTATCTGAATCACACAGTGGGCAGGAACAATTTTTGAGTGTTTGAGAACATCTATTTCACATAGGTTATTAATTGAATGTACATTAAATATCGGGTGTACTAAACGACAAAGGTAGTGGGTTAGGTCTGATGCTTGGCAATTTTGTAAATCAAAATTATTTAATGAATAATAGTGTTCTCTGTTGTAGTCTATCACTAGATATTCGAGAGAAGGTTTTATGTAGACAAAATTTTCTTTATGTGCTGTGGGAAAAGAGTATACCTTCAGTAATTGGTAATTATCTCTGAAAGATAAAGGGAGTTTGAGGAGAAAAATTATTTTATTGTTGACAACTGCTGTACGTACATTACTAACCTGATAAATCTGTAAGAGATCATTTTTCTCTTTATTGATGGGTAGTGTAAGAGAATTTGGTATTTCTTTTTGAATAGCGTTTAGTGCATTTTTCATTTGTGGGGGTGTAATGATTGAAGGGTGTGGTTTACCGTGCCGCACATCGGTAACTAGATCGATGAGGATATTTTGTACATTTTGGTACCTTATCATCATTAGACTGGTTGGGGAGACTAGAGTCTCTAATTCTATGGTGATATTTTGCTTTATTTTGCCACTGGTTAAGCGATAACTGGCTGACATTAGACTCTCTAACTTCTTGTCTATGTGAATAAATTGTTCCTTTATGGCATAGCGGGTTTTATTAAATATATTTACCGTGGTGTCTATTATTAGTGTGTGATTCTTGATCAAATCTAATAAATGATCCTCATTTTCCCGTAAGTTTTCTATGCGTTGGTTAATTTGGATTGCATCGTCTTCATCCAAAGTTCCAAAAAGAGTTTTACTGAGCATACCTACACCATTAAATACGCCGCGTTTGTATCTGTTGTTATTTTCAGTTAATAATAATGAATTTTGTCTAAGAACATGCGTGAGTGTTTTTAATTGATGTGTGATATCGCCGCAGAGAGGAAGTTTATTGTGTCTATGTTCTATTAGGTTGCAGATTTTTTGGACTGATTCTGTGCAGTTAGTGAGCTTCTCGAGCTCAAAATTAAACTCCGTTAGATCGTAGTACACAATTACCTGCCATTCATTACTATACAGGCCCACACGTCCTACTTCCTCAAAATAGATTCCAGGATTCGATTCTAGAGGGGTGATTTTTAATGAGCAGTCAGCTCCTGGTACTCGTGCACAGAATACAAGAGTGGTCATTAGCGAGATGATCCTGTGATAAGAGTTTTGAATTAGGTTTTATTCCAAAAATATTTTAAGATTATTATTGTGTACAGTCTTAAGCTTATTCCCTATCCTAATAGTGGAATTTTCCGTAGAGTTCATTTTTACTATCTCGTAGGGACCTGTCCACAATGGAGATAATTTATTCTTTCTTGTGTGATTTTTTAGTAAGACCTTGTCACTGAGACAAAAAGCTTTCTCTTTGGAGGTTTTATCATACGAAACCTTTGACTTGTTTTTGAATTTAATTAAGTTTTCTTTGGCAATCTTATGACTATGCTGCAGTCGGGCTTTTAGCTCGTTACTATAGTTATCGTAGTTGTAGTATAAGCTGGGATCAGATTTTATTATGGATGGTATCCTCGGTGGATATCCATATACAAGTTCGTTCAAAGGGTCACGATTTACGTAATGACGCAAATATTCCGCCAACGTCCTATGGCTTCTTTCTAGAGCACCATTAGTTTGTGGATGATAAGGCGTTGTTTGTAATTTTTTTATATGTAATAATTTACACATCTGTGTGAACATTTCACTCAAGAAATTGGAACCTTGATCCGTTAGTATGGATTCCGGGATTCCGTGTCTGCAAACAATGTTTACTACAAAAGCTTCGGCTACTGTTCGAGCTTCTGCGTTATCCAATGGTATAGCCTCTGTATGTTTCGTGAGGTCGTCCTGAAAGGTTAGGAGGTACCTTCATGACTCACTGGCAACGGACCAACAATATCTAGAGCGATTCTCTCGAACGGCTTAGAGCTGGTTGTAGTAATTTTCATTGGCATTCTGGGACTTTTTCTCAATTTATTAGTTTGGCAAGAATCACACATTTTTATGTATAATTCTACATCCCGTGTTATACCTGGCCAATTATATTTTGTTTGGATCTTCTTTAATGTTCGTGTAACACCTTGGTGACCACCTATGGGCGCGTTATGACATATTTTTATTATTTCCTTTTGTTTTTCACTATCGGTGATAATAATAATTTGTGAAAGGAATAGGGTCACTTGGATCTTTTCAAATATTAACGAGATCAGTGTTTTGAGCTCGAAGTGTATTCTGCTATCAGCTTTTGGTATGTACATATTTATTTCCTTCGGTCCATTTTCAGTACAGTAATTTCTTAGCTTTAACAATGATTCGATTAATTCATTGTAATCTTTCCTATTTCGCATTGGGAAGGTAGTCTTGCACATAACAAAGGTTTGCTTTTTGTACAATTGTACTGTTAAACTCGAGTTTTGGATGTCCAATGACGGGAAAATTTCTTTTAGCTGATCTTCGGTGTGGTTATCAGTGTAAGGTAGTAAGAAATATTTGTAGGAGATACCTTTTTGTGTGATTAGGTTTTCTATCTTTTCATGCATGAAATCCATATCAGCGTGAGGTGAAGATACATATTTATTATAAATGTATTCCATGGGATCGGGTTTGTCTACAGGATTTTGCGGGAGCTTTGCTTGATTTCGAGTTACTACGTTTATAACTTTCGGCTCGTCTTGTGCAGCTTCATCGGGAACTATGCGACTCAGAGCATCTGCATTTGCATTTAGCAATCCGGGTTTGTGATGGATCTTGTAATCGCATTCCTCTAATTTGATTCTCCAGCGCATGAGGCGGGAGGAGGAATCCTTCAAATTCATAAGCCAGACCAATGGTTTATGGTCCGTTATGATATTGAACTTCCTTCCATAGAGGTATGGCCGAAATTGTTCCACGGCATATACGATTGCTAGAAGCTCTTTCTCGATAGTCGAATACCTTGTTTCTGCCGGGTTTAAAGTCCGACTGGCGTAACAAATTGGTCGGTCTTTACCAATCTTACCCTGAGATAAGATAGCACCTAGAGCAACATCACTTGCATCAGTAGTGACGTTAAATTCTTGGTCGAATTCTGGATAAGCAAGAATAGGTGCAGCTACTAATTTACCTTTGAGGATTTTAAATGACTCATCGCAAAAACTGTCCCATTTGAATGGTGTTTCCTTCTTCAATAGAGCAGTTAAGGGTTTAGCCAGTTTTGAAAAGTTGGGAATAAAACGCCTGTAATAACCAACAAAACACAAAAAGGCCTTAATATCCTTGGCTTTCTTAGGAGTTGGGTAAGTTTTAAGGGCTTTTATTTTCTCCGTGTCTGGGGATACGCCTTGCTCACTTACGACGTGTCCAAGATAAGCTATTTCTTTCTGCAAGAAGTGGCATTTATCTGGCTGAAGCTTGAGTCTATGTTCTCTCAACTTTTCGAACACCCGTATAAGTTTGGCATTATGATCCTTTAAATTATAACCGTAGATGACTATATCGTCCAAATAAACAAAACAATGAATGCCTTGGAGACCAGTAAGAGCAGTATTCATTAACCTTTGAAATGTGGCTGGGGCACCCTTTAAACCAAATGGCATCCTGTTGAAATGAAAATGACCAAATGGGGTACTGAATGCCGTGTTATCTTTATCCTTACTATTCATAAGAATCTGGTGGAAACCGCTAGCTAAGTCCAGTGTCGAGAAATACTTAGATCTTCCTAACTGATCCAATATCTCTGTTATATTGGGCAGAGGATAAGCATCTCTGACAGTAACTTCATTTAATCGTCTGAAATCAACGACAACTCGCCATCGCTTCTTGCCGGTTTCGTCTGGCTTCTTGGGAACCAACAATAGTGGAGAATTCCACGGGCTTCGACTTGGACTAATAATCTCTTTCTCGATCATGTCATTTATTTGACGGTTTATTTCCTCTTTTTGAGATTCAGGCAAACGATATGGTTTCACGTATATCGGCCCAGTGTTATTGAGGATAGGTATTTCATGGCTAGCAGCATCAGTATACGTAAGGTGGTCTCCTTCAAAGTAAAACAAGTCATTGAATTCTCGACAGATTTTAAGAACAGATCGCTGTTCTTCTTGGTTACAGTGTTCCAATGGTAAATGGTTTTCTAATTTATGTAACCGATTTGCGACAGGGTCATGCTCATAATTGATTTGGAGAACTTTATAATCACTCAAATCCTCCCAAACAGGTTTAATATTTTGGACCTCTATTTTTACCGATTCCGATGTAGAATTTAACATTAACAAATTTGCAAGCATGTTTTTAGCGCTTACCATTGTGTTTCCTATATAAACGCCTGGCTGTACCTCCTTCTTTGGGCAAAAAGCTTCTCCGTTTCTTTCTACGGGTATTGTGAGAATTACTTCCGAGCGAGGAGGAAGGTTAATTATATTCAGTGATGAGGGATTGTTGCTTGTTTCTATACTACTGTTGGGATAGCCCACTTCTTCGGCTTCCCATTGGTTATTCATTAATTTTTCTCGATCATCCTCGTTATCATTACTCAATACATTTTCTGTAATTCTCCCTTCTTTGTGAGGGTTTGGTTTCTTCAAATACTCATTTCCACAGGTCACAGTCTTAGCGTCGTGTACTTGTGGTGGATACAGTTCATTTGACTGTTTCTTGATTCTATCTTCCCTTGAGGCATTTGGTCCTGAGCAACTCACATAGGCAGTGGACTTCGTTGGAATTATTTCTGAATTCCCACGTACCGAATTGTACTGGATCTTAGATGATCTTAGATAATAAAATAATTGGATGATCTTTCCAAAATTCTGCTGATTGTTTTTGTCTACCTCTTCCATTTGAGGTTCCCTTTGTTCACTTTGTTTACAATTATTATTTGTCCTTTCCTCCTTCTTTTCCTCTTTATTGACTATTTGCTCGGTTTTTATTGCATCCATATCACCTTTAATTACCTTTTCCCTAGGTAGTTTACTCCTTACACAAACCTCTAGACACATGTCTGAGTAGTTTATTGCGCAGCCGTATTCTTTCAGGAAATCATTCCCTAGAATACCGTCGCAAGGTGCCTTCCGGGACTATGTGAAATGGGTGATTCAGCTTAAACTCGCTTCCTTGTGTGTCGAATGTAATTGCACCATAAGTAATTCCGTAAGAAGGAAAACTATCTCCAGCCAAAGTAGTGATAATACATCGTTTATCCTCGTAAACAAGTGCCTCGTCATGTGTAGACTCAGCTTTTATCAAACTGATTTCAGCACTGTATCGAGTAGAAAAGTGGCTGGGGTTTTTATTGAAAAATCTACTGGAATAGTCACTATCAAAGAATGGTTAAGGGCCTTTATAGGTACCCTTAACTTCGTCAAATAACTTTGATTAATTACTGGGGATGCTCGTGAACGATAGCTTGTGTAGTTATAAGGCGGGAAGGTTCGTCGTCCGATACCTCCCGCGTAAACTCGTTTTTCGGAAATTGATTTCATACATCTGACCATCTGACTTATCTGAAATTAGTCGGTTGGCTATGGGGAGTATTTCCTTGACGGGGAGTTTGTTGCCTCGGAGAGAATTGTGGTCGATCTCTCTCGAAGTTTGATCGCCTTGTCCGTTCATCATACAGCCGGCTTCGACAATCATTGTCTGTGATTTGGCTTATGGCAATAGCTACAGATCACTCTGTTTACTTCTCTTTTGATGTTGGGGGAGGTAGAGAACATTGGGAGCTGTTTTCTCTTAAAACAGGTCTCTTTATTATGTCCTTTTTTACCACAATACTCACAAACATTGGGTGTATTCAAGCGAGGCATACTTTGATGCGCCTCCTCGATTCTGTGCGAATGCTCACTAGCAAAAGTAATTAACTTCTGTAGTTCGCTTTCAGATCGAGCTTTTACGATGGTTTTCAATTGCTCATTCCTGAGGCCATCTTCGAATGCGCGTATAGCATTTTGCTCATTTTCTTTGAGAAGATAATTCCGTGATGCGGTTTCCGTTGCTTCGTTAAAAGTTGCAGAATTTAAATCGGATAACGCTTTTGTTACCCTGTTTGCAAATAAGGTGAGATCTTCGCGAGTACCTTGCTTAAGGCGCATTAGCTCTCCTTGTATAGCTACTCGTGGTCTCTTTTCTTGGAACTGAGCGTTTAGCTCTATCTTTAGAGCATCCCATGAAGAGATGTCTTTAAATGTTAGCAGGTCGTAAGCTGGACCTGTTAGCTTTGTCTTTACTATAGTAAGAAAGATATTTTTGTCTTGCGTGGTTTTGACTTGTGTGAGCAATAATTCACAGCAGGTAACGAAACGGTGTAAATCCTCGGTTCTGCTATCGAATTCGGGAATCATATTTCGTGCATCAGTGAGGGATATTCTAAGTGCCGCGGGCGTGGCTTCATTGGTTTCAATTCCAGGTGCCATTTTTGGAGTTTTCGTGGATTTTATGAATCGCGTAGCGCGAGCTAAACGATTTCCAGAAAGCCTGTTGCTATGAGTAGCTTGGGCTGAATAATTTCTCGTACGTGTCACTACAATTTTGGCGAAAGATGTGAAGAGTAATGTTGGTATTTAGCCCGCTCATTATTAAGCTTGAGAAAAAATTTGTTTTTTTTTTTTGTTAGTAACACGAGGGTTGGCTCGAAACGCCCTGTGTGCATGAACGTGGAATACCAGAAAAGACTTGTTAAACTTTTATTAGAGAAAAAAAAAATTACACGCGAAATACGACTGAGAGAGAATTTTCTTTCTTAGAATTTACACTTTTCACTTCTTAAAAATATATATAAAAAAAATTTAAGAAATATGTAAAAATTTAATTTAGAAAAAAAAAGACAAACTTTTGTTAAAATATGTAGTTGGGGGACTTACTGTTGCATTCCCATGGTGAAAATGGTCTTCTTTTGCTCCTCACTGGCACTGTTATTTACGCTCCTTTAAAAAAATTTTTTTTTTACTGCATTCCTGGATTCCTCACTTGTGTAGTCTGTTTTTTCTTTTTTTTATATATATCTTTCCTTGCTTACTGGTTCATTACTGCGCGTACTTGTTCGTACGTGTCAAAGTCCCACGTTGCGTCGTCGTCGTCGTCAGGGTTGTTCCTCCTGCAGAGGCTTCGTTCTCCAGCAGGCACTCCAGTTCTCTGTCGAAAGGGTCGTCTTCGGTGTCGCTGGTCTCGTTCGTAGAATAATCGCTGGCCTCTTCGTAGTCGCTAAATTCCTCTTCAATTTCTACGTCTTCAACAAAATTTTCTTCCGCCTCTTCTGCGGGTAGATCCTCCTGATGCCTAGGATATCACATGGAGGGTTTCTTTAGAAGTTTCCGGATAATGTATTCTTCCTTCCTTCCTTCCTTTTCGTGGAAATCCCACCGCTGCCACCAATTTTTGTTGCGCGTCTGTTGGGCAACAGGACGAGGGAGTGCTTCTCGTAATGGAGGAAGATCACCTGCCCTTTCTGAGTAATTTGTATAGTCGGATATATGTATATATATCAGAAGAAAGACAGTCCTTCACTTTCAAGTCTTTATTTTATTAACATGCACTTCAATTCTGGCACTACTATTAATACACTATACAATTATATACTTCTATTAATACACTATACAATTTAATATGTGATCGAATACACTTCTGTTTAATATACACTTTTTACTGTATTAGCTGTTAAGATTCCTTACCGTTGGTCGAGGGAATCTTAGCAGTAGTTATTAACCTTTTTAATTTTTAAAATAGACTGCCTCGATCGAACAAATGATCGGAAATTTATAGTAAAGGTTGCGCCATCTTGCCATGATCAATCGCCAAGGAAATACTTATTTACCAGAGACCACGCCCCTTTACGTTAAGTCTCCAGCGAATCTCAGACGCAGCAAGACATTTTGAGTTTTTCCCCTCCGGGTGGTATTTCTTATAAGAATTAGCGAGTATCTCTTCGATTCTCGTTCTAAATTCACATGCGTTCCTATTTGCATTAAAGCTTTCCCCACTGAAAAAGTTTGGGAAATTCTTGAGTAAATACGCATAATATTCATGTTTACCTTTTTAAGGCAGTCCCCTCTGAGAATACTTGAATTGTTCTCACGTAAACAATTTCATGTATGTACAAATTGTCTCAGAGGCCATATGTTGGGATTTTTAACTGAGAAAGTAGAAAATGCTTTGTTTGCAATTTGATACGCTCGATTGTTAGCAATTGAGCGTTTGGTATTTCCTCATGTTCGAGGAAGTAAAACAATTGAGTTTTTCTCTAGTTGCTTCATGGCACATTTAGATTTTTATTTTGGTTGCTTCACGGCAACAATTATTAAGAAATTCTCACGGCCGCCTTTTGTAATGTGTATTACTGGCTTGGCTTGATTGTCACATATCTTGCGTGCTGCTTTTTATGTCTCTTTTTCCATATTTTTTTTAGGGAAAGTATATTTTATCTTTTCTAGGGAAAGTAATGAGTGGCCTCGTCATACTATTAGTATGAGAATAAAAAGGGAGTTTAGGGCCGCCACTCATTACAAGATGCCCTGGTCTATTACAATTCCAACATCGAAGGACACCACGTGAAGGCGGGCTCTGTGATGACTGCACTTTGTTACAAGTACATTCTTCCACTGAAATTTCTCTTACTCATACTGCACTCCGTGAAGCTTGTCTGGCGGACTCATACGCTAATGCATAGGCTAGTGCTTCTGCTGTTGATTTCTTTCTTGCAAGCCTTAACGATTGTTATAAATTTTGATCTGTAATAGCGTTCACAAATGCCTCCGTCGCCACTTCATTGAGAAAATCCGCATTCACACTGGAGTATGAAAGATGCGCTCGTCTATATCTGCCTGCAGTAGTTGTAGTGATTTGCCATGTATTTTAATCTTGTTGCGCAACTGTAGGGGATATACTTGCTGCATGTGTTCTTCTCCGTAATGTAATTCTATCGCCTGTACGAATGAAGAGTAATCACGTTAATTTTCAATCGCTACAGTTTGTAGAAGCTCTGACGCATGACCTTGAAGTGCTAATACCAGAACTATAGCTTTATCTTCATCATTCCATCCATTTACCTCTGAAGCTGCCTCGAATTGTCTCTTGGAGATATGCCACGAATTTTGTCCATCAAATATGGGAGGTTTCATTCTACCTGCGCCGGATATTTCAGCTGCTACGTTTAGAGGCTGACGATACTTTATTCTTTCCAGATCTGCTTTAAACCTTTCAAGCTGTTCCGTGACATTTTGTTGTACTCCCGACACTTGTTGTCAAACTTCCAACACTTCCTGCTGGATTTCTTCAATTTTCACATTTTATTCTTCTGTTCCTCCAAACAAATTTCTAGACAATTCTGCAGAGAATTCTTTTGTTCCTCACAAGCATCCTTTTGCTCGTCCAGACGGGTTTTCATAGATTTCTTGTGTTCCTCGAGAGAATTGCTTGTTTCCTCAAAAGCATTCTTCATCTGCAGAGCTAATGAAAGCTCTAATTTACTCATTAAAGTGCCCAAAACTTGTTCCATGTTCATCACAGACTTTTCTTCCGCTTCAGTTTTTTCCAAGTTATCTTCGAAAAAAAAAATGTCTCAGGATACTGTCCTTCTTCTATCAAAGCTTGTCTCAGTCGCTCGACGAGAACATTCTTTGCACCTGTCGTTTGTAATGACCAGTTCCCTAAATCCACTTTCAAATCCTGTATTCGAAGCTCCTCCAGTTTGCACCCCATCATAGGTGTAGAGGTTTGCTCAGGGATCAAAAAGTGTATACTATCTGCTGTATACTGTCGCCCAGGGAATTTTAGATCTGATAGTGTGTCGAGTTTAGAGGATCTACTATCAGGGGCCTCGCAGCTTTGTGCTGATGTCATAGTTGGAGATGACTTTAATGTAAATATTCTCCGCTGTGATTCCTTAGCTGATCGGTTCTTGTACTTTTTCCAATCAATTCATCTCAATGTAGTAACTCCCAGCCAACTTATTTTAATGCAACAAACCCTGCACTACTTGACATGTTCCTGGTGACTGATAGAAGTAAGGTGTTGTTCGTCGATCAGATCAGCCCTTTTAGCTCCTTAGATCATGATCTTCTGTTTATGGGCTACAATTTTTTAATGTACAATAACCGTCCAACGAACTACTCCTACCGAGATTACAATAGCATTGACGTTGAATCTTTGTTTGAAGAATGCAGACAATTGCCATGGGACACAATATTTGAGTGTACCTCAGTGAATGATCAAGTTGTTATTTTTTCCTTCTTAGTTGGACACCTATTAGAAACTCATGTTCCTCCTAAATCCAAGCACTTATTGAGTGAACGGAGCCCTTGGTGGTCGTATTCGTTTATTAATCGCTGAGAGAAAATTTTTGTACCATCGATATGGGCGTTTGAAAACTAATGAGGTGCGTACTCAATATAAAGTTGTTCGCAACAAAGTCACGTTAGCTGTAAGAAATGCTAAACGCCAATACTACAGTAGTAAGTCTAGCACTGATCTGAAACCCAAAACTCTTTTGCGTAATCTCCGACAAGCTGGTGTGTGTGGTCCGAAAAGATCATCCTGCTCACAACGTCCTGGTGACCTAAATGCGTATTTTTTGTCCGCTACAAACAACTTTGACACCTCCCACGATATTCAAGGTTTGCCTCTGCATTCCTTCTCAGATAATTGTTTTTATTTTCGCGAAGTAGATCTGGAGGAGATGATTTCTGCTGTTTTTTCGGTGAAGTCTGATGCGTTTGAGCCAGACTCCCTCTCACCACGTCTAATAAAAATACTGTTACCGTAATTGATAGGTATATTCTTCATATTTTGAATACCTGCCTAACGCCATCCTTTTTTCCCAGCACTTGGAAGACTGCTACTGTTCTGCCGATCCCGAAGAGAGCTAATGGCAAATTGCCTAGTAACTTTTGCCCCATAAGCATCTTATCTTTTCTATCGAAAGTGCTTGAAAAACTCGTGTATAATCATATCCTTGGTTGGGTGGAGGTGAACAAACTTCTGTCTCCTTGGTAATCTGGATTCCCGCTTTTCGCGGTTGTGAAACTGCAGTATGACTGCCATGAATGATAATGATTTTGGCATTTTAGTTGTCTTGGACTTCTCTAAGGCCTCCGATAGTGTTGACCATGGCCTTCTCCTTCATAAATTAGCAACCAATTTTAAATTTAGTGCAACAGCTATTTCATCGGTCAGGGCGTATATAAGTGGTCGTTCCCAGCAGGTTAATGTTGGTGATGAATTCTCAAATGCCTTGCCCGTGCTTTGTGGAGTTCCGCAGGGCTCTGTGATTGGCCCATTATTATTTAGTCTCTTTATTAATGACCTTCCTTTGGTAGTAGAGGATGTGAAGGTACACATGTATGCCGACGATGTACAGATGTATCTAAGTAGGACTATTGGTCTGCTTGAGGATTGCATTGAGCGTCTTAACTCTGATCTATATCGAATACGCATGAGGTCGATTCTCAATGGACTTCTGCTTAATCCTGCAAAATCGCAGAGCATGGCTTTCTACAACAGCCCTTTAAACGTCATCGATATACCCCGGTTATTTTGAATGCTTTTGTTATCCAGGTGGCCAGAAGGGCTACTAATTTGGGAATTGTTCTGAACTGTAACATGATGTGCTGCGACAACGTTAGTTCGATTCTCAATAAGGTGTATGCGGTTTTGAGAAGGTCATGGCTCTCGGCGAGTATTCTGAGCACTAATATGAGGCTAAAGTTGGTAATTACACTGATTATGCCTTATTTCACACTTGGAAGTTATATTTTTGCTAGCTTGTAGCGTGTAGGCGTAGGATGCCTACAAAGATTGCGTACGATTTGTTTATGGCCTGCGAAGTTTTGACCATGTTTGGTTGCTCACTGAGTACATATCTTAAGCGGAGAATGATTCTTCTTCTCTTCAAAATATTAAAGAGCAACCAACCAGAATATCTTAGAGAATTTTTCTAGCTCTCTTCTTCGCCACGTACTCATTCCGCGATTCAGTAAATTAGTTATGGAACGCTCTTTCCCTGTTCAGGCTGCCCGTCTTTGGAATGGTCCACTTGTAAACGCTCAGAGGGCCCAAACTGTCAATGCACTTAGGACTCTGATTAAAGCTCACATTTAACGTCAATTTCCTTCCAATATTACGGAAAAACGGAAAATATTTAATATTTCTTGGATGATTTCCTGTCGCGCGGTGAGTACAACTCTGTAAATTATGTTTGTCTTGCTATTTTTAACTTGTTTTTTTTTTTTAGTTTATTTCTTTAGTGTTTTTCCTTTATTTCTTAGTTTTCTATACATATATATATATATATATATATATATATATATATATATATATATTTATTTATTTTCTTTTCTGGCTTTGATTCTTTTGTGCTTAATTTAATTTTGTATACTTACCTTCTTATAACTGTACTATTAAAAGATTGTAATCTAGTGTACATATGCCATAGCTAAATATGTTATTATTATTATATCCTGGGGAGGAGACTGGGAGTAATGGTTGAAGAGCTACTTACACCAGCACAGCATGGTTTTCGGCCTGGCAGGGGTACTACGTCACTCCTGCTGTAGCTAGAGGATCAGCTGAAAACAGCACGCGCTCAGAAACTGGACTCCCATATCCTCTCACTCGGCCTGGAAAAGTCCTTCGACCGGGTGGGGAATTGATACAAAATTCATCCACATAATCCTAAGTTTTCGATCCCACAGAACTTTCCAAGTTAGAGTTAACGGTTTTACTACAGGAAAATACAAACTAGAAAATGACATTCCACAAGGCTCTCCACCATCCACCTCTCTTTTCAATACATACATCCACTCATTGTAAGCACAATTACACCACATAGACGGCCTACAACACTACATATAGGCTGACAGCTTAATAATCGTGACAACAAACAATAATGCTACAGAGACGCTACGACAGGCAGTAGTCAAAGCCGAAACTTGGTGCCGCGAAACTGGGTATTGATACCAACGGTTAAAGCGGAAAGGTTGGCTATACCATCCACCAGGACGTACAAACACGACAATCTAGACATAGATGGCGTCGAGATAGGGCACAGGATAAATGTAAAATCCTTGTAGTCACTCTCGTTAAAACATTAAAATGGAACGGGCATTTAAAGAGTATAAGAGACAGGCTTTTAAGAGTCAACTACGTGGTGAAAGCCATCGCCGCCAAAGAGAGGAGCATCTGTGGCCAGCTCCTTAAGCATAGCCAAAACCCTGGTGAACGGTATAACTAACTACGCAACTACCCTCTACGGAACAGCAGCACAGACTGAACTAAATAAACTGCAGACCACCATTAACAACATACTCAGGACAGCAACTGGAGCCCATCGGACAACATCTGTGGAAGCTCTATGGATTGAAACGGCAATCAAAATATAGTAGAAAGAATAACTTTAGCTCAATCGCGGCTAATTGCGAGGAATACCGTTTCCAATAAAAGCCCACACCATACGACGCTGAGAGGATACATGGAAAAACCTCCATTGAAACATTTTTCGGTACTATACATTGCCCTTCAATCCACAAATGCACTAAGAATCCTATTACCGACTAATCCATTATCTCCTCCGTACGAAAGATCCTACCCACCTCCAGAGAGCCTCATCTGTTCTCACACCAATTCCAGGCTGCTCAAAAAGTCCACGCCACCGGCAATGTATAGGGCTATTCATAGAGAAGACATCGCAGCGTCAAAATATGACCTCCATATATACACTGACGGGGCAAAAAGCGAAAGCCATGTATCCAGTGCGGTTGTTACTTACAGGCCACGGGAATCCACTCCTCTGGAGAACAACAAACGTAATCTCCATCCAAACGCATCAGCAAATGAGGCAGAGATATATGCGATTCACATGGCAGTAAATCTGGCCAGGGAAAAAGAAAAATCGGCAGTCATTTTCACAGACGACATGGCAGCTCATTATCAAAAGAACTGTCAGACCAACATCAACAATGTGGTTTAATAATACCACCATGTGAATCGTTTATTCGAAGGTGTGCTGGAATAGAGATACCAAAAGAAGAAATAGAAAAATGGGAAAGACAAATAACATTTCTGGCCAAACACTGGAGGCATACTGTCTCACCAAAGCTCAAATCCCCATCTGCCATCTGGCAAGGTGCGAACAATTCATACCCGAATCACCCATTCTTACTATATAACGCCACAACCTGGCTGTGAAGAATGTCAAGTACCACTGACAATGGAGCACATACTGACGACATGTACAAAAACAATACGGACAAATACAGGACCTCTCCCAGCCCTTCCCGAATTATTGTCTCCCGAGAATCGCGATCCGCTTTTCAAACTCCTTATACAGTTGCAAATAATAAAGCACATATAAAACAAAACAGGAAAGAATAAGCCATCACCTATCTCGTCTTTCTTTGCAGCTCTTATTACTCTGACACTATTTTCCTTCAGGGCATTGGCAAGAGCACCGCAAGAACAAGAACTGGTCAATAATACTAGTAGAAGGTATAGAAATAGGTAGGCAACTGAAAAAATGTTATGTATAAGTAAATTAGCCTACAAGAATAAACGTAGTTAAGAATAGACATAAGGCATATAAACAAAAAGGACACTGAACTATCAAAAAATTTAGAAATACCATAGCAAACAACAATATGGATATAGTACCCGAGTGCGTAGATATAAGTATAGCTTTACATTATATGTAGGATATATACTAGTTTAAATGAATAAATAAATATTTTCCTTTCTCTAAAGTTTCTTCTTTCTACAGTCAAGGTTTTTGAGGCACGTAAGGTGTATGAGCCTCTAACACATTGCGCATACACAAGGACGCTTGAGACTTCTGGAATATTAGTTTAGTTACATTAAGAGGCACCTGGGTTATTATACAATTGTCAGTTCGCGAGAATATCTTATTTCGGAAAACTGATTCTTGTTCAATTAAGGGCTTATAAGAATCCATTACTATGCATACGGAAACGTTTCTTCCGTTAAGGTTTATTGATTATGTTGATGACACAAATACAAGAAAACTTTATGAAAAACTTTACAATAGCAGATCGAAATTGGAAACTAACCAAGAAAATAAATACGCACATTACTTACAATGTAGAATAATGTACAGGGTGTCCTAGCAAAGACGAATTTGGTTCTCATATGAGAATTTTGGAAGAGAGATTCTTGAAAAATATTTCACTACGAGTTGAAAAGCCGGCCTTCTACTACTAACGAAATACGCGTGTTTGAGTACACTTTGCGGCGCTCGTACGCGGAAACCGTTCATTTTACAAAAAAAAAACAGGTTAGTACATAAATTATAAGAAATTTACTCTAGTTTAAGTTATTATATAAATATTCTCATCGTAAAATGAATCGGAAAGAAGATATTGCAAAAAAAAACTGTTTTTGGCGACATTTTTTCAATATGGCGGCACGAGCGGCAAGGTATGAGATGACAAAGTGAAAATTCGGAAAGTGCACATCGAGATCTGTAAAAATACCAATTTTCAAAACTCCCAGAAAACGCTGAAATAAATGAGAAATGACTAGCTTATCGGCCAGATGAGTTAACTAATGGTAAATAAATGAATCGCAGTATTTAGTTCCAATCCTATATTAATTTAAAAACAAATATTACAGATTAATAAATTGCCTAAATGTAAAGAAAAGCTAAAATCACGGCTTACTGTACCTATATCGTAGTTTGTCTGGAGGTTCACAATACTCTTTGACTATGAGTTTACATAGGAATACATGAAATACTATAATTATGGCGCAAATTGACACCCAGAAAAATGTGGGAAGTCCTCCTAGGTGATGTCCATTTTTATGAAGTGCAATAACATGATATTCATGAGCAGGCGCTAAAATTACAAAGTTTTTATGATTATAATTTTTCCTACACCGAAGAAAATACCTTCAATAACTTCTTTAACATGAATCGCCTGGTGCAATTCCTCTATATGCTGTTTATCGGCTGTTATATACAAGATTGCAGTCGGGGGATCAGTCACTTTTACGGGAAACATTTTCTTTGAAGGTCTGAAATATTTTTTATGAATTTAAATTTCGCCTGAAAAAGTGCACATAAATTAACCCTAATAAGATCGGTTCGTCCAGACAACCAGCATCACAAGCATAGTAGCTTCGATCAGATCTATCCAATGCGATATACATTACTGCTTTATTATCCTCTGTCACCGACACAGTCACATTGACATGTGTCATATTACCGTAGTTTAGTCGTCTAAAGTGATAGTCCCGATGCAAAAACTTTGGGTGGATGTTGAATTCTAGATGCTGGTTACTGAATTTGAAACTGCCAAAACTGAGAACCATTGCTTGTACCACTCCACTGGCACCAGCACGTATTAAATTGTGGCAACCCTGAAAATACATTTATCAACCAAGAAGTAATTTGACAGTAATTTATTTATGTCATATGGATTCGTCAGTTTCAATCATTTTTATACCCTAGATGAAATCTAAGGGGTATACTAAGTTTGTCATTCCGTTTGTAACACCTCGAAATAATGATGGTAGAGCAAAATGGATTGGACACCCATTCATAATATTAAAAGTTATTTTGATTTTTGCATGTCCGTCTGTCCGTCCGTGCGCACGATAACTCGAGAACGCGTATACTTAGAGAGCTGAAATTTTGTGCATGGACTTTAAAAAAAAAAGTAAAATTAAGTTCGAAAATGAGACAAATCGGGCAACTCCTTCGTAGAGTTGCCATATAAAAATTTCATTTTCCGCTATATATTTGGACACTGCCTGAGAACACGTCGACGTAGAGAGCTGAAATTTCGTACATGATGTTTTTACTACATTAGCAATTCAAATGTCTGAAATGGACTAAATCGGGCAACTCCGTCTTGGTGTTGCCATATAAAAATTTAAGTTTTTTACGTATACTTTGAAAACGATAAATCCGAGACATTTTTATTGTACTAAAAACCTCTGCAGAATACGAAATCCTATAAAACTGATTATAATCATTTTTTCTGTGCGACAAACCGTTCTAGAAATATATGCGAAAAAAACTTCAAAATCAAACTTGAATAGATCGGTGACCATATGAAATTTAATACGGGCATTCATCTAGGGTATCATAAGAATTGGTCTTAGACCAATTCTAGCTTTTTTACTTGTCTAATAGAGTATTATGCTAGTAAAGGAAAGGGATCTATTTTTAACCCTAGATGAAATCTATATAGCCCCCGATTCTACATAAGAGATAAGAACTCTTATCCTCTTAACTGGGCTGTCAAAGCTCATTAGCAGACATTGGTACATAAAGAGTTAAGAGATGTCAGACGTCAGCTGATCTCTTAACTTTTGTGGAGATTTTTTTTTAAGAGATTTGGTATTCTATAATTCTAGCAAATGAAAATATCTGTCAAATATCTCTTAACATAAGAGCTCCTCACCGAGGTACGATTAAATCTCTTATCGTGATAGTTGCAGAAATTGTTTTGTTTTAAAATATCAAAATGTTGGATAAAATTGTGTAAAATAAATACATATTTATATAATTCGTATATAAATTATTCGTTATATAAATATGTACAACTTTGTGAAATATAAAATAATCATACAATTTGAGCCATGCAGAGGATAGTTCTGAGCAATATGAGAGACGACTTCACTTTGCTATCTCTGAGGCTGTATAGAATTTCAGAATGCTAAAATCTTTTGCCTTTAAAGTGATAGAAAGGACGTAACCTTACGATAATCTCCATTACTCGACAATATTATCGTCACTTTAAAGTTTTGGTAACAATTAATTTTTTTGCTACAGGTTTATACGAAAATCCTGTTGAACGTAACGACGGCTGTGGAACTCTTTACCTGCGATTTTGGTATTAAAATAATAATTCATTATCATTACGTGCTGTGAATTTATCAAACAGTTATTATTTATATCGATAATTGTAACTTTATTAAAGACGCACACAGTTATAGCTACGTATGGGTCGATCATATTGCCATTATCGCCTCGCCACTACGAGAAAGAAACTAAAGGAGAGGACCATCAACAACAATTTTCGTGCCAATCTCAAAAATGTGAAAGTTTATACACATACTATAAAAAATTCACATTGCAGGCGGATGGAAAAAAAAGTTTATGCAAGGGATTTTGGAACGGTTTTTGAAAGTATGACGCAAAATTCTATACCAGCAGCAGCATAGTGAAAGCTAGTAATACAAAATACCTTTTTGAGATTCCTGGTTCCCCAGTAAGCCTATTTCCATTTTCGGTTGCCCAATAACTTGCCTTAAAAATTCATTTTTGGTAAATCCATAATAAGGAAATATTAAAATTTTTCTACTTTTATCAAAATTACAAACATTTACCAATATTCTAATTCTCAGCTTATTATTAAAAAAATAAACAATTACAGTATAACTAAATTTCCACATAAAAGAATTAAATATTTTTCTATTTAGTACCCTTCCAATTTAAACCTTTTCTACGGCTTTTGTGCAAGGGTAATTTCTTTACCGAACAAAAACAAAAGTGACACCTAGGGTACATGTAGACAGATATACAACCATATGTTAGAAAGTGAGAAAAAGCATCACGTTCGCACGCAAAAATGGTAGAGGGTGCTCCGTATATGTCTTTAATCCTTTAAGGGGATGAAAGTAGAGGTCATTTGGGTCAAAAAAGTCTAGATACTTTTATATCGAACTTCGCTTGGTTTTCGAGTAAAACGATAATATCGATTTTCGAGATTTTGCATACCTTTTCAGAGTAATTTCGTTATAAGTTCTATTGTAATTAATGGATTGTGACGCTCAAACCTTTGTTTAAAAGAACACATAATTGGCCTTTCCAAGAATGCATAATTAGTTATAATTGTGCCTTCAGTTATTGAAAAAAAAACAGTTTTCTCTAGAATTTTTTATTTCACCAAAATTTTTGTCGCGCTTCAGTGTACATTTATTCGAAATATCACCATTGCACGAAGTTGGCAAAACTATGAAAAAATTTGCGCATTATGTCCCCTATCCAAAATGACCTCCCTAAGTGCTATCAACAATAACAATCAAAAGTTATAAGCAAACATTTGGAAGATGTGCCCATCGAGGTAATCTTCAGTTTTTTCGTAGGATTCTATCTCCTCCTACAGTTTTTAACCTACGACAACCATTTATATGTCATTGTACGGGAATCTGAACTGGCTATTAGATAGGGTACTTTTCGATTTCTAATTTTGAAAATGGAGGGGATAATTTCGAAAAAACACTTTTTTACCAAACTTGATATTTACGTAGATTTCGTTATTCCGATATCTTCATTTTTGCGGGGGGGGGGGGGGAGTTCTGGGAGGGGCGGGGGTTCAAAGTTTCAACTTTAAGCGGCTATATTTGTATAAAAACCACCAAAAATGTCTTTTCCATTTATGAATTTAGGACTTACTTGCTAGAACAAAAATTTGGTTGAGAAAATGTAGCCGCTTAAAGTTGAAACTTTGAACTTCCGCCCCTCCCAGAGCTTCCCCCTCCCGCAAAAATGAAGATGCGGAATAACGAAATCTACGTAAATATCAAGTTTGGTAAAAAAGTGTTTTTTTCGAAATTACCCCCTCCATTTTTGAAATTAGAAATCGAAAAGTACCCTATCTAATAGCCAGTTCAGATTCCCGTACAATGACATATAAATGGTTGTCGTAGGTTAAAAACTGTAGGAGGAGATAGAATCCTACAAAAAACTGAAGATTATCTCGATGGGCACATCTTCCAAATGTTTGCCTATAACTTTTGATTGTTATTGTTGATAGCACTTAGGGAGGTCATTTTGGATAGGGGACATAATGCGCAAATTTTTTCATAGTTTTGCCAACTTCGTGCAATGGTGATATTTCGAATAAATGTACACTGAAGCGCGACAAAAATTTTGGTGAAATAAAAAATTCTAGAGAAAACTGTTTTTTTTTTAAATAACTGAAGGCACAATTATAACTAATTATGCATTCTTGGAAAGGCCAATATGTGCTCTTTTAAACAAAGGTTTGAACGTCACAATCCATTAATTACAATAGAAGTTCTAAGTTATAACGAAATTACTCTGAAGAGGTATGCAAAATCTCTAAAATCGATATAATCGATTTACTCGAAAACCAAGTGGAGTTCGATATAAAAGTATCTAGACTTTTTTGACCCAAATGACATCTACTTTCATCCTCTTAAAGGATTAAAGACATTTACGGAATACCCTGTATATACACGCAATGGCCTCTCCTTTAGTTTTTCTTACTCGTAACCTCTCCATAAACATGACTTCTTCTTCTTCCTTCTGGAATAGTCAACGTCTTTAATAGCTGGGCTGACTGAAAGATTCTCCAAACCATCTTACTTCTTAAAGTTAATATTTCTCCACAAAACTTTTGTAGAATACTAATTCTGCTAAAATCTCTTACTTGCTAAATTTAAGAGGATCTCTTAAAAGTCTCTTATGTAGAATCGGGGGGTAAGTTTGTCATTCGATTTGTAATGCATAGAAATAATGATGGTAGAGAAAAATGAATTGGACACCAATCATAATATTAAAAGTTACTTTGATTTTTGCATGTCAGTCTGTCTGTCAGTGCGCAAGATAACTCAAGAACGCGTATACTTAGAGACCTGAAATTTTGCACAAGGACTTTAAAAAAAAATTAAATTAAGTTCGAAAATGAGACAAATCCGGCAACTCTTACGTGGGGCTGCCATACAAAAAATTTCGTATTCCACTATATATTTGGACACTGCCTGAGAACGCGTCGACATAGAGAGCTGAAGTTTGGTACATGGTGTTTTTATAGTAATATCAAATAAAATTTCAAAAGTGATATTGCCATATACGAATTTAGGTTTTTTACATATACTGTGAAAACGATCAGTCGCAGACATTTTTATTGTACTAAAAACTTCTTCAAATTACGAAATCCTATAAAATTGGTTAGAATTATTTTTTCTGCCCGACGGACCGTTCTAGAAATATATGCGAAAAACTAGGGTATCATAAGAATTGGTCTTAGACCAATTCTAACTTTTTCACTTGTTTTAATATAAAATCATTTATTTTCAGAAATTCAAATATCGTTTCATTTTGTCATGTTTCTTCATAATAGTTTAGATGTTGCATAATTTAATTTAATTCTTTAATATATATTTTTAGGCAAAGCAAGGGCTACTAAGCGGCATGAAAAGAGTGGCGGAGATGTCGATGTAGTCTATTCTTGAAAGGAAGAGGCAGAGAGATGATAGACTGGGCCAAGTTCGCAAATCTCGACAAAAAAGACTGTATGGCTGAAAGTATTCTGAGCGATGGATTACAGGGATTACCCTATAAAGGAGCAGGCTAGACATTTCCTGAGAATAATGTTCACGTATGTAGCCATAGCGAAAATGCAGTGAAAAAAATTGACATTGCGGCGGTGCTCTAGCAAGTAGATAATATAACAAATTATTGCCACACTTGTAAAATACACTTCCTGCTCGAATCCAGCATAGGAGCTCTATCAGCTTTCAAGGAATGTATTAGTATTAGTGCAATGAGAAATCTTGCCACCATATAATTCACAATTACTTTTTATTTGTATAAAAACCACCAAAAATGTCTTTTCCATTTATGAATTTAGGACTTACTTGCTAGAACAAAAATTTGGTTGAGAAAATGTAGCCGCTTAAAGTTGAAACTTTGAACTTCCGCCCCTCCCAGAGCTTCCCCCTCCCGCAAAAATGAAGATGCGGAATAACGAAATCTACGTAAATATCAAGTTTGGTAAAAAAGTGTTTTTTCGAAATTACCCCCTCCATTTTTGAAATTAGAAATCGAAAAGTACCCTATCTAATAGCCAGTTCAGATTCCCGTACAATGACATATAAATGGTTGTCGTAGGTTAAAAACTGTAGGAGGAGATAGAATCCTACAAAAAAACTGAAGATTATCTCGATGGGCACATCTTCCAAATGTTTGCTTATAACTTTTGATTGTTATTGTTGATAGCACTTAGGGAGGTCATTTTGGATAGGGGACATAATGCGCAAATTTTTTCATAGTTTTGCCAACTTCGTGCAATGGTGATATTTCGAATAAATGTACACTGAAGCGCGACAAAAATTTTGGTGAAATAAAAAATTCTAGAGAAAACTGTTTTTTTTTAAATAACTGAAGGCACAATTATAACTAATTATGCATTCTTGGAAAGGCCAATATGTGCTCTTTTAAACAAAGGTTTGAACGTCACAATCCATTAATTACAATAGAAGTTCTAAGTTATAACGAAATTACTCTGAAGAGGTATGCAAAATCTCTAAAATCGATATAATCGATTTACTCGAAAACCAAGTGGAGTTCGATATAAAAGTATCTAGACTTTTTTGACCCAAATGACATCTACTTTCATTCTCTTAAAGGATCAAAGACATTTACGGAATACCCTGTATATACACGCAATGGCCTCTCCTTTAGTTTTTCTTACTCGTAACCTCTCCATAAACATGACTTCTTCTTCTTCCTTCTGGAATAGTCAACGTCTTTAATAGCTGGGCTGACTGAAAGATTCTCCAAACCATCTTACTTCTTAAAGTTAATATTTCCCCACAAAAATTTTGTAGAATACTAATTCTGCTAAAATCTCTTACTTGCTAAATTTAAGAGGTTAAGAGATCTCTTAAAAGTCTCTTATGTAGAATCGGGGGGTAAGTTTGTCATTCGATTTGTAATGCATAGAAATAATGATGGTAGAGAAAAATGAATTGGACACCAATCATAATATTAAAAGTTACTTTGATTTTTGCATGTCAGTCTGTCTGTCAGTGCGCAAGATAACTCAAGAACGCGTATACTTAGAGACCTGAAATTTTGCACACGGACTTTAAAAAAAAATTAAATTAAGTTCGAAAATGAGACAAATCCGGCAACTCTTACGTGGGGTTGCCATACAAAAAATTTCGTATTCCACTATATATTTGGACACTGCCTGAGAACGCGTCGACATAGAGAGCTGAAGTTTGGTACATGGTGTTTTTATAGTAATATCAAATAAAATTTCAAAAGTGATATTGCCATATACGAATTTAGGTTTTTTACATATACTGTGAAAACGATCAGTCGCAGACATTTTTATTGTACTAAAAACTTCTTCAAATTACGAAATCCTATAAAATTGGTTAGAATTATTTTTTCTGCCCGACGGACCGTTCTAGAAATATATGCGAAAAACTAGGGTATCATAAGAATTGGTCTTAGACCAATTCTAACTTTTTCACTTGTTTTAATATAAAATCATTTATTTTCAGAAATTCAAATATCGTTTCATTTTGTCATGTTTCTTCATAATAGTTTAGATGTTGCATAATTTAATTTAATTCTTTAATATATATTTTTAGGCAAAGCAAGGGCTACTAAGCGGCATGAAAAGAGTGGCGGAGATGTCGATGTAGTCTATTCTTGAAAGGAAGAGGCAGAGAGATGATAGACTGGGCCAAGTTCGCAAATCTCGAGAAAAAAGACTGTATGGCTGAAAGTATTCTGAGCGATGGATTACAGGGATTACCCTATAAAGGAGCAGGCTAGACATTTCCTGAGAATAATGTTCACGTATGTAGCCATAGCGAAAATGCAGTGAAAAAAATTGACATTGCGGCGGTGCTCTAGCAAGTAGATAATATAACAAATTATTGCCACACTTGTAAAATACACTTCCTGCTCGAATCCAGCATAGGAGCTCTATCAGCTTTCAAGGAATGTATTAGTATTAGTGCAATGAGAAATCTTGCCACCATATAATTCACATTTGCTTTTTATTAAAAGTATTTATGTGGGCAATTGTTGTAACCTCCATCATTGAACTTCTATGGTAGGCGATCAGAGATAACCATACCGATGAGACCTCTCTGATCGCTGGGTCGAAAAGTTCAATCATTTTTTTTTTTGCATTTAAAATGCATTTTGTAGAAATTATTTTCAATAAATTTCAGTCTGTTAAGACGAGAAATCTCCTTCGTATAACATCTTTCTTTCCTCCAAGGAAATTACTGAGGATGTTGTCGTTACGGTTCCGACGAAGTTACGGGGTAAGCACTGGTGGGGTTCAATGTCGTTCTCTTGTTTACTGTAGTCAATGGTTGGTTTTCGATTCTTCTCGAAGACCTTCGCTATTGCTCCATCTTGAACCTGGAACTTGAGGATTGGTCGTCTGTAGTCGTTTATGTGTAGTACTTGTCAAGTCATCATTATCGAAATATGTATATTATTTAAGTTGGGGTCATAATCGGTCGGTCGCAACAAATCGATATGGCGGGTATGCTCTTCCTTATTAATTAATATATCATAAAGTCTTTTCCCACTTCTTCTAACTACGATTTCGAATTTATTAAAATTTATTAAAATCGAGCTTGAACTTTATCGCCAATGTTAAATTCACGAACGTTGGTATTTAAATGTCTTTGTTTTTCGTTTACTTTTGTTTGAATGTCCTTTTAACTAGATCTATTTTAGTTCTTATAGGTCGTTAAAACATTAATTTTGATGGGCTTAAACCAGGTGCTGAATTAGGCACTTTGTGGTATTGCAACAAAAGTGTGCAGCAAGGTTTTTATTTATATCCCCATTTTCATTCTTCGAAGAACTTGTTTAATGGTTTGAGCTGCTTGGCCTAGTCGTTGGACGATGGAAGATACGATGCACAAAACCTTTAAGAAGCACCATTTGATTTATTAGAGGCTCTGAATTCTTCAGATGTGAAAGATGTGGCGTTGTCTCAAACAAGTGTAACTGGATGACCGAATCTAGCAAAAAATTGACGTAGTATTTTAACTGTCTTTAAAGTTATTGTCTTTTTTGGAATGGACTCAACCTATTTGGTATACGCATCTACAATAATGAGAAAATAATAGCCACAAAATGGTCCGACGTAATCTATGTGCACCCTTTGCCATGGACTGGTTGAGTAGTCCAAGGATATGGAGTAGCCTCGCTTGGATTTGCGTTGACTCTGCAGCAGCTAGGGCACGTCGAGTTATGTATTCAATATCACGATAAACTTTCCATCATCATACTCGTATATAGCTATGCGCTAATGCTTTCATACGAACTATGCCGGTCTAAGCTTCATGAATTTGTTCGAGAACACACATTAGCAATACCCTTACCCTTGATTTGCATATCAAGGGCTATCTTCGCTGCCGTTGCGATGGCGAAGATTCAGGCTGGAAGACAGTGATGTGTCTTCCAAGTGAGTACTCTATCCCCTTATATAAGCCATAAACCATATAATGTATTTGTCAATGCACCATGGTTGCTCTGCGAATTTAAAATTGCATATCGGTATCTAAAGTGAAGCAATTTATTGAGACGTTTCGGGAGTCATATAAACCATAACCTAACGCAGTGCTCTGCGAATTTAAAATTGCTTATTAGATCTATCTGAAGTGAACCGAGATATTGAGACGTTTCGGGGTACGAAATCGCAAATTTGTACCAATAATGTACTACAGATACACATATCTACACTGCAAGATAGCACCAATTGTACGTATCCCAGCGGTCTGGACCTAAATTAAAATATTAAAAAATTCCAATACAGCAGCAATGTGTAGCTAAGTGAAATAGATCATATTCATTAACATATACATATTTTTCTATAAGTCATATAAACCATAACCTTAATATATTTGTCAATGAACCAAGGGTGCTCTGCGAATTTAAAATTGCTTATTAGATCTATCTGAAGTGAACCGAGTTATTGAGACGTTTCGGACTATGAAATCGCAAATTTTGTACCAATAATGTGCTATAGATCAGACTGAACCTACACATCTGCACTGCAAGATAGCACCAATTGTACGTATCCCAGCGGTTTGGACTTAAATTAAAATATTAAAATTTTCAGTTCACAGTGTGCAGTTACGTGAAGTGAACAATATTAGCGGTTATAAATTTTTTTCTGAACGGTTTTGATGTAAACACTGATAGAAATTATTTTCCCAAGCGCCGACAATGCGCCGCGAACTACATTGGATAATATTTCTAAGTAAGTTGAATATTATTTATTGAGATACCCCTTTGGTATACGGTCGCAACCTGGGGCCAATTTAGAGTAACAAATCGGACCTTACAAGTACATCCCTATACCGGGAGCTAGCACCAATGGTGCGTTTCAACGTGACCACGACACATCTTAAAGTATCAATCAGTTTAACGCCACCAAGGATACACCGCAGATTTACCTTCCGAAGAAATAAAAGAGATTTTTTTTGTATATTAATTATTTCCAAAAGCATTTAGTGCACCAGAAGTGCTTAGTAAGTTGAATTTCAGAGTAGAAAATTATCAAAATTATATCTCAATTGTTTTCAAAATCATTTAGTGCACCAGAAGTGCTTAGTACGTTAGTTTTCAGAGTAGGAAGTTATAAAAATTATATTTTAATTGTTTTCAAAATCATTTAGAGCACCAGCAGTGCCTTAGTACGTTAGATTTCAGAGTATGAAGCTATAAAAATTATATATTAAACTGGGCTATATCTGGAAGATGGCTAGGAATCATAGAGATAGACTACTCGACGGAGGTGAATTAAAGATAGAAAAAAAAACAAAGAAAAACTTATTTGTGCTGCTACTCGTCGGGGGTGAATTTAAGATTAACAAAAAAAAAAAAATAAACAATCTTTGTACTCAGTCTCATAATATAAAAATTAAAATGCATCTTATGGAGTAAGAAAGCGGCTCGTTTCTCTTCTCTTTTCTCTCCCTGACTCTAACAGGTGAACGCCACGGGACATCGCCAATCCGCTGCCAGCGATGTTATAGGTGACCGGGGACGGCAGGAAAAGATCATGCCATCCGATCCTTAGGATATTCTCCAGGTGAGTATGGTGTACGAGGTCCCTTCAGGTCCTGTGTGTGGGTTTTCTTGTATCTTTTTGGTCGTAAATCTCGTTCTTCGTTATACGTTCGTTTGCATTTCGTTTCTTGCTAGGCACGATAAATGTTGTTTATGGTGAAGTGACAGGTCGGTTTCTTTTTGGCGAACCCACCCCACACTCTCCACATATAAACCGAGGTGCTAGCGTCCCGCCCCGGTTAGTTGTCACTGAGTGAGCTGTCAGCTATTGCTGGCAGTCGGACTTTACGTCCTCGAGTCCTCACTCGTTCCTAACTACCATAACAAAATATCTGTGCTTCTACTTTAGACGAAAGCCAATTTAACTGTGTGAACGCAGATGTGTTCCATTAGTTGATTTTTTACAGCTGTCACATATAAATTTCGTTACATTTATAATTAACATGCAATACATAAAACTTGTTAAGGGTCACTTTAGACCCAAGAAAATTAAGTGCGACTTTTTGTAGCGGTATAACGACTACACAAAATCTTATTTTTAGTAAACTAAACAAAGTCATAAAATTTTTAAGTCCGTGATTAAGATAATTTCAAAGTTCTACTAAAATTAATATTGATTTGTGTCGAATAAGACCTCAGGCATGATGAAGGTTCAATAATACCGTTGTACCTCACTAACATTTTAAATTTTTCCTCTTTCTATACTGTATTCTATTCTGTACTCAATTTACAAACGACTGAAGATTGCTGGTAAAATATCAAGTGCAGCAGAATTAGGCGCGAATAGTAGAATAGATGTGACTATTAGGGAGGAAATTTTTGTTAGGGAAACTGCTGCTAACGTAGATGCACGTGGAGAAATTGCTGCTAATACTAGTGTAGATAAGTCGTTAGAAAAAACCGCTGCTAGCGTAGGTGTAGGAGGTAGAGCTACTGCTGGTGAAGTTGAAGCAGAAAGGCTAACTGCTGTTAGCGAAGTTGTAACAGAATGGCTAACTGCTGCTGGCGTAAATGTAGCAGAAAGGGAAACTGCTACTAGTGTAGATTTAGATGGTAGAATTACAGATAGTGTAGGTGTAGCAGAAAAGGAAACTGCTGTTGGCGTAGGTTTAGATAATAGAGATACTGTTAGCGAAGTTGTGGCAGAAAGGGAAACTGCTGCTAGTGAAGATATAGGTTTTGTACAATCACGCCACAGTTGCCACTCCTCGATTGTACAAAATTACAGATAAGTATTGGCGAGCTTGCTGGTCTCAAACCCAGCTATACGAAGTTCGATGAACCAGTCTGTGATGGCAACATCGTGATCGCCTACCTTAAAATTGACAGCGAGGAGAAAGCATATTTTATGGAGGTTATGATATGGTTTACTGTGATGATCGAAAAGCACGTCCAGCAAATCATCTACTAAGTAGTTTCGTCGTAGAAACTAAACATATGCAAAATCTTCGCGAGCTATCGTCGGCGAAATAAAATAACTATAAGCGTATGCTCTGCTCAATTTTTAGATGGGAATATAGTGCTTTGAATAACGTGTATACTACATATTTCCAATCCACCAAAGTACACGAAGGTACATATGGGCGAAAGATATACACCTATGGGTACTGTGCGCACCCTTGCTGCTGTAAATGTTGGTCGTCGGGCAGAAAGTGAAGTGGAAAAAAAACTCTTGCAATCGAAAAATCAGTACGGCTTGGTTTCTGCCTGCCGTATACGCCACAGTGCACAGTGCATATATGAGGTCAGTTTGTCTGTGCACTGTAGCGTTTACGGCAGGCAGGAACCAAGCCGTACTGATGAGTAATACGGTTCCTGCTAATACGAAACGCCCGCTTTTGCGTAGAAATTTCGTTTTTAAAAGATTTTTCGATTGCAAGAGTTTTGTTTTCCACTCAATTCTTGAGCTGCGGATATGTCAGCAAACTCAGTCTATTTCATATTGATTAAATTCGCTAAGAATTTATTTCATGGCAAAACTCTATGAAATGCTAGTCCCGCGTAGGGCTAATCTTGCTAGGCATTCAAGTAAACACATAGTATTTCGCCTCGAGAAAAATTAGTTGACAGATTTTTTAAATCAGCTTGGAAGTTTGAGATCGACTGACCTTTATGTTGGAACTGCTGCTCAGCAATCTCGCTAGGTGCAGCGCATAAATGTGCACGTAATAACGATGTAAGTTCCTTATATCATATTAAAGAGATTTCGGGGATCAGGTGCGGTGAAGCAGGTGAGAGTATGGAACAGTTTGGGTTCTAAACAGTTAATTAATATCTGCACACAGTTTTTATCCCCGTCATTTCACTTATCCGATAAATCGCATAATTCAATATAGTTTTGAAGCCTTTGTAAAAATCGAATGTTTCGTTCGTTTGTCTCATCAGAAGATGTTAATTGAAGACCAAAAAATGTTTTTTTATTACTAAGCCAAGCTCAGGGGATATCCTATGATGCAAAGCACAGCATGGGCAGGAAGGAGATAGGGAAATGAATTAGGGTACATTCGCAGATTATATGCCAGAGAAAACAGAAGATGTGCGCGATTTTCAGCGCGAGTATTGCGTGCGGGAGTCATTCTACAAGGGGTCATGTAGCGATGAAGGAGCGAAAAACATCCAACATTGCGGCGGTGCTCGAGTGAGTTGATATGACTAGTTGGCCAAATCGCCAATGAGTTTGAAGGCTCTCTTTTGAACAATATCTAATGAAGCTAAGGCTGTGTGACCAGCCACGGTCCAGATATGGAAATTGTATTCCATTCTCTAGGTCTTATGTAGGACTTGTAGAGGTGCGCTAGATTCGATGGGCTGAAATATTTCTTTTACCTTTCAGAAATGCAAGACATTTTGATGCTTTTGTACTGTAAATCAGTGCTCCACCCAAAGAAACGGGAAAGGAAAAATTATGATTTTGTTTTAAAGAAATGAGACAACTTTGGGGCTTAGATGCATTGAATTCGACGCGATTCGCTTTGCCCCAAGTGAGGATATTATCAAGGTCGTTATTCAATGATCTAATCATGCAATTTCGGTTAACAGTTGTGGTATTCACATATGTGATGTGGGAACCATGTGATCTTTGAATGTTATGTATTATTAAGTAATGTACCGTAATCTACGAGTATGTATTTTGTATAATGTACGCAATTTGAGTGCCCAATTAAAAACGCATAACTGTTGTATCGATGCAAATTCCAGAATTAAAATACTGTGCTGAGCTTCACTACATATGGAAAGCCAGAAAGTTCAGACCCATTTTCAGAATCAATTTTAAAATGCAAATGTTTTTTTCTTTTTCAACTACGTTAAATCTAATGTACGGCATGTGCCAGATGGAGAAATATTTCCGTTTTGTGATAAATCTACATCTACTACGTGAAATATTACTCGCACGTCTATCTCTTGAATATCTCTACTATTGATAGTCACCAGTCCATAGATTTTTTAGAAGTGCGAGCCAAAGCGTTCTACATTACACCAACTCAATAACGCATTGCCCTTGTCCTAGGAGACGCGGAAAGTCTCCGAATAACTTCTTGATGTGGAAAGGGATCTTGCATGTTGTATGTCGCTAATTTGTGGAGCCACGTACGATGAACAGATTAGGTAGGGGGCGGCTAAGAACATGTGGATGAATCTAGATGATAATAAGAAACGTTAACGAATAGCAAAAAGTTCTAAAATACTAGAATGATTTGCAAAAGACTTTCCATTTTTGCATTAAGTACTTTAATAACCCATTTTAAGAGTGCAGTGTATTTTTAACACTAATTATTAATCGTTTTAGCAACTTACCTGCTTTTCTAGAGTCAGCATCCAAGACGAAACCAAACTGTTTAACGCCTCCAATGAATCCATATTTAGCCAAAGGTTGTTTGCCTTTTTGAAATAGATTTAAGTTTTAAAAATTTAAAAAATAAGTAGTCAATACAAACCTGAAGTGTATGGTAAGTATCATAGCAACCTTCTGCATATGTTAACGTTCGGGCTATTTCATGTTTCCTTTGTGGAGTAATAAATTCCTCAAATTCGAAACTTCGAACATTGGATAGAACAGCGTATATTGTAGCATTTATTTTATCTCCATTTATACTGTTTTCAGCTTTTGAAGTGCTTATACTAAACCCTGATTCCCAGAGGGTATTCCAAACTCTAGTGTGCTGCTTCTTAAAGTTGTAGAAGGGATTATCCACTTGTTCGTGCTGAATTTCCTGCAACGCTCGTTTTATTGAGTCAACAGCGGATTTTTCATTTTCTTCAACGACTTCTGCATATTTGTTTTTGTTAATATGTTGTGAATAATTGATTGCCATAATAATTTCCAGCTTAGTAAGACCACGTTTCTTCAATGTTATAGAGCGGGGAATTTTCCTCGTTACTATTGATACAATTACAATTTGTTCGGAAAGAGATCCTACTCCAACTGATCCACTAACAACTTGATATTCAAGAATATTTGATCCATGCTGAAGCCTTTAACAAGTCAATTAAAAATTTGTTTAAATGATTTCAAATCAATCTTACTTAATATCTCTAGTTATCGCGCTTGGCCAATCTGATATTCTGGGCAGAGTTAAATCAACGTCAACTATTTGGTTTCGTGTATTAGTTATTTTAATTTCTTGAACAAGAATGGACGGCAAGTTCCGATGTGCAAAATATTCGTATGAAACGAAGTAGTCTTGAAAGCACTGAAATCTAAAAATTAATATATACATACATAATTTTGTGAGTTTGTTAGACTGAGAAGGTAATTTATGTAGATCATATTTTCCATAACGTTCAGAATTGTAAACAGTCTTACATTATAAGTGAAGACAATAACACCATAATATCCAATGCGAGTGCTGTTCTGCAATATTAAAAAAACAGAATGCTAAAAGGCAGAAGCCTTTTGTTTTTATTAGTTTCTCTTGTTTGTACTGCCTGTTGATAACCAATATATTGTGTTTTTTGTTTTGCCTCCTTTTTTCACAGCAAATTTGAAAATAATTATTTTCCTACCCCTAATAACACAAGACAAGACTTTAGCATCCTTTGACGCTTTTCCCCTGTTTTCCGGCTGGAGCGTTTCGTGAGAGGAGTCTCTCTCTGATCACAGCTACATTGAGTTCTGTATGGGTGCTGACCCTATTGAGGTGGAACCATACAGGAATCCGAAGCAGACTGATTGGGGGAGATACCACAGGGAGCTAGTTTCCACGCTCGATTCTCCGGCTAAGAGAATCAGAAGTGTTGCCGCCTTAGAAAAGGCGGTAGGAAGGCTGCAGTCCGCTGTGACTGCGGCTTTCGAGGCTTCCTGTCCCATTAGCACGGACATTGGAAGGAAACCTATGCCGTGGTGGAACGGCAGTCTTAGTGTACTCCGTAAGGCTTCCAGAAGGCTCTTCAATAAGGCCAGGAGGACTGGCTCGGAGGGAGACTGGCGGGCCTACCGCGAGACGCAGAGTAATTACAAGAGGCTTGTCAGGGAATCAAAAAGACAGGCCTTTGTAGATTTCTGCGAGGAGCTTGACGGCTATCGGGAACCGGTTATGCTGCTCAGGGCTATCAGGAGCGACCCGTCGGCTAGGCTGAGTGTTCTGAGGGGGCCAGATGGCTCCTTTACGGCATCGAAAGAGGAAGCCTGTAGACTTCTTCTCTCGACGCATTTTCCTGACTGCAGGCTTGAAGAAGACCTGCAGGCAGGTTCCGATTATCCGCTACCTCATTGCACTGGTGGAGATTGGTCCACTGCCGCCAAGGTAGTTGATGTCGAGAAGGTGAAATGGTCAATTTTAACCTTCTCGGCCTTTAAAGCCACGAGTCCAGACGGTGTTTTGCCTGTCCTTCTTAAGGCTGAGAGCGTTGTGCTGGCCCATACATCGACTCCATTTTCAGGGCATGTATCGCTTTTGGATATGTCCCTGAGATGTGGAGGAAGGTGAGGGTTGCCTTCGTTCCGAAGCCTGGTAAGGCTTCCTACATGGACCCGAAGAGTTTTCGAACCATAAATCTCTCGGCATTTCTTTTGAAATGCCTGGAGAGGATGTAGATGCATATATTAAGGGAGTACCCTTAAAGGCTTCTCCCTTAAACACCTCACAGCACGCTTACCGGAGGGGCAGATCTACGGAGACGGCTCTCCACTCAATGGTAACTGTCATTGAACGGGGACTGGATCGTGGACTGTTTACCTTGGGGGCCTTTCTTGACATCGAGGGGGCTTTTGACAAGGCCACCCCCGAGTCGCTATGTGAGGCAGCTCGTCGACATGGTGTTGACCGCACTGTTGTACGATGGATCGACCAAATGTTAAGACGACGATACTTAACTGTGGATGTAGGCGGCCGAACCTCTCTCAGTGTGCTGGTGGAGAGAGGCTGCGCGCAAGGGGACATGCTATCCCCAGTACTCTGGTGTATGTTGGTTGACTCAGTCATCACGGTACTGAAAAACGTGGGATTCTCATGTGAAGCGTATGCGGATGACATCCCTCTGCTCATTTCCAGGCGTAGCATGGCTGCTGCCTGTGCCTTCATGCAACGAGGCCTCAATATTGTTGAGGACTGGTGCACCCATCATGATATGACAGTGAACCCAACAAAGTGCAGCTTGGTGCTCTTCTCCAGAAGACGTAAGCTGGCGTACTTTGCTTTTCCAAAGCTTTTTGGACACACTCTGCAACTCTCTCCTCATGTCAAGCACCTTGGACTCTTCCTTGACTCGAAGCTGATATGGGGATTGCACGTGGAGGAAAAAGTTAATGCGGCTATGAGGGTCTTCGCTCAATGCAGGAGAACCATTGGCTGCACATGGGGCATGAGACCGAGGGTTGTGCATTGGATGTACACCTCGATCGTCAGACCCATGCTCACATATGTATGGTGGCCGAGGACGCTTGTGGGGACTGCGATCCGGGAGCTAGCGGGCCTGCAAAGGCTTGCCTCCTTGGGAATTACGGCCTCCATGCGATCTATGGCTACTGCGGCTCTTGAGGTCTTACTCAATCTGCCACCCCTGGATCTTGTCATCAGGCAGAGGCCAAAAGGGCTGTGTGCAGATTGCGCTTATGGGGACGTTGGGAGGGCGGCTGGACTGGCTCTTCTCATTGCTCTATGTCGTATCGGCTGGACTTGGAAAACCCTCTGGCCGGTATGCCACGGGATGCGATGGTACCTGAGCTTCGTTTCAGGCGTCGCTTCTCTGTGAGCTTTCCTGCAAGGGAATCGTGGACTGCGGGAGGTGCCTTATCGTGCCTTCCCCGGTCTGCTCTAAAAATCTTCACCGACGGCTCTCTCACTAATGAGGGAGCTGGGCCAGGTGTCTACTTTCCTGAGCCTGATTTTGGAATGGAGTACTCACTTGGAAAACACACCACTGTTTTCCAGGCTGAAGTCTTCGCCATCTCAATGGCAGCGAAATTAGCCCTTGATATGCAAATCAAGGGGAAAGATTTCGCCATCCTTTCGGATAGTCAGGCAGCCTTGATGGCTCTGAATGGCCCTCGGATAACGTCTAAGTTCCTGGGGGACTGCAGGTCGTCAGTGGATAAGTTGTGTTTTCACAACAAAGTGTCCCTCCTGTGGGTTCCTGGTCACATGGGGATCATGGGGAATGAAAGGGCTGACCTTTTAGCTAGGGCTGGCTTCGATTCTCTGTTGCTCGGACCGGAGCCCGCCGTAGTCGCTGCCACCTCGAGTATCGGGTCTCTCATCAAAGCGGATGTTCATAGGAAACATCAGCAGAGATGGGAGAACCTGAGTGCTTGTAGGTGTACAAAACTGTTTCCTGATGGGCCCAATGGGAATATCTCCGATTTTCTCATGGGGCTCGGAAGGAAACAATGTAGAACCATGGTTAGCATCATCACCGGCCACAGCTCACTTCACGCTCATCTAACAAGGATGGGAGTTTTTGACAGTCTTGAGTGTCTGTCCTGCATGGAGGGAGAGCCTGAGACAACCGAACACTTTTTGTGTGAGTGTCCGGCCTTCGCTCGGAGCAGACTGGATACTCTAGGGTCTCCCCTTCTACCTGTGGATGAGACCAAGACCTGATGCGCTTCATTAAGAGGACAGAGGATAGTACAATGAGCCGCTATGGCCTACGTGTTTGGGATGGGTATCTCCTGTTCCCCCTATTTTCGAAAAAAAACCCTAATAATTTCTTTTGGATGTGTTTTTTTTTTATTTAGAAAAACAAAATAAAGTGGAAAAGTCTCATTTGAATTGCCAACAAGAGATAATACAGGAAAGCCCGTGTTGTTTCTAGTAAAAACAAAATTATGAATTCAACAAAAAAAACAATGTTAACCATAACATACAAATTAACTACATTCATATAAAAATAGAAATCAGCAATTTATAGAACAAACAAATTAAAGAAAACAAGCAAAAGAAGCTAGCGAGCCAAATGAGTTACGCGCGTTAATACTGGCTTTCAGATCCAAAAATGGATCCCGGATCGGTTAACGTCACCATCTGTCTCACTCAAACTTCATGGAACGACTCTCCGTCTCACTCAAACTAGAATCTTAAAGTTACAGTCTTAAGGTAAGCTTTGGGTACAGAATCATTTTTAGTAAGTAAAAGGAAATTTTTCGAAACTGGAAGAAACATTTTTTTCCCATAATCTAAGAAATAATGTAGCTAGTGTTATACCATTTTAGAATCCTTATTAAATGCGTCAACTTTTAAAGTTACTTGCCAAACTGGCGAAGTACATTTTTTTTTCAATACAATCAGTTAAAGTTGGGTGAAGTATTAATTTTCTTTTCTTGGTTCGACAAAAAATTACATTTTCTACCAAGCTGGAGCAGTTGGCTTAGAATTTAAATTTACATAAGAAAAATAAAATTGAAAAAAGTAAAGATTTGTAGCAACACGAGCTAAAAAACCATCACAGGGTGTACATTTTCTCGAAAAAAAAATGATTATAATTTAAAAACTACATGACAATATATCAGTGTGTATAGATAGCACAAATATTGAGTGCGTGGAAAGCCTTAAATATCTCAATAAGTATAGAGAAGTAGTGAAATGAATTATAATTATTATTATTATTAAGTTTACAAATGTATAGAAAAGTTTCTTAAAATTAATAATTAAATACAATACAAAAAAAAACATAGAAAAAACACAGAAAAAAGCATGTGCTTCAATGTAGATATAGATGTTAAATTGAAGATTGACAGCATGGAGATAGAGCATATAAAGCAAATGATATATTTAGGAGTAATAATTGACGATAAATTGAAGTTTGATGCCCATGTTTATATATCCAAGAAAATTTCTGAAAAAATTGGATTTATGCGAAGGATAAGAAATAGATTATAACTTTCCTGCACAATTAATCTATACAACACGATCATCAAGCCACATTTTGAATATTGTGCAACAGTATTATTTTTATGTAACCACGAACAACTTATGCAGATGCAAAGACTTCAAAACAAAGCAAGCAAGTGATACTTCAGTGTAATAGATATACCAGTGTAGAAAATATGTTAAATCCGCTAAAATGATTAAGTGTTAATAATTTTGAGTGTTTATTTTTGTATTTAACATTAAGAATGGTCTGGTTCCTACGTCTTGAGTACACGTATAAATTATGTAGGCGATTGTCAACCGTATGTGCTTCAAAATAATGATTAGCTAAGACTTCCAAAGTTTAGAAACAGCATCTCCCAAAATTCAATTTTGTATAATGGCTTTAAATACTTTAATGTGTAATGGTCGCAGCCTTAAAGTAATGCAGCTCCAAGCACCCTCATAGCTACCCCACAGCCCTCTATTCCTCGGAGTGTAGACGTCGATGCCGGGTAAGCAAGTCCGAGCAAAAAATTAAAAAGTGGGGCAAGAAGAAGAGAAACGGCGGAAAGGTCTTTCAAGAAGACGTTTTGTTTTGTTTTGCTGCTGGAAGGTAGAACGACACCCGATTTTTTTGGGTGGAAGAAAAAAATCGAGGGAGAATTGACAAGTTGATTAATTAAAAGGAACAACGCCAGCAGATAATCTATACAATACATAAAGAACAAATTTTCGTCAGGCATATAATTTTTTTTTGGATTATTAAATCGCGAATAGTGCGAGCCCCATTTACCATAAGAGCGACATATCCGGACTTTCCTGGATGTCACAAGCAAGCAATATCGCGAAGCAGAAGAATTTACTTCCAGACCAAATTGAGCCGGAATGTCTTCAAGCTGACATTTTTTAGTTCTCAGTGGGTAACAGCGACGATCCTGTGCTCAATACTGCTGATACAGAGTAGTTCTTGACATATATACAGCTGCTTTCTGTGGAAATCCTGACATTAGGGAGACAACGAAGGAATCACACAAAAGTACTATTGATCTTGATAAAAAAAAAAAAAAAATTACAGAGCTACCCTCCTTTCCACCACTCTCCCCATCTCTCTAGTCTGACTATTCATTTTTCTTATAAGAACTATTTGGGCATCTTCACAGACAGCCCAGGGATGGTATTTATTTATTTAAACTAGTATATCCTCCTGTTTAGTATGGTATTTCTAAATTTTTTAATAGTTCAGTTTTTTTTTTTTATATGCTACTTATGTCAATTCATACCAAGCTAATCTTAACTACGTTTATTCTTGGAGGCTAACTTACTTAAACATAACATTTTTTCTTCTTTTTTTCTATACCTTCTACTAATATCATTGACCAGTTCTTGTTCTTGCGGTCTTCTTGCCAATGCCCTGAGGGGAAAAAGTGTCAGAGTAATAAGAGCGGCAGAGAAAGCCGAGATAGGTGATGGCGTATTTTTCTTGTTTTATATGTGCTTTGTTATTTGCAGCTGTGTTAGGAGTTTGAGAAGGGGATCGGGATTCTCGGGAGACAATAGTGCGGGGAGGGCTGGGAGAGGTCCTGTGTTTGTCCGTTTTGTTTTTGTACATGTCGTCAGTATGTGCTCCATTGTCAGTGGTACTTGACATTCTTCACAGCCAGGTTGTGTCGTCCTGGTTATATAGTAAGAGTGGGTGAGTCGCACTCTTATTATTTTGACACCTTGCCATCTGGGTTGCTCAGATTCGTGTTTTGGTGGGATAATATGCGTCCAGTGCTTTGGCAGAAATGTTGTTTGTCTTTCCCATTTTTCTAATTCTTCTTTTGCTATCTCTATTCTGGCACACCTTCGAATAAACGATTCACATGGTGGTATTGTTAAACCGCCTTGCTGATGTTGGTCTGACAGTTCTTTTGATAATTTGTCGCAGCCTCATTGCCTGGGATACCGGCATGTCCCGGTATCCAGGATATCATAGTTTGAGCCTTTGCTGTTTCGAGCAATCATTTTATGATTTTATTGAGAGGTTCATGAGGTGTGGGGTTGGTTATTGCCTTAAGAGCTGCCATGGCGTCTGTGAAAATTACTGACGATTTTTCTTTTTCCCTGGCCAGATTTACTGCCATGTGAATCGCATATATCTTTGCTTCATATGCTGATGCGTTTGGATGGAGATTACGTTTGTGGGTCTCCAGAGGAGTGGATGCCCCTAGTCTGTAAATAACAACCGCACTGGATACATGGCTGTCGCTTTTTGACCCGTCGGTGTATATATGGAGGTCTAGATGAGGCTATCTGGAGGTGGGTAGGATATTTCGTACGGAGGAGATAATGGATTAGTGGGTAGTGGGATTCTTAGTGATTTTGTGGATTGGAGGGCAATGTATAGTGCCGAAAAATGTTTCAATGGAGGCATTTCCATGTATCCTCTCAGCTTCGTATGGTGTGGACTTTTATTAGAAACAGCATTCCTGGCCACTAGTCGCGATTGAGCTAATTTAATTCTTTCTGCTATATTTTGACTGTCGGTTTCAATCCATAGAGCCTCCACAGGTGTTGTACGATGAGCTCCAGTTGCTGTCCTGAGTATGTTGTTAATGTTGGTCTGTAGTTTCTTTAGTTCAGTTTGTGCTGCTGTTCCGTAGAGAGTAATTGCGTAGTTGGTTATACTATTCACCAGGGTTTTGGCTATGCTTAAGGAGCTAGCCACAGATGTTCTTCTCTGTTTGGCGGCGAGGGCTTTCACCACATAGTTGACTCTTAAAAGCCTGTCTCCAATACTCTTTCTCGATCTCTTGTGGATAGGAACCTGTATCGCATTTTTCCAATTTTGCGGAAAGATGCCTTAGTCTTTTGAGCTGTTGTAAAGAGAGACTATTCTCTCTTTGAAATCTTCAGGGACATTTTTTAGCATTCCATAGGAGATTTTATCGCATCCAGATGCTGAACCCTTGCAGAGACTAAGTGTGCTATTTAGTTCTTGGAGGGTGACAGGGTAGGCTAGTATTCTGTTTGTATCAGGTGCATATGGCATTTCCGTTAAGGAAAATTTTCTTTTTTCCTGAGTTAAGTTTTTGTCTGACGAATAGTTTGACCATGTTTTGGCAAATTCATTGGCTATGTCCGTGGAACATGTTAAGGACCGGCTTTCTGTTGGCAAGTTGGCAATCAGGCTTGGGCTCCTATTGCCGGAGATGGATTTAACCTTGTTCCACGCGTCGGCGAGATTAGTGCTAGTGTCGATTTACTGTGCGAAGGACTCCCAAGATAATCTCTTCGCTACCTTTGTTTCTCTTTTGACTTTTACCGACTTCCTACGGTAACCTCGCAGGTTTCCTTCTGTTGGATGCCTTTGGAAATTTTTCCAGGCCTTATTTTTGCTCCTGATAGATACGAGGATATCTTTATTCATCCAGATGGGTTGGGATTGCGTTTGGTATTTGACACTAGGCATGCTTGTAGCTGCAGCCATTCTGATGATTTTACTGATCTGAGCTGCTTCTTTGTTCACGTTATTCGAGGGTGGTCTTTGTTTTGAATTTTTTCTAATAGAACCAGCGAAAAGGTCCCATTTTGCCGCCGCGTCTGCAAAGCGTACGAGCGGATTATAAGCAGCTATTTTCACACTAGATGTTATTAGTATTGGAAGGTGGTCGCTGCCTTCGGGGTTAGTATGGTTAGACCAGTTAAAGGACGGGGCTAAGTTAGGGGATGTGAAAGTGAAGTCGACCGTTGTAAGAGTATTTCGAGAGGAGTGAAGTGTAGGGGAGGTATCATTAAGCAAACATAATTCTTGCTCCTCTGCCCAGTCCGCAATCAACCTTCCTCTCCTATCCCAGCGCTCACCACCCCAGACAGGGCTGTGTGCGTTGAAATCTCCACCAATGATGACGTTCGGTGGGAGCTGAGTTGACATTCGCTCTAGGTCACGACGTAACAACCGGTATCCATGCTCAAGATACAAGCATAGGAGAGATATTTTGGGATTTGTGTCTATAGAGACAGCGCAGACCATTACATCGGTATTAATCTGTAGTCTGTTGAACGCCAGAATGTTCTCCATATTTATTCTTTGTGATGTTTTTGGTGTCAGTACTAAGCGGTTTTCTTCCATAGTGTATCCTACTATTCCTGTTATGTTTTGTTTGAGGCCTTGTTTTTTTTTTGTTGCTTTTTCTGTGTCGTTTATATTTTGACTAGTTGGTGTTTTTTGATTATTTTCTGTATATTGTATTTTATTATCATTTTCATTTTGAATTGCGTTTGTTTGGGATATTAGTTTTTGTTCACTTTGTTGTTTTGATGTTTGGGTTTTGTCCGCCGTTGTGATGTGTCTAGCTTCTTTTTCGTTAGTTTTGTTTCGATGTTGCTGTATTGTGTTTGTTATTTGTATAGGTTTTTCTGTAATTTGTTTTTGTTTTGTTTGGGTTTGTTCTGCTGAATCGTTGTTTTCTATGTGTATTATTGCCGTTGTTACCTGCTCTGTAGATTTGTGCATGAGCGTCTGTTCTGTTGTGTGTGGAGCTACAATTTGAGCGAAGGACGGTCTGTTTAAAGTCGCCCCGGATTATTTGCATAGTAATATTTTTTGGCCTCATACATTGTACACCTCTGTTGGATTTTAAATTCTCAAAAACTCCTTCTGAAGAAGGAATTTCGGGCATTTTCACTAGACTTATGGGTGTTGACTTTGCAATTTGCGCAGTACTGCTGACCACTAGAGTTCTTTTCGATGTTATCGTGCAGTATTTTTTCGGCACACGTAGGACATATTTCATCCTCAATAATACATCGCTTTAATGTGTGTCCTAGTATTTGGCATCTACGACATCTCATCGGGTTGGGGATGTACTCTTTAACATAGGCTTTCTCGAACCCTACGTTTATCTGTTGAGGAAGTGAGTATGAGTCGAAAGTCAGTATTAGTAGTCCTGTAGGAGTTTCTTTCCCGTCCGTTTTTCTTGTCAGTTTGACCATTTCTGTTACTCCTTGATCCTGGAGCCCTTCCTAGATTTCTTGTTCTTTCAGTGAAATTAGGTTTCTATTATATACAGTCCCCTTTGAGCTATTAAGCCTACTGTGTATTGTGATCTCTACTGGAATTTTAGCAATTTGTTTATATTTTATAAAACGCTCTGCAATTATCGAATTCTTGCAAAGTAGCAGTAGGCTTCCATCACGCAAGAACGAGGCGTTTGTATACTCCTTCGATATTGCGTCTACTCCCTTCCTGACAAGGAATACATTGTATTTGTTTAATGTCTTTGTAGTGTCTGTGGTTGCAATTACAATGAATTTTGGTTCTTGCGATTTGGCTTGTTTAATGTTTGGTAATTGTGGATACAGCTCTTCGAAGGTGTTGTTCCTTCTTTTTGCCCTCTTCGCCACTCTTGTCACTTAGGGAGGGTCCCCCTCAAGGATAGCAAAAGGGCTATTATTAGCTGCCCAATGGGCCGCCATTTTGCTGGTTTTGCCCCTAAGTGAAATATTTATATCTGAGAAATATAATTAAAATCCTAAGTTATTTTATGTGTAACTACTATGATCTTAGTCTAATATATTACAATGTTGAATGAAGTTAAAAAGAAAAAAAATTGTGTTTTACTTCGCTGTTTCTCCAGTCTATCTGATCCCGGTTGTTTGCTTGAGCATAAGGTGTAAGCCCAACTTTAGTGTATAGGGTTAAGCGTCTGGCCACCTATTGGTAGGTGGCATTGATAATAAAGTTTCCTGCTTATTGTGAATTCCTGTGTGGTTTGATATGCATCCCTGGTTAGCTTTCTGCGGTGATCTTGCACTCTGTGCCTGCACCTAACCTCTACACCATGAATAGCACGTGCTACCCGGACGACTGGTCGTGGTGTAATTCCACTGTTGTGACTGCCTCGGGTTTCACTTTTATTTTTATTTTCCACTTTAGTTTTAATGCTCGGATGTTTTAAAAGTTGATGTGATCGTTTTACTGTGAGAAATCAGTCGATTTTTTCTTATATTTATTTATTTATTTTCACAAAGTTTTTTGCTAGTTCGCTTTCAACTACGGAACTTTCGGCAAGACGTCTGTGTCGATTGCGATCTTACTTGACACTGCCAGGGATGGTATTAGTAAAGAGCACTTCTCCTATTCAACAATTGTTTTCTTTTTAGTCACTAGTTATCATTGTTACATAGTAATCAGTTTACACATCATACTATTGCAATATTATCATGTGCAAAATTCTTTATTAATTTCTTGAACTTGTGCACTTGCTCTGTATTTTTTATTTCCTCTGGTAATTCATTGTATATGGGTACAGCTATGTTGGCGTAGGGGTGAAGCGTATTTATCGTAACAGAATTTCAAATTGAGTAATGCATTCACTGCGTAACCTAAGTGCGTAAATAAGTTTAGTTCGAATTCAGCAGATTAGATTAACACGAAGGTATCATGTTAGCCGGAAATTGTTCTGTGATTGAAAGACATAAGAATGAGTTGACCCTAAAATAGAAAAGACGGAAGCGGAACAAAAGTTGCAGGTTTAAAAGACAAACTATTGCAAATTTTTTTGAAAATATCTGATTTAGAACTGTAATAGATGCTGAGTTACTTTTATTTGAGGTAGCTGGAAAAACATGAAGATTATCAGTGTAAAAATGAAAAAGAACCCCATGAATAGCAAGCACTCCCAACACCGTTGCATACATTGTGAACATGAATCTGGTTTCTTTTTAATAATTTTTCGCACTCTACGTATGACAATATGACAAATCCATTGAATAACTAATAATAAATATTTATTCAATCCACAAATCACAACGAAAACAGACAAAACTTTCAGTTGGGAATTCTTCATCTTACTTTTCCACAACTAAAACAACGGAGAATTTTAACAAGTGGAGTAGAGAATTTGGGAATTCTCAAAACAAATTCGCCGAGTTACAGAATTCCGAGTGGAGAATTAACTATCAAAACAACTCTCATTTCCCAAATTCCACAATTTTCCGTCTTGCAGAATCCGGCCCCTGATGTAGGGAAGGCCTCAATTTTTTCTTGGAAATTTACTGGAAATTTTTATGTATTTTTGGAGGTCGACGACATTATGTGAAAGCATATCTGAAAATAACTCAGACCAAAGTGAATAAAAATTCTGCCGACACATTTTCTGTAAATTTCTAAGAACAAATGAATGCGTATTGCCAAAACCCTCGAGAATATTCACAAGCCATGAAACATACTCCCTCCCTACCCCATGCGAGGCCCAACGGAGTCCTCACATCTAAAATATTTGCAGTAAAACTGACAAAAGTTTGATTTGAATAGCTCCTCCGCCCTAAACTACTATTCATACAGAAAAATGGTGTTCTGATAATCTTAAGCTTCCTTTCGTATCTTCCGCACCGTAATAAAATTTTCCTACCTTTCCTAACAAAATTATTTAAAAAATTTATCTTAACCAAATGACTACGATTTCTCAAACAAAAATTCTCAGCTGAGTAATCATTGTAATGTCGCTGTGCCGTCATGGGATACCGTGAGCTGATGATATCGAATGTAGCTGCCTTCAAATTCCGGCTGCACATACAACATGCAATTATCACTCAGCTGAGATGTATTGAGCGTAAAATAGTAAGGTTACTTTCTAATCAAAACTATTTTATTATTTTGTTAAGTAAGGTATATAGGAAGTGTAGCCATTGGGAAGGTAAGGAACCAAGCTTTAAATTACTAGAAGACTATTTTCCTGCATGGATAGTAGTTTAGGCTCTATAGCATATATAAAGTCAATGTTTGTCACTTTTCCATAAGTATCAATATAGAAAATTTTAGAAAACGGACTCACAACGCATACATATAGATTTCTCTTTCATGGCTTGGGAAGTATTCTCGAGGGTCTTGGTATTGCTAATCTACGCGGTAAGATGGTATGAAAAATTGAAAAATTGAAAATAACAGGCTGTTCTTTTATAACAGGTTTTTGGAACTATTAATTTTAGATAACAAGAACAGTTGTAACAGGTTTTCAATTTTACATGTTACATTATCCCTATGTTGGCGTAATCGTGTGCCGTAGTTATGTGCTTCACAATGCTCTATTAGGTTTATGTCCGACTTTATCCTCTTATTTCTTATCTTATATATCATTTTAGGTTTTTCCACGTAAATTAGTTGTTTTATGCTCAGAAAATTTGTCGATTCATACAGCTCATGCGTTGGTATGAGTCTATGTAAAATAAATATGGACTTTACTGCTTTGTTTAATATTCTATGCATGTAGATTAATAAGTGATTGCTACATTGTGACCAACACCAGTTAATTATATTGTAAGTAATTATTGGTAGTATAAATTCATTGTAGTATAAATGTATTGGGTTTTCGTTCCACTTGCAGTCCAACGTCCAGCTTTGCTTGCCTCTCTGTTGGAAAACCATGAAGCTTGTTTTCGTTGTATTTATTGAAGTTTATTTCCATATAGCCATTTTGTGTATCGTATTAAGTCCTCATTTATTACCCTCTGTAAGTCATCGCCTCCTTCCCACTGTCCAGGAGCAGGGTTTCGTCAGCATATATATCATACATTAAATTTTGGATGTACAGAGAGTAGAGGAGCGGACCTAGAATTGATCCCTGCGGGACTCCGGTACTCATCGCTTCATTCTCACTATAGCTGTTTCCCACTTTCGTACAACACTCCTCTAATTCCCAATTCGGCTAATATTTCTATTAATACGGTATGATCTACATTATCAAATGCGTTCTCAAGTCGACAAATACTCCAATAATATAATTACCTGCATCGAGCTCTTTATTAATGAGCTCCATTACATCAGACATAATAGCCGTCGTGCTGCTTTGCTTTTGGAATGCATATTGCTTTTTATTAAATCCACCATTACTTTGAATAAATGCTGTAAGCTGATTATGAAGTAGTCTCTCTTATATTTTACTGAACACATTGAGGAGCGCTATGGGACAGTAGTTGTTTGGGTCTCTTCTATCTCCTTCTTTGAAGACTGGCACTATGCATGTAGATTTCAAACGGGTCGGAAACTCCGCCTTTTCGATAGTTATTTATTATTCTCGTTAAAGGTTCTGCAATTATATCTTTGATATTCTTTACGTCTAATCCTGGTGCTGTGTCCTCTCTCAACTGAGATAGTATCCCTTCAACATCAGCATTGCAATTTAAGAAGTCTTAATTCGAGAATTAAATTGCAGGTATCGGTTATCGAGTTGTAACTTGTGTTCTTAGTAAAATTAATTTAATGAAGTAAATAAATTTTTTATATGTGGTTGACGTGCGTGTTTTTACTGGGGACTTGACAATTTGGCGCAGCCGGTAAAAAAGATCAAGTAAGTGATTGATATATTTTTCGATAATTTTGTTTGTTTGTTTTGTTTTATGGGAGTTTAGGTTTTTAGCTGCTCCATTTTTTTTTTGTTTTATAGGAGTTATGCTTTTTAGCTAGTCCATTTTTTTTGTGTAACAGGAGTTATGCTTTTTGCTACTCCATTTTTTTTTTATAGGAATTATGCTTTTTAGGTACTCCATTTTTTTGTTTAATAGGAGTTATGCTTTTTAGCTGCTCCAGTCTTAAGCTAATTAACTTTTCAGGTTAAAGTTATTGAAGAAAATTAAAAAAAGAGTATAAATTGTTGTGATTGTGGTGTAGCATAAGATGGTTGTTGCGTGAGATTGTTTTTGGTTATGTGGCTTGTTGTTCTCCTTTTTTTTTTTAGTTTTAGCTAATACATAGTGTGATAGTGTGGTGTGTAAACGGAGTAGTTTCAGTAGTTCAGTAGATTAAGTAAATAAATTCTAATTTATTTCTCGAAATGTACGGCATTTTAAGGGATATAATTTTGGTCATTGGGAAGTTTTCAAATGCTAGGTGAAAAATTTAAGGTGGTAATACAATTGCAAGTATTCGGGCGCTAAGAGTCGTTAAACGTGGAAGAGGGTTCGCAAATATTGAATATTAGGAAAGATCATTGTTGAAACACCTTCGAACATTCAAAACTTTCGCCGTTTAGGGTTTTGATGCAATTAGTTACGGTCTGGGAGAAGTTTTTAAAGTGAAGTGCAAATTAGGTAATGACTATAGATGTCAGTGGAAGAAGTAACGTTCTAACGAGGGAAGAATTGTTACGAGTTAAGGATCAGAAAAAGGAATTGGAAACCAGAACGCAGGAATTGAAGGAGTGCCAGTTGAAATTACAACAGGACGAACAGGATTGGCGGTACCTAGAAGAGCATCTAACGGATGAATTGAAGAAACAATTGCCGAGTGAGGACGTAAATAAATTTCTGGAGGAAATAAAGGAGGCTACAGTGAAAAGCACAAACCTTGGGTTTGGTGATAACGTCTACCTTTGAAGTTATTGGTAAAATTGACCAAGAAGCAGATCAAACCTTGGATGAGTGCAAACACGAAAACAGGGCTTTAAAAGGAACCATAAAGTCTTTACAAAGAAAAAAACTGTCACTGAACTAGAGCAAGAATTAGGAGTCGCACCATTAGAGCAAGAGGAGGTTCAAATTCGAGGGATTTTTAAGAAGTGATTACCGAAGAAATTAATATTCCACGAACGGCGCGAGAAGGAGGAGCAAGTACTTCAGTGCAGGAAGAAATAGTGAAAGCTAAAAAGCAGACCTTAGCAAAGACGAGTGAAGGACACGTGCCGAAAGATAACACGAGAAAGTCAGAGAAACCAGCAGGGAAAACCTTGGCCGATGTTTTTGATGAAGTCATGAACTTGGTGTACAAATATATACCAACGTTTTCCGGAGAAAGAACGCCAAAACTGGCAAAGGAAGTTCACCGTTTCTTGAGCTGCTGCAAAGATCTTTACGATCGTTTATAGGCAGAGGAACAGCCATTCTTCATGAAATGTAAGATATATAGTAAGTTCAGAGGAGCCGAAGGATTTTGAAACGTTGCAGCAGACAATTCAAACTGCCTATATGCCAAAAAAATCGTACTATGAGCTGCGAGCTGAAATGATAGCATGCGTACAAAGGCCCAGTGACGACAAAAAAGATTATGCGGATAGGTTCAAGGAGCTACTGTGTCAAATCAAGGCAGACTACTCAGCTATATTTGACGGGACGCAAATTTCAATCTCTGGATGAAGCACTACTTTGAGATGGAGGCTAGGAGAATTAAAATTAAGGAACCAAAGCTGCGGAATTATACGAAGGAAGAGAACAGAGGAATTGCAGCAGGCAGCTGGGGTGCTGGTATGTTCAGCGAGGACGGACCTAAAGGGACGGGATCGTAATTGAGGCCAGCATTATCAGGAATGCACAGGGGTTCCCCTAGTCAAACAAAGCAACCAAGACCTATCCAGTGCTTTCAGTGCGGACAATGGGGCATTTTACGAAGGAATGTATAGAAAGGAAATGCCGAATATATGGACATGAGGCAACTGGATGCAAGAGGCAACAAGTCAGGTTTGCTGAGACACTACCTAGCAGTTCGGTAGATGTGCAATCGGACGAAAAAGTTATATACTGCAAATTTTGTAGAACATCTGACCACTACACCGCAATTTTTTTAAAAAAAATTTTAGCAGAGAATAATAGTCAGCAAGAGGGAAACGGGAGTTGGCAGCTCGGGAACAATCCCACAGCTGCCTTCCACTTGTCGTGACCCAATATTAAATTGGTGCAATTGTGACATCACGACTCGCGCTAGCAGCAAATGCACAAGTAATTAAACGATTTGCAATAACTAAGCATTTTACTTCGCACAGTAAAATGCCTGGCGATTGCGAATTGTTTACTTGTAAACTGTCGCATCCACTGCTGTATGTAACTGGGCATTGAGTCATGGTTAAGTGATTCACTTCGCATAGTGAAATACTCAGCTGGGCTCACTGTTTGTTTACATACAGTATTGGGGTCTCCCGCTGTCGGCAGTGAGTAGCGTAATACTTTGTAATTATGATTGCAAGGTATTGCGCTGGTCACTGGGTCAAAGTCGCTTCCGCCTAATTGAATGGAGGTGAGCACGGTCGATTCGCTAGATTGGGTTGCGCAGTGATAAGTTGTGTATTCTTGCGTAGTTAGAATTTGGTATTATTAAAGATAGCGGTTCGGTATCTTTTTAGTCAGTTGTAATTAGAAAGTTAAATGAGAAGTATCAATCACGGGTGATACGCCTCTTAATTTATATCGTCGTTTAAATTAAAGAAATAAAGTTGTCGTACAATTGACTTACGCGAGTTTTTATCAGTCTTTAATTGTTTTCTCTGGATTGCTTTGGGACACGACAATTTGGCGCAGCCGGATAAAGAGTAGGTAAGTGTTATTTTTCTTCAGTGAAATAATTTATTTTTCTTTTTTCTTTTCATTTTTTTTTTTTGTGTATTTTATAGGAGTAAAGCTTTTTTTTAGCTGCTCCATTTTTTTTAAGTGTGGGAGTAACGCTTTTTTAGCCGCTCCATTTTTTTTTAAGTGTGGGAGTAACGCTTTTTAGCAGCTCCGTTTTTTTTAGGTGTGGGAGTAACGCATTTTTAGCGGCTCCGTTGTGCTGAATTCTTGTGGGAGTTAACTTTTTTTTTTTAGCTGCTCCAGTCTTAGGCTAATTTTCTTTACAGGTTAAAGTATGGCAGAAAAGTAAAGAAAAAGGGTATAAATTGTGGTGATTGTTGTTGCGTGAGATTGTGTTTGGTTAGGTTGTCCGAGTTTTATGAAATGTATAGTGTGAAAGTGTTGTATGCAAAAGGAGTAGCTTTGGTAGTTTAGTAGATTAAGTAGGTAAAGTCTAATTTTTCGGAATGTACGGCGTATTAAGGGTTATAATTTTGGTCATTGGGACGTTGTCAAATGCTAGGTAAAAAATTTAAGGTATTCGCGGGTATTCGGCCGTTAAACTTGGAAGTAGATTCGGAAATATTAGGAAAGAGCATTATTGAAACACCTTCGAAAAGTTCCAGCTTTTGTGTTTAGAGTTTTTAAGCAATCAGTTCAGTCTTCAACAAGGTGTACGTTAATTAAATTGGTGCAAAGCCTCATTTGGCTTCGCCATTTATTTAACAACAAGTTGTACGTTAATTAAATTGGTGCAAAGCCTCATTTGGCTTCGCCATTTATTTAACAACAAAGCTTCGCCTATTCTTCAGTCTTCAACAAGGTGTACGTTAATTAAATTGGTGCAAAGCCTCATTTGGCTTCGCCATTTAATTAACAACAAGTTGTACGTTAATTAAATTGGTGCAAAGCCTCATTTGGCTTCGCCATTTATTTAACAACAAAGCTTCGCCTATTATAGCGGAAATTACACTCCGCTGTGAGTGAAGACCAAGTGCCGAAAGAAAAAAACTCAGAGAAACCAGCAAGGAAAACCATGGCCGATGCTTATGATAAAGTCATGGACTTGGTGTCCAGATACATACCCACGTTTTAGGGAGAAAGAACGCCAAAACTGTCGAAGGAAGTTCACCGTTTCCTGAGCTGCTGCAAAGATCTTTACGATCGTTTAAAGGCCGAGGAACAGCCAATCTTCATGAAATGTGTAAGATATCGGTTGTTAGACGACGCATATTATCTAGTAAGCTCGGAGGAGTCGAAGGATTTTGAGGCATTGCAGCAGACAATTCAAACTGCCTATATGCCAAAAAAATCGTATTGTGAGCTCCGAGATGAAATGATAGCATGCGTTCCAAGGCCCGGTGACGACATAAAAGACTATGCGGATAGACTTAAGGAGCTACTATGTCAAATCAAGGCGGCAGTTTCGGCTAAGTATCCAGACAAAGACGGGGGATTGATAGCGGAACTTGAGGCAGACGCGGTGGCAACGTTCAAGGCGGGTGTTATGCAACAGACTACTCAGCTATATTTGACGGGACGCAAATTTCGATCTCTGGATGAAGCACGTGAGGAGGCCGACTACTTTGAGATGGATGCTAGGAGACTTAAAATTAAGGTACCAGGGGTATGGAAAAAAACACCAGAATATTACAGAGAATCATAACAGGAAGGAGGGATGACCAGTAATTTTAATGTTGAAAGACAGAGACAGTCCCACATAACTTTTCCATCGATACGGAGGCCAGACCAATCAGGAACAGCCCAGAGCTGTCAAATGCTGCAAATGCGGTCAACCTGGACACATTGCGAGAGAGTGCCAACAAGTTCCTTTCTGTACGGGATGTCAGGAATATGGGCACGTGATATCCAATTGCCAAATTCATCACGTCAGAGTAGCCAACTGTGCAGCTAGCATTCAAGATAACTGCCATTCAGGAAGGGAGGGGCTGTATTGCAAATTCTGCCGAACACGTGACCATTATACGGATATCTGCGTAAAGAAGTATTTAGCAGATAGAGAAGAAGAAAAATTGACTTCCAGTAATAAATTTGTCATCACAGTGCCATCAGACATAGCTTTAGAAGGCAAGCTTACGCTTTTAATCGACACTGGGTCTACGTGTAGTTTGATTAAAATTAATAGAATAAAAAGAAATACACCGATACAAACACATCAGAAAATACAAATTGGAGGACTGTTTGGATTTGTTAGGAACTCCATAGGCACTTGTGAGGCGAATTTGCTTATAGATAACAGTCAGCAGGCCTGTCGATTTAACGCCATAGGCGACACAGATTCAATTCCAGCAGACGGTATCCTTGGGATGGATTTCCTCAGTAATAGAGCTGTTATCGACTGCATGAAGAGGAAATTGTGGATACAAGGTGCTGAAGCAGAAGAAGAAAGTGCCGTTTGTGGGAACGTCGCCGCTAGTGGAGAAGTTGTGACGACTGCTTTCCATTGTTATAGTCTAGAAAATCCTTCACAAGACAGAGTAGAGGAGGGTCAAATTAATGTGGCAGAATACATCACACCAAGTAGCAATAACCCAGACAGCAAAGGGAAAGGTATAACATGCAATGTAGAGCCCGCTTCAAGACACGGAGAGAAGAGCACACCAATATGGCAGAAGACCTGGAGCACATCTGAGGACATTGCGGGACTTGATAAGGTAAGAAATGAAGAAGTCAATAATGAAAGTAGGACACAACATAGGTATTACGGGTATAGTGGAAATAAGCTGGGAGATGGACCTGCATTTGTTAGAATCGCGAATGCAAGAGCCTACCCTGTCAAAACCATGAACTCCTCGCACGATTGGCACGGACCTCGTAAATATCCTAAACGATCTGGATGGCGCTATAATGGTAGGAACAATTGTTATCCTCAACTAGGGAAAGCCCAGGGGATTCTGCAAAAAGGTAGGTTTAAATCGCAGGGAGATAATAGGAAGCCAGATAGGACAGAAGTCAATCAAGGCAGAAGGAAAGTAAGGGAACGGAACTTTATTCAGGTTGAAATTTCAACTTTGGCTACAAGTTCAATAAACCCTTACAAGGTAGGTAACGGTTATGACCCAGGAATAGGGGTATGTAACCAAAACGATTTCCAACAAATTCCCTCTAATTTCAGAAGAAATTCGAAGAGCGGAGTTTGGTAGTCTATGGCCAGAAAAAAGGATATGGAAAGGAGGTACAAAGGTAACCAGTCAGTAAGGTAAAATTGCAGATGTAAAAGTAATGAGAAGTGTTAAAAAAAAATATATAAAGAAAGTAAAAAATAAAAATAAAGACTTTATAAGAATAAGTGAATAAGAAAGAAAAAATTGAAATTCTGAAAGAATAATTGAATAAAAAGGAAGAAATAAGAGTTTTAAAATAAGGAGAAGCTTGAAAAATAAAAAAGGGTTAAGAGATTAAAAAGAAAAGAGAAGTTAAAAAAGTAAAATAAAAATAATAAGAAATGTGAATATGTTGTAAATACATAGAACGATTGTTAATTAACAAGTTCGTACAAGATAAATGAAAAAGTCATCAAGTTCGAAAATATAATGTTTAGATATAGCAGTTTATAATTAAAGAACAATAATGGTTACTATAATAAGATACCTTAAGGCTTAGAGGTTAAGAAAGATTGCATGTATGTAGTGTAGTGTTAGCCTTAGAAGTTCAACGAGGGATATAATAGGTAATAGAAGGGGAAAAACCGGTACGCAGACGAAAGCAATACCATCAAGTACGCAGCGAATGAGAGGAAAGACAATGTTAGACGGAGCTCTGGATTATTTAACTCGTGTAGATGCGAAATTTGGAAGTAAAGCCCGCACAGGATGGTTAAACATTGGGAAAACGCTTTGGCGACGATTATTAAACATTTTGAAATTACTAGCATGTTACTTTATGTTAAGAGCTTTGTAATATGATATATGTGCATACCTATATACTATAAATATGTAATGTAGAAATTAAAGAATATTTCTTTAAGTACGGGTGGACTCTCAATATAATTGGGAGAACTCCATCGTGCCGAAAGAGAATCAATAAAAATAGATAGCGTTTCTACAAATACGATTGTCAATCCGCCGACCCCCATGGCAACTACATAATCGAGACAATTTCTACATTGAGTGCTAATCATCTCCTGGAACAAAATATCCTCTTAAAACGTCGAAAATAAGAGCAACGATTTTTTTTGTCCAGTCTATTGTAATAAAATTAAGAAGCCTCTGTAACAAAAAGCGGTGTATAAATGTCGCTGGAAATGTTAATGTGGAACTAAGATCTGGAATGGTCGATTCCATGAGAATAAAAATATATCGATAACTCCGATTATTGAAAAAGTGGTGAACTTGCGAGTCGAAAAATTTTGCATTACAAGATGAAATAAAAAAAATATGTATGTAATATGTATTAATATTACAAAAGCTGAAATAAGTGTAGCACAAAATCATTGGCAGGAGATATGTGGAAAACATCTTTAATAAGAGGAACAGTAAGCTCAGACCAACAGCAACATACTAGATGTTCTACCAACTATAGGGCAACATACTCCAAATTCATAATGCAGAACAGCGGCAAGTCGAAGCAGACATCGGGTTCGAACTTACTATTCACATGATATCACCTTTACAGCGAATCCAAACCATACCTTCCCACCAGTATGAACAACAGTTGCAGTGACTACACTAAATTTAAGGTTTTTAATTGTATTAAAGAGCGTCAAGTCAAGGTAGAGCTATATTAAGCGAAGTAGTAAATTTGTAAGTAATGTAAAAATTAAGGTAGCTATGTAGGAGTAAGATATGGGAAGCTTGTTTATATAAACAGAAAGAAGAGTATAAAATTTATAAGAATGTATTGTATCAATCCTTTTCTCCTAAGAGCAAATATGAAAATAAAAAATTGGAAGATTATTATTTAAAAACTAACCATGAAACGGTTTAGAGAAAGCAAGATAAACAGAAAAGAAGAAAATGTTATCAGGAAATAATAAAACAAAAAATGTTGTGAAGAAGACAAAGGGAGAAAATACTTTTAATGTGCAAGGAGTATAAGCCTAATAGTTAAAAATGATAAATATATATATTATATGGGTACTTATGTATGCAGTACTTTTAGGTAAAATTCATGTAAAAAAAAAAAGTAGGGTATTTTTATTTACAAAGATAAGAGAAATAACTATATACATAAAAAGAAATATTGTAAAGAAAAGAAAAGGATATTTGATAAAGTAATTAAAAGGAATGAAAAAAGAAAAAAAGAGACATTGTTAAGGTAATGAAAAAAGAAAATGAGAAAAAAATAAAAGAATAGAACAGAAATTGTAAGTATACCGAACCATAGCTGTAGAAATTGTGTAGATCATAGTGAATATTGTCTCTTAGTTTTGGTATAAATTAGTTAAGTTATATATTATAATCTAACTGAGCACCCCGATCTGATTCCTCTTGGGAAAAAATTAGAAACCAGATATTCGGGTAAAGAGGAGGGCATAGACGTGGAATTAAAGCTAGTTAATAATTGCATCATCACAATAGAATCCGAAATTGGACTAGAAGGTAATCTTACATTATTGGTGGATACGGGATCCACCTGCAATTAGTTAAGGTAAATAGAATAAGAATGGATACACTGATACAAAAACATAAATGTAGCACGATTGGAGGGCTGTTTGGAGCTCAGCAACGCTAAATTGGAACCAGCAAGGCAGGCCCATTTTCATGTAGGTATAGGTAAGCAAGAATGCGAATTCCAGGTAATACACAACACAGATTCAATACCGGTTGACGGAATATTAGGAATGGAGTTCCTTAAGGATAAGGCTGTTATCGATTGTATTAATAGAAAATTGTCAATAGAGCACAGAGAAGTGTACAAAGAAGCACAGAGAAGTGTACAAAGAAGCACAGCCAATTTTCAGGAACGTAACAGGAACCAACAAATTTGAACATATAACTTTGCAGGGTTATAATGAAGAAGGGAAGCGACTCTCCAGTAGGGAAGAAGTTCGGAAAGTTTCAGCGGAAGTTCTAAGAGAACGAATGAGAAATCGAATCTCCGACCTGAGAGATGTAATATATAAAGTTCGAGCTACCTCTGAGAGAATAACCAAGTATTTTAGCAATGCTAGCTACATCAGTGACATGTTTAGAGTCGAAAAAGAGGCAAACACTCAACAGTGTACCGAGAATAAATCACGAGGAAGCCCGGCGTCGGCTCTTTGCACAGAGGCGAAGAAAGAAAGACATCTTTATATAGAGGAGATTTTGGTAAGGTTGCCAGAAGGAATGCGGGGGCAAAAGTAAATTCGGGAGGCAGTTGTTAAAGGGAATGGGTCAGATTATCCTCGCACAGAAATCGAACCAGAAATTCCCGAAACTGAAGCCTTTGCGGAGGCTCGAATATGTTGAAAAGCTTCAACTCCTAAAGAGGGCAATATAACCACACCCCTCCTCAACTCGAGAAATTGCAGGGAGTCCATAGTACAGCTGAAACCAAGAACGGAGCAATTGGTTAGAATCTGTGTCGAAAGCGAAGACGAGCTGGTGTGCGTGGCGGAAGAGATTATCCCAGGTGTGTACTGTGGTAATGCCATAATCAGGCGTTTGTGGGTATTGTCAACGCTAAAACCGAGCCAGTTGAGTAGCGACGGCTTTAGTCGTCTCTGACATTTGTAGGTTTTTATTTTTTTAAATTGTCGAAAGTTTTCGCAGGGCAAGAATAGTAGGCCAAACGAATTTAAGAAAAAACAAAATGTTTTAAAATTTTCATATTTTCTTTTTCTGTCGAACTCCAAGCAACTTTTGATGAGAGATTTGATACATAGACAACCTAGAAATAATAAAGATATTACGCATGATATTAGATTTTACAATCAAATATTGTTCAATATTGTGCAAGGACTAAGTTGATAGTAATCACGTCCTTTTCACACAACTTACAGCGTTAAATTAAATATTCTTTAACTCTGAAATTTATAACGTTTATCATCATAATAAATAAATGCGTGATGATTCAAGATGTTTTGAGTTTGGTATTATATTTTGCATCTTATTATCCTCCTTCTCTTTGTATGTGAGCAAAGTTCTCCCACTGGAATGACTACTGGATAAATCCATTTGAAGAAAGAAAACCTGCCGAAAATTATATTTCCATCTGAAGAGAGAAAACCTGCCATAAATTATATTCCATCTGAAGAGAGAAAACCTGCCATAAATTATATTTCCCTCTGAAGAAAGAAAACCTGCCGAAAATTATATTGCATCTGAAGAGAGAAAACCTGCCATAAATTATATATCCCTCTGAGGAAAGAAAACCTGCCGAAAATTATATTTCCATCTGACCAAAGAAAACCTGCTGTAACGTGTATCCGTAGGATACATACTTCGCCACTATCGCCGAAGAACGGGAACTTAAAATCTCAAGTCCGACCATCCACTATTACAACCAGCAAAAGATAACGAACTTCCAACCCAAGCTGGAGAAGTTGGATAGGTATTCAGTGCAGCCATTCAGACATAAGATAAAGGCGGTAAGTCGTTCTCAGCAAAGACTCGAATTACTGAAACAAACATTAGTACTGTCGGAAGATTTAAATTGAGAAGAAAGAGAAGTGGTGTCGAAATTTGCAGTGAGTATAATGACATTTTCTACTTGCCAGGTGACAAGTTAACATATACTCCAAGTAGGACTTTTAAACTACCACTACTGTCAAATACAGGGCCCATTAACAGGAAACAATATCGTCTGCCGGAGGCTCACCGAGAAGAGTGTCAGAAACAACTAGAAAAGCTCCTAGAATTTTTCGGTATTATTAATATCACAGAAAGGAAAGGATGAAGCAGGAAATCGAAAGTATAGGTTATGTGTAGATTTTCGTGAGTTAAATAAAGTTTGGGTCCCTTTTTCGTATCCTTTGAGACGGATTGAGGACATCTTAGATCAATTAGGTCACTCTAGATATTTCTCTACCTTAGATTTAGCTAATGGTTATCACCAGGTGTTAATCGACCCAGCTTATAGGGAAAAGACGGCTTTTAGTACGAACTTCAGCCATTTCCAATATAAACGATTACCCTTTGGATTGAAAACCGCACCTCCATTTTTTCAGTATCTACTAAATGGAATATTAACAGGGCTTCAAGGTATCAAATGCTTTGTATACCTAGATGATGTGGTAATATTCGCAAAGAATCTGGGCGAGCATAATAGAAAGCTAAGGGAGGTATTTCATCGTTTTAGAGAAAACAATTTAAAACTACAACCCGCGAAGTTCCAGTTTTTACAGAAGAAGGTAGTATACTTAGGGCATGTATGTTCAGAGAAAGGAGTAACCCCGGACCAACGGTTAGTGGAAGCAGTTCGAACTATCCTCGACCTAAAACGGTTCGGCAGGTGCAATCGTTTCTGGGTCTTGCAAATTACTACCGTAAATTCATTCCCAATTTTTCTAGGATATTGGCTCCAAGTAACAACCTTTTGAGAAAAAAGGTAAAATTCAATTGGAGCTAGCATATGAGGGCTCTTTTAAAACCATTAAAGAGTCGCTCACTTCCTCTCCCGTGCTAGGTTATCCCGACTTCAATAAGGAATTCACGCTTATCACAGATGCTAGCGGGGAATTATTAGGTGCCGTATTAGAACAGGATGGGAGGCCTATTAATTATGCCAGCCGCACGTTTGATCCTGCTGAGAGAAATTACTCCACCACGGAACGGGAAATGCTTGCTATTGTTTGGGCGGTACGAAATTATAAATTTTACCTTCTGGGCAGGCATTTTAAAATTAAAACAGATCATCAGACGCTCCGAGGGATTGTTAAGGTAAGGAATTCCACATCACACATGGTACGATTCCATCAGAAATTATCTGAGTACGATTTCGAGATTATCTACCAGAAGGGAAAGGAGAACGGTAATGTGGATGCCCTGAGCAGGATGCTGTAGCGAAGAGCGCGCCCATTGCCAGGTCTACCTACATCCATCCAACAATGAACGCAGATAGGCGCTGCAATTGACACCTCTTGCTGCAAAATTCATCTCGGGATTAGTGTAGGTGGCCGCACAGCATATTGCCGCTAGCGATCAGCCGGCTTGGGGTGGTTCTTGCCACCCACATCCCTCGATGCTTGAAAGCTGTGCGAGAACCAAAAGAAAAGATAATAAAAAGAATACAAGAAATTGAATGAGTGAGGCTTGCCGTCTTGTGGGAACTTCGGACAGACAGACGGATAGGAAAAAGAAAGAAAAGAGTAGATAAACAGGTATATAATATAATTGCTAGTTCACGTCGTACTGCCGATTCGTCTCCATGGTGCAACAAAAAAAAAACGCTGAAAGTGATTGACTCTAAATATTACCAGCGATGCGCTGAGCTGTAACAAAACAAAATGTAATAGCAACGCCGTACAAATGTGCAACCACCCGGAGAGTCCAACGCCAAGAGGAAGGGAGAGAGAGACAACGTGGACTCCTGATGTATGCGGAGTCCTGACTGGACTCTGATTGGGCCCATCGCCCCCATCCACCCTGGCTAAGACGTCGCAGCCAGTGTAGGATTCTTAGCCCCAAGTGTGCGTGTGTGTATTCAGGAGTTTCGCCGCATGACCTCACCAGCAACCATCAGCCCTTCACTCGATCATCTCAACACGTGACTCGAACAAACAATAGCAAATAGTAGCGCGTGAGTACATAGAGCCTCTAGTTGAAAGAAAAGACCAGTAATGCGATGCGTTTTAATTTAATATGAATGCGCCTGGCATCCGCAAGTCACCTCGTTGTTCACACTTAATACCATAATTACCAGAATTACAAATTTGCAAAACAAAATCTAGGTCTAGCCTGTGCCCTACTAGCTGGTTTACCTTAATTAACTTAATTCAAATGCATGCATAAAACCAATATATATAATTTATATAGAATCTGTCAATATCTAGACTATTATGTATTTCTAAAAGAACAATAGAGACCACAGAAGGTGGACAATAAACTTAACTAGATACGACACCTGAAGACTACCCGCTGGTAGTGAAGGAATGGATCCCACGCTGAGCCGGAACCATGCTGGAAGGGTGCACCCTTTTCACCTCATTTTCTTGAATTACTGACACGATTTGAGATTTGGGCACATTGGCCTCTTTTTTTTTTATTTCCTTTTCACCTCTTTTGGGTGCTTTCGGATCTTTACAAACTTTGGGCCTTACATTTAACACTTTCGCTGCGCAACAGCGCGGGCACAATGAGGTGAGTGGCAGTGTGTTGGCATAATAATCTTAAGAACACTACGACTAAAAAGGTACGTCGACAGATCACAACAACACCGCTTCGGCGTGATGTTATATGAACCTCCTTTCAGGTACTAAAATTTCTCACGAATTAAATAGCGAGCACCGTTATTAATGTTCCCTTTTCATTACAGGAAAACTGTTCACCACGCAATCACACGATGTGAAAATGTCAAAAAAAAATTCGGTGCTTTAATAATAGGCAATATAAAAAAAATGTACAAACTCTATATAACACACGCACTAATAGAATTTCTTTTCTTTTTCAGGAAAATTATCGCACAACTATATGGAAGTTCCTCGTCATTTTAAAATTTAACAGGTGATATAGAGGATCCAAATTCTTGATCACAAAAGCACTAATAGAATTTCTTTTCTTTTTCAGGAAAATTATCGCACAACTATATGGAAATTCTCTTCATTTTAAATTTAATAAGTAATATAGAAACCCAAGTTCTTAATCACAAAAGCATTAATAGAATTTCTTTTCTTTTTCAGGAAAAATTATCACATAACTATATGGAAATTCTCTTCACTTTAAAATTTAACAGGTAATGTAGGAAATCCAAATTCTTAATCACAAACGCACCAATCGAATTTCTTTTCTTTTCCAGGAAAAATTATCGCGCAACGATATGGAAATTCTCTTCACTTTAACATTTAACAGGTGATATAGAAAATCCAAGTTCCTAATCACAAAAGCACTAATCGAATTTCTTTTCTTTTTCAGGAAAAATTATCGCGCAACGATATGGAAATTCTCTTCACTTTAACATTTAACAGGTGATATAGAAAATCCAAGTTCCTAATCACAAAAGCACTAATCGAATTTCTTTTCTTTTTCAGGAAAAATTATCACGCAACGATATGGAAATTCTCTTCACTTTAACATTTAACAGGTGATATAGAAAATCCAAGTTCCTAATCACAAAGGCACTAATCGAATTTCTTTTCTTTTTCAGGAAAAATTATCACACAACTATTTATTACTTTTCTTCTTCTCCTCTTTCTTTCTTCTCATTCCCGGAATGAGCTTGCCTTTACCCGTTCAGAACTCCGAATGAAAACTAAAACTGGCGCAGTCTGCCTACATTTCAACCGTACTGTTTTCAACCCGACCGACAGACGAGCGCTTTTCGTTTCCAAAGTCCCCAATGCTTACCGCAGCTGGCGTACATTCGGGCTCAAATTTCTTTAGAATTTCGGGCGAACCTACTGTAATGCATAGCGTGATGGTATCGCGTGATGCTTTACAGCTAGGCGAATTACCGTTTTCGTCGTCTCGATGTGGGTGACTAGTGATAAGTTTTTGCCCGAAAAATTTTATTTTGTGCTTATTTTGCACATTTATAATTTTTCGACTGAAAAAATATTCTGCTGTTGTTATTTCTTCTTTTAGATCTGGACTTGTATGCGGGTATGTATGAATATGTCTTTATTTTTTTCAGGAATTTGTTAATATGAAGAAGTAGCATAGGGCTGCTACTTCTTGCAAATATAAATTTTTCTTTTCAGGGATTTTGAAAATATGAAGAAGTAGCATAGGGCTACTTCTTGCAAATATAGATTTTACATTTTTCAGGACTTTCTTAATATGAAGAAGTAGCATAGGGCTACTTCTGGCCAATATATATAGATTTTAAATTTTCAGGAATTTCCTCATATGGAGAAGTAGCATAGGGCTACTTCTCGGAAATAGCTAAATTTCATGAAATTATATGTTCTGGGAAATCATGGGGTTTTGTCTACCGACGTAGAGAAGCCAAACAAAAGTAGCGTAAGGGGGTATACGCTACAGCGTGGGGACGACCCACCGAGAATAGAGTCTCATGCCGGGCAAAACGAAAAAGGGGGAGAAAAGAGAGAGAAGAGGGAGAAAAGAAAAAAAAAGAAGGTCGACTCGGGAGGGGGACTATGAATAGCATTTTCGCAGCCGCGCCCAACGTGGGGACGACCCACAAGAGTCTCAAGCCGGGCATACACTAGACCCTGTGTTGTTGAGATCTAAGATCCCAATTCGTCTTGGACGAGGGAGGACTGATCTACCGATAGACGTCGTCTACCTACTCGCCTCGCCCAATGAACTGACCAGGGAGAGGTGCAGCGATTGAGTTATTAGGTACGGGAATGTCCGGCTCGAGACTACGACTTCGTCGGTGAAGTGCCGCTACTTGATGTCCTGCTGAACCCAGTCGAAACATCCCGGAAATCCCCCAATCCCCAGAGAGGAAATCGCTTCGTAACAGATAGAATTCATCTATCAACTCACTCGGGGTCACGGAAATCCCGCTGGATGCAACAAGCGGGTTCAAGCTCTAAGGAAATTGAAGAAAGGACAAGAAAGAAAAAAAAACAATCCTTCCGATGAAGGCTAACCCAGGAGGGGTTAGTAACGAAGACTGGGACCATCCAAACTTGTTAGTTTAGAGAAAATACACAAACAAAAAAAAACGAATCGCTGGGACTCCATCTGCACTCGATGGCGCTGTGACATTCCTGAATTGGAGAAATTTGAAGAAAGGACAGGAAAGTAAAATCGTTCAGATGAAGGCGAACCCAGAAGGGGTTAGTAGCAAGGAGAGGTGACGCTCTAAACTCGTTCATTTAGGGGTATTGCACTAGAAACAAAATTTCCGCCGACTCCGCTCACACGACACTACTTGACACGCCAGACTAATTGAAAGCAAATTGAAGAAGGGACAGGAAAGAATTAAATCCTCATATCGAGACTAATCCAGACGGGATTAGAGGTGAAACATCTACTCATTAAAGGTAGAGATGGGTTATACTAGGATCGTTGTCCATTAGTAAGATTTTCGCTCGACCACCACGGAATTGGAAATATGAAGAAGAGAGAGGAAAGAATAAGATCCTCGTATCGAGGCTAAACCAGAGGGTTAAGCAAGCGGAATTCCTACTGTAGTTTCTACATGTAGGGTACCGTATGGGTTGAGGTTGACACATTGTCAGACAAGGGAAAAAGGTTAACTGGTTGAACTACAAAAGGTATATCACCCACTACTGATGAGGCAGTAAGAGGGTTACGCGATAACCTATAGTTTGCAAGTGAAGCTTGCCGGATGCCTTTTTAGGGCTACCGAGATTGTCCTTAGTTATTCACGCATGACCAACGCAGAGCAGGGAAATGCTGAAGAAGGTAATTAAAATCTCAGGTCGCGTAAAATCATTCTGTCTGGGAGTAACTGGAAACTTAAGAGCGCAAGGAGGTTGTCAACCGAGTAAAATTAGGAAAACAGGAAAGCACAACCAAAGTAACAACAAAAAAAAATAACAAAAATATATACAGGTAGGACGAGGAAAATAAATAAATAAATAAATTAGAGGACTAGTACACAAGGAGTTAAATATTACCATTGTGCGTGTATGATCTTTGTGCGTATATAATTATATAAGTTCAAAAGCAAGAATTCTGAGTAATGGCTTATTATAAATCCAAAAAAAAAGAAAAAAAAAACAAACTATAACCCTACGCGTACTAACTTGTGTGTAATTAAGCGTATAAATTCAAACGAAACTTAAACCAATAACTTTAAAATAGATCTATAAAGGGAGACTTATAAATTGTGTGCTCGATCAACGAATTAACTCAGTGAAAATTCAAAATAATGAGTTATAAACCTAAAGACGAGGGTCTGTAAAACCTGCGCGTACTATATTCAAAATGCTAAGTCATACGAAGGTGGTGGTTTGGTCACGCAGCGTTCCACCCGAACACACACCCAAAACAACATTTCAACAATCCAGTTCTGCGAACTGGAACGAAACAAATCGTTCTCAATCTCTTCCTCCAACTCTCCACAGCTCTCTACAGCTTGCCACACTTTCAAAGGGTCTGACGCAGCATGAACTTAGTAGTGGAACCTTTGAACAAAAGAAGAAACGAAAGAATTTAAGGAATGTACGGGATCAGAACCTGAAGGATTCCGTCCCATATTAAGGACGTTATGACAAACAATCCTGTCTTCGAGGACAAGTCAAAGGAATGAACATCGTTCACCAACTTGAAAACAGACTGAGGTCAATAACAGAAAACAGTGCGAGTGATCAGCGAATCAATGGCCGCCGGTGCTCAGGAAAGAAGCCGTAGCGATGATATGTAACGAAGTCAATAATAGAATACACCAAAAAAACCCAATGCATACGATATAATGATCGTCGCTAGCTATTCGACCTTCAGGTAACGATAACCATAATAGGGGTAAGACTACAACACTCATGACTAAATCTGTGCGTATGATATAATGATCATGACTAAATATTCGGTTTCAACTGTCGATCACCCACGTAGAGAAACCGTTGATAAGATACACTAAACTAGGATAGTTAACCCAAGTTAACAGTAACTAATATCGAAGCTCTAACCATAATAGCTAAATTGCAGCGCGATAACCAAACTAATCTAATGGTAACTAAAAGCTATCATCGAACCACGACGAAACATACAAGCCTAAGATAACCTAACCATAACTGCAAAGAAAACCTATGATGAACTTATACGAACTGGATTGAGACATGATACCAAAATAATCCAAAGGTATCTAAAATAATCCATACTCAAATTATAAGAACTAAAGTAAAAGATGACATCTAGACTAACTCAAACCTATTTGAGGTATAGGCTAGGAGAAAACTATAATACCTATAAAGGGCTACGCTAGACTCTAAATAACTATAGCACCGCGATAACCAGGCCCTAATAGGGTATACTTACTTAAAGAAATATCAATAACTATAATACGATAAAGGTAAGTGTTTAAACGCTATATAACCATACTATAAATACAACTAAGGTCGTAAAAGCTAACTACAAGATAACGATAGTCGAAATAATAACTAGAATATCTTAAGATACTTTCCCAAAATACGCCAAAACCAAAATCTCAAAATAAAACTCAAAATATACAAAATACTGACTTCTTTCCTGGAACCAGCGGATGTGAACGGAACCTTTAAGCTCGAAGTAGTATGCTTCGCATACGACGTTCACCCTCCACTGATCAGCTGAACATCCCGGCACTTCAAACTAGGGAACGTCCATGGAATAATCAAAAGTAAAGGAAAGGGAATTCACCTGTCTTCACCTCACGCGGGACTCCGCTCCAAGGTTACCGCCCCGATATTGTATCAATCACTCCAAGTCGGATACCAATCTAGAGGATGCTAACCAGCCATCCTCCCGTCAGAGTGATTGAGACAACTCCGAATGGAGTCATGGGAGCAGAGCGCCACGCAAGCGCGAAGCATAGTATGTGAACACCTTTTGAGACTACTGATCCGCTTCGAATCACAAGGCTGTCCTGATCTCTCCCACAAGGAATAAATCAAGCAGGTGGCTATAATCGCTCACCGACTTGTAGGTGAGAACAGGGCATTTGCGTGGTTCTTCTGGACCTAAGGTCGAGTGGTCGGCCACCCAGTTGGCGCGAACCGAAGCAACGCTTCCCAGTGGTACCTGCAAGCCCAAAGCCCGCTTACCACTGAATGGATGAGCAGTCCGACGCATGAAGTATGGAGCTCTGAAGAAGAGCGAAAGAGGAAAAGAAAAGTTTATGAATGATTGAAGGGATTTTACGAAGTCACACCAATGAAGACAAATTACGAGCCATCTTGCCAGCTACCAAAGCCAGATCTAACGAGAGCAAAAAGGAACTACCACGAAAGCAACGAGCTTTACGGGAGAAAAAGGTAGCTCTGCGTAGACCAAGCCATTGGCAGCATAGAAAGACAACCCGTTCCAGCAAGCTAAAGTTGTCTGTTTCAATTGACGAAAAGAGCCTCATTTGAAATGAATTGACTTACGCAATATAGAACTTATTTAATAAAAAAAAAATCGAAATTGAGAAGAGAGTACTGAATAACTTGAAGACGAAGCAAAACGAAGCGACATAATTTTTAAAGTACAGTGTCGAAAGATCTATAAACACAAAAAAATAAACCAAAGGCTTGAGGTAGGAATGTCAAAGATAGAATTTTACCAAAACTTAAAGCCGAGAAAACGAAAGACAGAAAAATATGCATCTTAGTCAAGAGAAGCTGGATCAAAAGAACAAAACCGAATTTGGGCGCAATTGTAGCGAAGCACAAATGAGCGACCAGAAAAATCAAAATAAAACTTTAAACTAAACTTGCACTTTGATCAAGAGAGGCCTGACCAAAGGCCGGAAGGAAAGCCAAATTTGGGCGCCATTGTAGCGAAGCACAAATGAGCGACCAGAAAAATCAAAATAAAACTTTAAACTAAACTTGCACTTTGATCAAGAGAGGCCTGACCAAAGGCCGGAAGGAAAGCCAAATTTGGGCGCCATTGTAGCGAAGCACAAATGAGCGACCAGAAAAATCAAAATAAAACTTTAAACTAAACTTGCACTTTGATCAAGAGAGGCCTGACCAAAGGCCGGAAGGAAAGCCAAATTTGGGCGCCATTGTAGCGAAGCACAAATGAGCGACCAGAAAAATCAAAATAAAACTTTAAACTAAACTTGCACTTTGATCAAGAGAGGCCTGACCAAAGGCCGGAAGGAAAGCCAAACTTGGGCGCCATTGTAGCGAAGAGCGCGCCCATTGCCAGGTCTACCTACATCCATCCAACAATGAACGCAGATAGGCGCTGCAATTGACACCTCTTGCTGCAAAATTCATCTCGGGATTAGTGTAGGTGGCCGCACAGCATATTGCCGCTAGCGATCAGCCGGCTTGGGGTGGTTCTTGCCACCCACATCCCTCGATGCTTGAAAGCTGTGCGAGAACCAAAAGAAAAGATAATAAAAAGAATACAAGAAATTGAATGAGTGAGGCTTGCCGTCTTGTGGGGACTTCGGACAGACAGACGGACAGGAAAAAGAAAGAAAAGAGTAGATAAACAGGTATATAATATAATTGCTAGCTCACGTCGTACTGCCGATTCGTCTCCATGGTGCAACCAAAAAAAAAAACGCTGAAAGTGATTGACTCTAAATATTACCAGCGATGCGCTGAGCTGTAACAAAACAAAATGTAATAGCAACGCCGTACAAATGTGCAACCACCCGGAGAGTCCAACGCCAAGAGGAAGGGAGAGAGAGACAACGTGGACTCCTGATGTATGCGGAGTCCTGACTGGACTCTGATTGGGCCCATCGCCCCCATCCACCCTGGCTAAGACGTCGCAGCCAGTGTAGGATTCTTAGCCCCAAGTGTTTCAGGAGTTTCGCCGCATGACCTCACCAGCAACCATCAGCCCTTCACTCGATCATCTCAACACGTGACTCGAACAAACAATAGCAAATAGTAGCGCGTGAGTACATAGAGCCTCTAGTTGAAAGAAAAGACCAGTAATGCGATGCGTTTTAATTTAATATGAATGCGCCTGGCATCCGCAAGTCACCTCGTTGTTCACACTTAATACCATAATTACCAGAATTACAAATTTGCAAAACAAAATCTAGGTCTAGCCTGTGCCCTACTAGCTGGTTTACCTTAATTAACTTAATTCAAATGCATGCATAAAACCAATATATATAATTTATATAGAATCTGTCAATATCTAGACTATTATGTATTTCTAAAAGAACAATAGAGACCACAGAAGGTGGACAATAAACTTAACTAGATACGACACCTGAAGACTACCCGCTGGTAGTGAAGGAATGGATCCCACGCTGAGCCGGAACCATGCTGGAAGGGTGCACCCTTTTCACCTCATTTTCTTGAATTACTGACACGATTTGAGATTTGGGCACATTGGCCTCTTTTTTTTTTATTTCCTTTTCACCTCTTTTGGGTGCTTTCGGATCTTTACAAACTTTGGGCCTTACATTTAACACTTTCGCTGCGCAACAGCGCGGGCACAATGAGGTGAGTGGCAGTGTGTTGGCATAATAATCTTAAGAACACTACGACTAAAAAGGTACGTCGACAGATCACAACAACACCGCTTCGGCGTGATGTTATATGAACCTCCTTTCAGGTACTAAAATTTCTCACGAATTAAATAGCGAGCACCGTTATTAATGTTCCCTTTTCATTACAGGAAAACTGTTCACCACGCAATCACACGATGTGAAAATGTCAAAAAAAAATTCGGTGCTTTAATAATAGGCAATATAAAAAAAAATGTACAAACTCTATATAACACACGCACTAATAGAATTTCTTTTCTTTTTCAGGAAAATTATCGCACAACTATATGGAAGTTCCTCGTCATTTTAAAATTTAACAGGTGATATAGAGGATCCAAATTCTTGATCACAAAAGCACTAATAGAATTTCTTTTCTTTTTCAGGAAAATTATCGCACAACTATATGGAAATTCTCTTCATTTTAAATTTAATAAGTAATATAGAAACCCAAGTTCTTAATCACAAAAGCATTAATAGAATTTCTTTTCTTTTTCAGGAAAAATTATCACACAACTATTTATTACTTTTCTTCTTCTCCTCTTTCTTTCTTCTCATTCCCGGAATGAGCTTGCCTTTACCCGTTCAGAACTCCGAATGAAAACTAAAACTGGCGCAGTCTGCCTACATTTCAACCGTACTGTTTTCAACCCGACCGACAGACGAGCGCTTTTCGTTTCCAAAGTCCCCAGCTGCTGGCGTACATTCGGGCTCAAATTTCTTTAGAATTTCGGGCGAACCTACTGTAATGCATAGCGTGATGGTATCGCGTGATGCTTTACAGCTAGGCGAATTACCGTTTTCGTCGTCTCGATGTGGGTGACTAGTGATAAGTTTTTGCCCGAAAAATTTTATTTTGTGCTTATTTTGCACATTTATAATTTTTCGACTGAAAAAATATTCTGCTGTTGTTATTTCTTCTTTTAGATCTGGACTTGTATGCGGGTATGTATGAATATGTCTTTATTTTTTTCAGGAATTTGTTAATATGAAGAAGTAGCATAGGGCTACTTCTTGCAAATATAAATTTTTCTTTTCAGGGATTTTGAAAATATGAAGAAGTAGCATAGGGCTACTTCTTGCAAATATAGATTTTACATTTTTCAGGACTTTCTTAATATGAAGAAGTAGCATAGGGCTACTTCTGGCCAATATATATAGATTTTAAATTTTCAGGAATTTCCTCATATGGAGAAGTAGCATAGGGCTACTTCTCGGAAATAGCTAAATTTCATGAAATTATATGCTCTGGGAAATCATGGGGTTTTGTCTACCGACGTAGAGAAGCCAAACAAAAGTAGCGTAAGGGGGTATACGCTACAGCGTGGGGACGACCCACCGAGAATAGAGTCTCATGCCGGGCAAAACGAAAAAGGGGGAGAAAAGAGAGAGAAGAGGGAGAAAAGAAAAAAAAAGAAGGTCGACTCGGGAGGGGGACTATGAATAGCATTTTCGCAGCCGCGCCCAACGTGGGGACGACCCACAAGAGTCTCAAGCCGGGCATACACTAGACCCTGTGTTGTTGAGATCTAAGATCCCAATTCGTCTTGGACGAGGGAGGACTGATCTACCGATAGACGTCGTCTACCTACTCGCCTCGCCCAATGAACTGACCAGGGAGAGGTGCAGCGATTGAGTTATTAGGTACGGGAATGTCCGGCTCGAGACTACGACTTCGTCGGTGAAGTGCCGCTACTTGATGTCCTGCTGAACCCAGTCGAAACATCCCGGAAATCCCCCAATCCCCAGAGAGGAAATCGCTTCGTAACAGATAGAATTCATCTATCAACTCACTCGGGGTCACGGAAATCCCGCTGGATGCAACAAGCGGGTTCAAGCTCTAAGGAAATTGAAGAAAGGACAAGAAAGAAAAAAAAACAATCCTTCCGATGAAGGCTAACCCAGGAGGGGTTAGTAACGAAGACTGGGACCATCCAAACTTGTTAGTTTAGAGAAAATACACAAACAAAAAAAAACGAATCGCTGGGACTCCATCTGCACTCGATGGCGCTGTGACATTCCTGAATTGGAGAAATTTGAAGAAAGGACAGGAAAGTAAAATCGTTCAGATGAAGGCGAACCCAGAAGGGGTTAGTAGCAAGGAGAGGTGACGCTCTAAACTCGTTCATTTAGGGGTATTGCACTAGAAACAAAATTTCCGCCGACTCCGCTCACACGACACTACTTGACACGCCAGACTAATTGAAAGCAAATTGAAGAAGGGACAGGAAAGAATTAAATCCTCATATCGAGACTAATCCAGACGGGATTAGAGGTGAAACATCTACTCATTAAAGGTAGAGATGGGTTATACTAGGATCGTTGTCCATTAGTAAGATTTTCGCTCGACCACCACGGAATTGGAAATATGAAGAAGAGAGAGGAAAGAATAAGATCCTCGTATCGAGGCTAAACCAGAGGGTTAAGCAAGCGGAATTCCTACTGTAGTTTCTACATGTAGGGTACCGTATGGGTTGAGGTTGACACATTGTCAGACAAGGGAAAAAGGTTAACTGGTTGAACTACAAAAGGTATATCACCCACTACTGATGAGGCAGTAAGAGGGTTACGCGATAACCTATAGTTTGCAAGTGAAGCTTGCCGGATGCCTTTTTAGGGCTACCGAGATTGTCCTTAGTTATTCACGCATGACCAACGCAGAGCAGGGAAATGCTGAAGAAGGTAATTAAAATCTCAGGTCGCGTAAAATCATTCTGTCTGGGAGTAACTGGAAACTTAAGAGCGCAAGGAGGTTGTCAACCGAGTAAAATTAGGAAAACAGGAAAGCACAACCAAAGTAACAACAAAAAAAAATAACAAAAATATATACAGGTAGGACGAGGAAAATAAATAAATAAATAAATTAGAGGACTAGTACACAAGGAGTTAAATATTACCATTGTGCGTGTATGATCTTTGTGCGTATATAATTATATAAGTTCAAAAGCAAGAATTCTGAGTAATGGCTTATTATAAATCCAAAAAAAAAGAAAAAAAAACAAACTATAACCCTACGCGTACTAACTTGTGTGTAATTAAGCGTATAAATTCAAACGAAACTTAAACCAATAACTTTAAAATAGATCTATAAAGGGAGACTTATAAATTGTGTGCTCGATCAACGAATTAACTCAGTGAAAATTCAAAATAATGAGTTATAAACCTAAAGACGAGGGTCTGTAAAACCTGCGCGTACTATATTCAAAATGCTAAGTCATACGAAGGTGGTGGTTTGGTCACGCAGCGGTCCACCCGAACACACACCCAAAACAACATTTCAACAATCCAGTTCTGCGAACTGGAACGAAACAAATCGTTCTCAATCTCTTCCTCCAACTCTCCACAGCTCTCTACAGCTTGCCACACTTTCAAAGGGTCTGACGCAGCATGAACTTAGTAGTGGAACCTTTGAACAAAAGAAGAAACGAAAGAATTTAAGGAATGTACGGGATCAGAACCTGAAGGATTCCGTCCCATATTAAGGACGTTATGACAAACAATCCTGTCTTCGAGGACAAGTCAAAGGAATGAACATCGTTCACCAACTTGAAAACAGACTGAGGTCAATAACAGAAAACAGTGCGAGTGATCAGCGAATCAATGGCCGCCGGTACTCAGGAAAGAAGCCGTAGCGATGATATGTAACGAAGTCAATAATAGAATACACCAAAAAAACCCAATGCATACGATATAATGATCGTAGCTAGCTATTCGACCTTCAGGTAACGATAACCATAATAGGGGTAAGACTACAACACTCATGACTAAATCTGTGCGTATGATATAATGATCATGACTAAATATTCGGTTTCAACTGTCGATCACCCACGTAGAGAAACCGTTGATAAGATACACTAAACTAGGATAGTTAACCCAAGCTAACAGTAACTAATATCGAAGCTCTAACCATAATAGCTAAATTGCAGCGCGATAGCCAAACTAATCTAATGGTAACTAAAAGCTATCATCGAACCACGACGAAACATACAAGCCTAAGATAACCTAACCATAACTGCAAAGAAAACCTATGATGAACTTATACGAACTGGATTGAGACATGATACCAAAATAATCCAAAGGTATCTAAAATAATCCATACTCAAATTATAAGAACTAAAGTAAAAGATGACATCTAGACTAACTCAAACCTATTTGAGGTATAGGCTAGGAGAAAACTATAATACCTATAAAGGGCTACGCTAGACTCTAAATAACTATAGCACCGCGATAACCAGGCCCTAATAGGGTATACTTACTTAAAGAAATATCAATAACTATAATACGATAAAGGTAAGTGTTTAAACGCTATATAACCATACTATAAATACAACTAAGGTCGTAAAAGCTAACTACAAGATAACGATAGTCGAAATAATAACTAGAATATCTTAAGATACTTTCCCAAAATACGCCAAAACCAAAATCTCAAAATAAAACTCAAAATATACAAAATACTGACTTCTTTCCTGGAACCAGCGGATGTGAACGGAACCTTTAAGCTCGAAGTAGTATGCTTCGCATACGACGTTCACCCTCCACTGATCAGCTGAACATCCCGGCACTTCAAACTAGGGAACGTCCATGGAATAATCAAAAGTAAAGGAAAGGGAATTCACCTGTCTTCACCTCACGCGGGACTCCGCTCCAAGGTTACCGCCCCGATATTGTATCAATCACTCCAAGTCGGATACCAATCTAGAGGATGCTAACCAGCCATCCTCCCGTCAGAGTGATTGAGACAACTCCGAATGGAGTCATGGGAGCAGAGACTACTGATCCGCTTCGAATCACAAGGCTGTCCTGATCTCTCCCACAAGGAATAAATCAAGCAGGTGGCTATAATCGCTCACCGACTTGTAGGTGAGAACAGGGCATTTGCGTGGTTCTTCTGGACCTAAGGTCGAGTGGTCGGCCACCCAGTTGGCGCGAACCGAAGCAACGCTTCCCAGTGGTACCTGCAAGCCCAAAGCCCGCTTACCACTGAATGGATGAGCAGTCCGACGCATGAAGTATGGAGCTCTGAAGAAGAGCGAAAGAGGAAAAGAAAAGTTTATGAATGATTGAAGGGATTTTACGAAGTCACACCAATGAAGACAAATTACGAGCCATCTTGCCAGCTACCAAAGCCAGATCTAACGAGAGCAAAAAGGAACTACCACGAAAGCAACGAGCTTTACGGGAGAAAAAGGTAGCTCTGCGTAGACCAAGCCATTGGCAGCATAGAAAGACAACCCGTTCCAGCAAGCTAAAGTTGTCTGTTTCAATTGACGAAAAGAGCCTCATTTGAAATGAATTGACTTACGCAATATAGAACTTATTTAATAAAAAAAAAATCGAAATTGAGAAGAGAGTACTGAATAACTTGAAGACGAAGCAAAACGAAGCGACATAATTTTTAAAGTACAGTGCAGTGAAGAGCGCGCCCATTGCCAGGTCTACCTACATCCATCCAACAATGAACGCAGATAGGCGCTGCAATTGACACCTCTTGCTGCAAAATTCATCTCGGGATTAGTGTAGGTGGCCGCACAGCATATTGCCGCTAGCGATCAGCCGGCTTGGGGTGGTTCTTGCCACCCACATCCCTCGATGCTTGAAAGCTGTGCGAGAACCAAAAGAAAAGATAATAAAAAGAATACAAGAAATTGAATGAGTGAGGCTTGCCGTCTTGTGGGGACTTCGGACAGACAGACGGACAGGAAAAAGAAAGAAAAGAGTAGATAAACAGGTATATAATATAATTGCTAGCTCACGTCGTACTGCCGATTCGTCTCCATGGTGCAACCAAAAAAAAAAAACGCTGAAAGTGATTGACTCTAAATATTACCAGCGATGCGCTGAGCTGTAACAAAACAAAATGTAATAGCAACGCCGTACAAATGTGCAACCACCCGGAGAGTCCAACGCCAAGAGGAAGGGAGAGAGAGACAACGTGGACTCCTGATGTATGCGGAGTCCTGACTGGACTCTGATTGGGCCCATCGCCCCCATCCACCCTGGCTAAGACGTCGCAGCCAGTGTAGGATTCTTAGCCCCAAGTGTGCGTGTGTGTATTCAGGAGTTTCGCCGCATGACCTCACCAGCAACCATCAGCCCTTCACTCGATCATCTCAACACGTGACTCGAACAAACAATAGCAAATAGTAGCGCGTGAGTACATAGAGCCTCTAGTTGAAAGAAAAGACCAGTAATGCGATGCGTTTTAATTTAATATGAATGCGCCTGGCATCCGCAAGTCACCTCGTTGTTCACACTTAATACCATAATTACCAGAATTACAAATTTGCAAAACAAAATCTAGGTCTAGCCTGTGCCCTACTAGCTGGTTTACCTTAATTAACTTAATTCAAATGCATGCATAAAACCAATATATATAATTTATATAGAATCTGTCAATATCTAGACTATTATGTATTTCTAAAAGAACAATAGAGACCACAGAAGGTGGACAATAAACTTAACTAGATACGACACCTGAAGACTACCCGCTGGTAGTGAAGGTATGGATCCCACGCTGAGCCGGAACCATGCTGGAAGGGTGCACCCTTTTCACCTCATTTTCTTGAATTACTGACACGATTTGAGATTTGGGCACATTGGCCTCTTTTTTTTTTATTTCCTTTTCACCTCTTTTGGGTGCTTTCGGATCTTTACAAACTTTGGGCCTTACATTTAACACTTTCGCTGCGCAACAGCGCGGGCACAATGAGGTGAGTGGCAGTGTGTTGGCATAATAATCTTAAGAACACTACGACTAAAAAGGTACGTCGACAGATCACAACAACACCGCTTCGGCGTGATGTTATATGAACCTCCTTTCAGGTACTAAAATTTCTCACGAATTAAATAGCGAGCACCGTTATTAATGTTCCCTTTTCATTACAGGAAAACTGTTCACCACGCAATCACACGATGTGAAAATGTCAAAAAAAAATTCGGTGCTTTAATAATAGGCAATATAAAAAAAATGTACAAACTCTATATAACACACGCACTAATAAAATTTCTTTTCCTTTTCAGGAAAATTATCGCACAATTGCATGGAAATTCCTCTTCATTTTTTTAAATCTAATAGGTGATATAGAAATTCCAAATTCGTGATCACAAACGAACTAATAAAAAATGTTTTCTTTTTTCAGGAAAATCATCGCACAGTTATACGGAAATTCTCTTCATTTGAAATTTAATAGGTAATATAGAAAATCCAAGTTCTTATTCACAAACGCACTAATAGAATTTCTTTTCTTTTTCAGGAAAATTATCGCACAACTATATGGAAATTCCTCGTCATTTTAAAATTTAACAGGTGATATAGAGGATCCCAATTCTTGATCACAAAAGCACTAATAGAATTTCTTTTCTTTTTCAGGAAAATTATCACATAACTATATGGAAATTCTCTTCACTTTAAAATTTAACAGGTAATGTAGGAAATCCAAATTCTTAATCACAAACGCACCAATCGAATTTCTTTTCTTTTCCAGGAAAAATTATCGCGCAACGATATGGAAATTCTCTTCACTTTAACATTTAACAGGTGATATAGAAAATCCAAGTTCCTAATCACAAAAGCACTAATCGAATTTCTTTTCTTTTTCAGGAAAAATTATCGCGCAACGATATGGAAATTCTCTTCACTTTAACATTTAACAGGTGATATAGAAAATCCAAGTTCCTAATCACAAAAGCACTAATCGAATTTCTTTTCTTTTTCAGGAAAAATTATCACGCAACGATATGGAAATTCTCTTCACTTTAACATTTAACAGGTGATATAGAAAATCCAAGTTCCTAATCACAAAGGCACTAATCGAATTTCTTTTCTTTTTCAGGAAAAATTATCACACAACTATTTATTACTTTTCTTCTTCTCCTCTTTCTTTCTTCTCATTCCCGGAATGAGCTGCGCACTCAACTCTTGCCTTTACCCGTTCAGAACTCCGAATCAAAACTAAAACTGGCGCAGTCTGCCTACATTTCAACCGTACTGTTTTCAACCCGACCGACAGACGAGCACTTTTCGTTTCCAAAGTCCCCAATGCTTACCGCAGCTGGCGTACATTCGGGCTCAAATTTCTTTAGAATTTCGGGCGAACCTACTGTAACGCATAGCGTGATGGTATCGCGTGATGCTTTACAGCTAGGCGAATTACCGTTTTCGTCGTCTCGATGTGGGTGACTAGTGATAAGTTTATGCCCGAAAAATTGTATTTTGTGCTTATTTTGCACATTTATAATTTTTCGACTGAAAAAATATTCTGCTGTTGTTATTGCTTCTTTTAGATCTGGACTTGTATGCGGGTATGTATGAATATGTCTTTATTTTTTTCAGGAATTTGTTAATATGAAGAAGTAGCATAGGGCTACTTCTTGCAAATATAAATTTTTCTTTTCAGGGATTTTGAAAATATGAAGAAGTAGCATAGGGCTACTTCTTGCAAATATAGATTTTACATTTTTCAGGACTTTCTTAATATGAAGAAGTAACATAGGGCTACTTCTGGCCAATATATATAGATTTTAAATTTTCAGGAATTTCCTCATATGGAGAAGTAGCATAGGGCTACTTCTCGGAAATAGCTAAATTTCATGAAATTATATGCTCTGGGAAATCATGGGGTTTTGTCTACCGACGTAGAGAAGCCAAACAAAAGTAGCGTAAGGGGGTATACGCTACAATGCCCTAGCCTGAACGTGTAGAAGGCACCAGGGAAGAGAAAGAATCTCGTTGTCTCGCGATTACAAGAGCACAAGCCAAGAAGCGGAAGTCAGAGGCTTAACAGCAAAAAGCCCCAGAGCCCGAGAGTGAATGGGAAGATATCGAGGAAGATCGCTAGACAGTCTAACACCCATGTGACCGACCCGGAGGATATTCAGGTAATATTGAACGATTATAATGATTGCCAGTTTGGACATTTTGGCGGAAACAAAACATTAAACAGGGTGAAACGCTTCTATCGCTGGAAGGGAATGAAGAATGATATAGTGAAATATATCCGCAAATGTAGGCAGTGTCAAAGAAATAAACATTCTAGAGCTATTAAAATGCCATTGGTCATAACAGAAGTATCGGAAAAGCCGTTCGAAAAAGTATACGTTGACCTCGTGGGGCCATTACCTACAATCCATAATGGCAACAAACTTATACTGTCTATGATGGATGACCTGACTCGGTTTGTTGATTTCGTGGCGGTACCCGATCAAAAAGCAAACACGGTAGCTCGGGCATTATTTGACTAAATACTTAGCCGATATACAACTCCCAAGCACCGCAGTCAAAGGCAATAGATCGACAGCATTCGACCTCGGCTAATTATCTAAGGAGTTTTGTGGATGAGCCCTGGAACTAGGATGAATTTCGAACAACTCCGACACATGCGTACAACAACACCGTACATACGGGCACTAAGCTTACGCCCATGGAAACTCTGCTTGGGTTCGTGTCAGAAATCCCTAGTAATTTAATGCGTAAACCGGTACCACTTTATACCGCCGATAAATTCTGTGCTGCGATTCAAGTTACATGTTATGGTCGCAGCATATTGCATGCAGCAATATGCTACACTGAGCTAGGCGCACGTCTAAGCGACCCGTAGCAGCATGAGGTGGTCGCGGACTGTTTTTCTGTATGGATGGAGATTTACGCTCCGAACGCACCCGAAAAAAAAGAAAAAAGAAGAAGAAGCAGTAGAAGAAGAAGAGTGCGATAGGGAAGATAGATCGGACAAGATTTGGTGAGAAAAATTTTATAAAATCGGAAAGTATCGCGAGTAAAAAGAAACGAAATCGGTAAAAAAGGAAAAGCTACGACCAAGGAAAAGGAACTTTGTAGCGGAGGTGGTCGAGTTGTGACCTAATAATTTTGCAAAAGTTTGTAAGCACGCTAGAAAATGGAGGGAAACGAAGTCCACGACCTAAGGGGCTGGAAAAAAGGGAAGAAAAGGCATCCTGCAGTATTAAAGACATCGCAGACCCCAATAATTTGAACAGGGGATGTTCAGCAAACCTGAAACAGAAAAAGGGAGAGAAATAGTCAAATTTTACAATGATGATACATAAAAATATTACCTGCACCTAGAGACTGCACAGGTGAAAAAACTCCAGCGAAAATCTGAAACTAAATAAAGAAATGGATTAAAAACAAAATAAATCAAGAATTTTATTATAATAATAATAATGTCATTGACATGAACTAAAAGCAGTGTTGTATGTACATATGTACAACAACAATGCCATGGAAATTTGGATACATGAAAAAACATGAATGAATTATGTTCCCCATTAAATATTCAACATAAAACATTAATAAACACGACAAATTACATAATTAAAAGAATTATGTTCAATATTTGTGGGCAAATAAGGTGAAATTTGCTAGATAAGCACTCACCTGACATTTGTCCACAAATTCTCACAAAATCGCATAATTACGAAATTAAACACTAAATTCACCAAGTAAATAAATTGATATAATTACCTGTTGCTAAAGAATATCCTCAGTGAAGGAAAGTACCTGAAAAACACTAAAAATTACTTAAAAACACATTAAAAAATAAACTTGACACTCGCGCGCGAAAGTGTCAAAACAACGAAAACTCCATACTACCGCGACGTTTGACGTATCAAAATCACGTAAAATCGAACCGTGATTTCAATGGTCGCGTTCGTTTCGCGATATTTTCCACGGGAAACGCGATATTCGCGATTTTTTAGTTACACATTTCCCACAATGAGTGCGAAAGAGACTCACAGTGGGAAGAAGACAAAAAATTATTACAAATGACAGGAAAATCTACTACATCGAAATGAAACGTAACGAATCGACATTTTTATAGCAAATGTTCCAAAAATTACAAAAATTTATTAAAATCATCAATTTGACAATCAATTTTTACGACAAAGGTATCAAAATTTAGATCGTTAAATTTACTATCGATTGACAACAAGAAAAATTCAACTTTTTGTCATTTTCAGTGAAAATTTCGAATATTTCACTTTATAGACAGCGACAGTGGAACGAATTTTTCTATAAAAAGGAGGCCTTTTGTTCATTCTGTCTTCTATTTTCAACAAATTGTCAAAGAGAGTACACATGCTATATAAGACATAGTATCCTCAATTTGCACTTTTATCATCAGTGCCTAGTGACATTTTGGACTTGTAGTTTTTCTTCGGTTTTCTTGTTATCTTTTATTAGTAATTTCAATTAGAGTTTTTTTTGGTTTCATCGTTTATTTTTTATTTGCATTTAAAGTCAGTTTTTTTCGTTCTTCAAAATTAAAGTAGTTCTGTCATTTTTTAGTTTATTTTCCTTTTTTTGCTTTTTTTTGGAAAGAATTTGTTTTCCAGTGGAATTCGGGAGTTAGTCAATCTTGACGTGGTTTTGACATTACAGGGAATTCAAGGTATTTTTTTGTTTTCATATAAATCTTTGGTTAGGTGACGGGTATTAAAGTGTAAGATTGCATGCCAATTTTGTATTGGACATATTACACAAAATAACATCACCAAATACTAAAAATTTATTGAATATAATTTTCTTGAGTTTCAGTTGTTTGTTCATAAATTTTCGTCAATTAATCAATTCATCAAGGTATAAAACTGTGCCCACACGGGTCACCTTTACACCACATGAGAATTGATTCACGATTGACAGTTAACAATAATTTTTATTTTCAGCATTAATTAATTTACAAAACATAGAAAGGAATTTTGAATAGTAATATAAGTCTAGTTAAGAAATTTGAGTAGAATTAGAAAAAATCTATAATAGTTAAATTGAATTGCAATTAGGTTAATTTTTTATGAAGTTATTTTTTACTAGTCTAATTTTAATAATAGATGGAATTTTTGCTCAATAAATCTAAATGAATGAATAACCGGATGATTCTTTCATTTACCGCTACACTACCGCCATCTAAGTGTGTTTGTCCTCGGCCATCGTTTTCATTTTAGGTTTATACGTTGTTTGACACTAGACAGTAGGCATTGGTATCGTGAGAGCTTATTGGAAGCTACACGCATCGCCCAGACGTGGCAGTTTTGAGGTGGATCATTTCAATCTCGTTGTAATAGACCACACGCATCACCCAGACGTGGCAGTTTTTGGGTGGATTATTAAAATCTCGTTGTTATAGTCCACACGCTGCAGATTCAGTGTGTTTGAGTTACTATTTCACAAAGGACGTTTACACTAGCAGTAACTTATAGGAAGTTGCACTAGTGCGTAAACGTTAGAAAGTCAACTCATCGTTTCATTACAGGTAACCACTGAGTAGTCAACAACAAAGGTCTAATTTATGAACGTACACAATTTCGATTCTATAAGAGGAACAACGAAATTGGGTAAAGTTCAGAAAATTGAGCATTTCAGATTTTCTTGTTTTCAGGACGTCAGCTGTCAGTCTAGTTTTCAGCGAAGCACAAGACATCACATTTTAACATTTGGTGGTTCCATCCAGGATTCATTCGACTCATTCATTTAGGTTAGAGTTTTGTAGGGATTAAAATTAGATATTGCAATTCATTTATTTATCGTAAAATAAAATATTTTAAAATTAGTTTTGACTTATCAATTTATAGTTGTTTACTGCTCAGATTTCTTAATTAATTTAAAATGACAGAACTCAAAAGTTTGTTAAATAAGGAACAAGCTTTACGGAATCGCCTGAAGAAAACAATTGCTAATGGACAAAAAACATTGACAGAGAAACACTCAAAGGGTTTGTAGGAAGCAAAACTCTGCGAGATCAGGCGAACATGGGCTGAATATGAGCAAATTGATCAGCTGATCAATGAGCTGATCATTGAGACACCGCCCAAAAATGAACCAAAGTATATCACTGATGACACATACTGTAATATGGAAAATACATATTGCATATATATAGGAGAATTATACGATTTGATTCATCCCACAACAGAGTTGGCAGATTCCACACTATTGTTAGCACAACAAACACGTGTGGAACAACAACAACAACAAAAAATCTTACCAAAAATCATGTTGCCAAAGTATAATGGTAACTATGATGGCTGGCGCTCATTTCAAGATTTATTCACGGCCGTAGTACACAACAACACAAACTTGAAGGATGTTCAAAAATTGTACTACTTGAAAGGCTCATTACTAGGTGATGCGGAGAAATTACTACGTCACACTCCCATCACAAATGAAGATTATCTACCCGCATGGAACAAATTGAAGGCAAGGTACGAGAATAAGAAGATTCTCGTAAATCATCAGCTTAAGATTTTGACAAATCAAGCTAAAATAACTTCAGAAACAGCTGTAGAATTAAAATCACTAGTTGACACTACACAAGAGTGTCTACAGCAACTGAAGGGTTTGCAAGTTAATACTGGGTCATGGGATGTATTACTTGAGTATTTGATAGTACAGAAGCTGCCTTTCGCAACATTAAGATTGTGGGAAGAAAACCAAGGAGCGTCGCAAGAGCTGCCAACTTATGAACAACTATTCACATTCTTGGACACAAGGTTGAAAATATTAGAAGCAATTTCAGACACATTGGCACCCAAGTTAAATCAAGCCAAATGTCACTCAAAACCAACTACAACAAAAGCATTACACATAATCAAGTCAGTGAAATGCGCAGCATGTAATGGAGACCATTTACTTCAGAATTGCACAAGATTCCAAAATATGGATTTACAAGGCAGAAAGAAGTTAATCAAGACAAATGGACTTTGCTACAACTGCCTATCAAGGAAACATTCACTTAGGAATTGTTCCAGTAGGTATCGATGCTTCAAATGCAAACAGATGCATCATACATCGATACATGAGGATGCTAAAGCAAATAATTTACATCCTAGGAATGTAGAGGCTACAAATCTGCAATCCAAATCTGTTGAAGTTGATTTCAACTCAAACCCTAGGCAACTTCAACAACACAAAGATAATAGCAGTCTTGACCAAGTCAAACCAAGTACCAATAAGGGTACAGGAGATCGAACGACAACTCATACGTACATGAACCGAGAACGATCTTATGCGCTATTATCTACGGCTTTGGTAAAAGCCCAAGGTGAGCACGGAAAGCCACAAAGATTGCGTTGTCTTATCGACTCAGGATCAGAATGCTCTTTTATCACAAAGTCGGCATGTCACAAATTGCAGGCTATTTGCAGTCCAACACTAGTGACTGTAATAGGGTTAAACAAAAGTTTAACAGGTAACTCGAGCAAGATAACCAAGCTATCACTGAAGTCCTGTGGAGAAGATAAGACAACAAATCAACAAAATCACTGACGCGTTACCAACAAAATTTATATCTAAAGTCAAATACAAGCATTTAGATCAACTCGACTTAGCAGATCCTACATTCTGGAAACCTGGCAAGATAGATGCACTACTAGGCGCCAAGGTTTATGCGAAGATAATACAAGAAGGGATTGTACAGGGTCCACCTAACACACCAACAGCTCTGAAGACAATCTTCGGTTGGATGCTATTAGGATCAGCTGAAAATGCAACAAATGAGAGCACAGTAAAGGCTTTCATGACACACACAGATGCTTTGGAAAAGCAACTTAAACAGTTTTGGGAAACCGAAGAAGTTTCCACACAACCTGTTCCCTCACAAGACGAAACAATGTGTGAAGGGATATTTCACGATTCCTGCAGTCGTCTAGACTCAGGAAAATATCGAGTGAAGTTACCATTTGTGAATAACATCACGCCAGCGTCGGGAAATTCCAGACAACAAGCGATCAGACGTTTAGAAACCTTGCAAAAACAATTTGCGAAAAACAATGAGTTTAAAATGGAGTATGAAAAATGTCTGGACGAGTATATCGATTTAGGCCATATGGAGGAAGTAGGCCCGCCTCAGGAATGCGAAAACCATTACTACATTCCTCATCATACTGTGTTCAAGGACAATTCAACGACGAAACTACGTGTGGTGTTTGACGCATCAGCGAAGACGACAAATGGAGAGTCTCTCAATCAACATTTGTTAAAGGGACCAACACTTCAGCCAACATTATTCACGACATTGTTGAATTGGAGGAAATATAGAACCGTCATGAATGCAGACACAGAAAAAATGTACCGCATGATTTAAATACATCCGGATCATAGAACTTTTCAGAGGATAGTATGGCGGCATCCAACAAAGGGTATACTCCAAGATTACCAACTGAAGACAGTAACCTTTGGGACAACTTCAGCTCCATATTTGGCGATAAGGACGCTTCAACAATTGGCAAGGGATGAAAATCATAACTGGCCGCTTGCAGCAAATGCGGTATTCAACAACTTCTATATAGACGATCTTCTGTCTGGAGCCGACAATTTAAAGGACGCAAAGGAATTACAGCTTCAGCTCATCCAAATGATGAATTCCGCTGGATTCAATTTAAGAAAATGGACCAGCAACGATAGCAGATTGTTACAAGATCTACCAGAAGATCATGTCGAACTGAAAAATGCATTAACGTTTTCAGAGAATGACTCAGTCAAGACATTAGGGAACAAATGGTTCCCAAAGGATGATTTCTTCACATTTACAATCAAGCCACTGTCGCATCATGCAGTGTTCACAAAACGCATCATTTTATCAGGGATTGCGTCCTTATATGATCCTCTCGGTTGGCTATCTCTGATAATCATAGAAGCTAAACTGCTCATGCAAGGTTTATGGATTACGGGCTCATCATGCGATGATCCAGTGTCAGACAACGTTAGCCACACCTGGAAAAACTTTGCTGACAATCTAAAACTGTTGGAACAATTTAAGGCATACGCTGCAGCAATCTACTTAAGAGTAGAACAAGATGATGGTACAGTTGTTACACATTTGCTAACGTCAAAGACAAAGATAGCACCGATTAAACCAATGACAATACCACGTCTTGAATTGAGCGGTGCCTTACTGCTCGTGAGATTACTGAAGACCATTGTACAAGGCATTCACTTGGAAGACATTCCCGTAGTTGCTTGGACAGATTCCAAAATAGTACTACAATGGATCAAGGAGCATCCTTCCAAGTGGAAAATCTATGTAGCCAATCGGATCGTAGAAATTCAGGATAATCTAAAATTCGAACATTGGCGGCATATTCCATCGAGTCAGAATCCAGCTGACTTGGCGTCGCGTGGCATCGCAATCCCTCAGCTCCTGAACAATGACTTTTGGTGGCATGGACCCTCATGGCTAACACAATCACAAGATAATTGGCCAATCAAGAACGAAATCAAGGAAGCAACTATCCTTGAGCAAATAGCACCAACTGTCACTAATTTTTTAATAAATTCTGAAACTGACATTCTGGAAAGATACTCTTCTTTCACACGATTAGTTCGTACTATTGCAAGGCTGCAGCGCTTCATACACAATTGTAAAAATCCTGATAACAAAAGGATTACAATATTAACCAGTGAGGAGTGCCTACATGCACAAGAAACTGTATTCAAATTAGTGCAGCTGTCAACATTCCCAGACGAGTATCAGACACTGCTGCAGAAGGGCACTGTAACTAAGGGTAGCAAACTGTTACGGTTGAATCCAATGCTTGATAACAATGGATTGATACGAGTAGGAGGACGATTGGATAACGCGTTACTATCTTATAATACAAGACACCCAGTAATCTTACCTCGTGATCACCATGTAACGTCAATCTTCATTGACAAGGTCCATTTAGAAACACTACATGGTGGCACATCTTTAGTTCTGAATACAAGCAGAAACTCAGTCTGGATCTTAGATGGAAGGCGTTGTATCTCAACTAGGATACATAAGTGCATTACATGTTTTAGACAACGCCAAGCAACAGAAACGCAATTGATGGGTAATCTACCTGCAGCAAGAGTAAACATAACAAAAGCCTTTACTAAAGTTGGAATAGATTACGCTGGACCAATAACCATCAAGACAGCAAGTCACAGAAGTGCAAAGCTACAAAAGGCCTACTTCTGTATTTTTGTATGTATGGCAACTAAGGCAATGCACATTGAATTAGTCTCTAGTTTAACTGCAGAAGCCTTCACTGCAGCCTTGAAAAGGTTCATAGGCAGAAGAGGTCTGTGCACTGACCTCTATTCAGATTGCGGCACAAACTTTGTTGGAGGAAAGGCAATACTGGAGAAAGAGTTACAGCAAGCAATCAAACAAACAACTCCAATGGCTGCTGAATATTTATCTTCAAAATTCATTACATGGCATATGAATCCACCAGCAGCTCCGCATTGTGTCGGGTGTCAAATCCATTAAACACCATCTACGTAGATCTATTGGAAACTCAAACCTCACATTTGAGGAGAATGCTACGCTGTTAACTCAAGTTGAGGCCTGCCTAAATTCAAGGCATCTGAGAGATGACCCGAATGACACGTTTATCCTAACTCCAGGACACTTCCTAATTGGACAATCGTTCAACGCACTTCCAGAGCTCGAGTATACTAGCCAAAACACTTCATATGCAACCAGATGGAAGAACGTCCAGCAGATGGTGCAACAATTCTGGAACCATTGGTCTAAGGATTATTGAAACCAATTGCAGAATAGACCTAAGTGGTTCACTCAACAACCTAATCTACAAAAAGGAGATATCGTGTTACTGCGATGTGAAAATACACCACCAACACTGTGGCCATTAGGGATCATTAATGAAATTTACCCCGGATCCGATGGTCTAGTCCGAGTGGTGCAAATCAAAACCCAGAGAAGTATCTTCACAAGACCTATTAACAAAGTGTGTCGTGTACCAATTAGATAACAATAATGAATATGTGTCGTCACATTTGTTATCTGTTTGTGAATGTCCCATTTGATTAGACAAATTACTTATTATTTTATTTTACAGATGTCAAGAAAGTACGACATAGACGAGGATATCCTGGATATCTATGACGATATCCCAACATGAATTTCCTGCTGCCAGATGACCCCATTGATGCACCATTTGACGCCAGCGAATTCGAGGAGCTATGGTCAAGGTTGGTGGATCAGACGACGGAGCCAGATGCAGAGCAGGCATCTGCATCAGGATCATCCACAGCAGAAGCATCCACATCAAAGGCTGGTACATCAGCAGCATCTAAAGCAGAGGCATCAACGTCCAACGCCCACGATTTGCTCCTAGTGGATACGCCACAAACAAATCCGACGGTGAAAGAAAGGATCATCGCCAATGGGGCCCAAGTAGACAACCTGGAACGCCTTCTAACCACAACTACAATGAAAGAAGCTAAAATGAGGTTGGAGAACTCATTCCAGAAGTTCATTACCCGTGAATGTATAAGCATCTTTCTCCCAAGCGAGGTCATCAAACGTATAGACTTCGAAGATATCCAGACGAGGCGAAATAAGGAGAAGACACTAAACCTACCAGATCGTTATCAGGTAGTGCTACGTGTTCTTGCCGATGGATCACTCAAGCTTCACCACTACCGCAAACGAGGCATCCAGAAAATTAAAAAGAGGTTGTTGAACAGGACCGTTCTACGGGAGTGAGAATTCAGCGAACCTGAAACAGAAAAAGGGAGAGAAATAGTCAAATTTTACAATGATGATACATAAAAATATTACCTGCACCTAGAGACTGCACAGGTGAAAAAACTCCAGCGAAAATCTGAAACTAAATAAAGAAATGGATTAAAAACAAAATAAATCAAGAATTTTATTATAATAATAATAATGTCATTGACATGAACTAAAAGCAGTGTTGTATGTACATATGTACAACAACAATGCCATGGAAATTTGGATACATGAAAAAACATGAATGAATTCATGTTCCCCATTAAATATTCAACATAAAACATTAATAAACACGACAAATTACATAATTAAAAGAATTATGTTCAATATTTGTGGGCAAATAAGGTGAAATTTGCTAGATAAGCACTCACCTGACATTTGTCCACAAATTCTCACAAAATCGCATAATTACGAAATTAAACACTAAATTCACCAAGTAAATAAATAGATATAATTACCTGTTGCTAAAGAATATCCTCAGTGAAGGAAAGTACCTGAAAAACACTAAAAATTACTTAAAAACACATTAAAAATAAACTTGACACTCGCGCGCGAAAGTGTCAAAACAACGAAAACTCCATACTACCGCGAATAGCAGCAGAAATATCGTCCGTCATTACACGTGTGAGGAAAAAGATGGCGGAGCCTTGTAAAAGAATGGTTGTCTTTCTGAATTGTCTAGTAATTTCTCATATAAATAATAAAGTTTTCGAGGTTTTTATTGCGCAAAAAGTATAAAAAAAATTAATTAAGCTGAGATCTGTGTACATTTTACTAAAGTAAAATTTCTATAAAGTTCTTTAAGTTCCAAAAGTTTTCATAAACACTGTAATAGTGAAACACATGCAGGCGTGCCCTGTTAAAGCAGTCCAAGCTGGTAGTGCTAAAATGAATCCGACGCTCTCTAATGAGGTCAACATTAGGAAATCAGCAATTAATCCCGGCAAGGGAAAAATCGAAATATTAAGCGTAAAGAATCTACTTACTAATGAGGACGTGGAAAATCTACGTAAATTTGAGGTTACGGGGGACGGCAACGAAGCCTCTGGCGGCCATTTTGATGCTGTAAACATGAACTTGCGAAGAACTGACGATATAGTTATTACAACACCAAGCGATAACGGGGACGCAACACAAAAGTCACCAAAAGTATATGAGTGGAAAACCAAACTATTGAAAGCATCTCAGGTAGTAGCGTCCAACAAAGCTAAAAAAAGAAAAGCAAATACGGAAGCACAAGGTAATGACGTTCAGTCTAACTTTAACTTTTCAAATAGATTTTCATCATTATCCGATGATGACGACATGGACACTGATGTGGCCCATTTTGTAGATAATGTTAATTGTTTAAAATTAAATAATGACAATAACGTAGATAGTAACATTGACTTGAATAAATTAAGCTCAAAGACGTCAATTTATAAGAATGTAGGTAGTAAGAATGCGGCTAGTAAGGCTGCGCCTTTCTGCCCTCCGATCTTTGTATTTGGAATAGGCATAAAGATCTTAATTGAAGTTATAGAGGCGTCAGCCTCAGATTGTAAGACTGAGAGCATAAAATATAAATTTACCAATGTAGGTTTCAGGAAGACTAAGATTTTCGTCAATGACGTGAATGTTCACAAGTTGTTGTTGGAGAGATTTCGCATAACACAGGTGGAAGCCTTCTCCTTCGCTCCAAAAGAATCAAAAAAAACGTCTATTCTACTGAGAGGGCTAGAGAGTGATACACCTATCGAGGAAATATCCTCTGCCCTTAAAGTAAAAGCTCCCAATACCAAAATTGCCAAGGTTTCGGCCTTCAGCACCGCTCGCACTAGGGAATTAGGGATAACTACCAACATTTTCTCTGTCCAATTAGAAGCGGGGGAAAAAACTACCGAACTAGTTTCCATTAGGCATATACTATATCAATTATCAATCGATCACCTGGGAAAGAAAGAGGCAAAGAAACGCAATGAGATGCTTCCGATGCCAACGATTTGGACACACGGGAGATTTCTGCGCATATGCTAGTAGGTGTGTGGTGTGTGGAGAGGAGCATGACTCAGCAGTCTGCATCAATGCTAATAGAGGTAACGACATAAAACAGGCACCTAAATGCGCCAACTGTGGGGCCTCTGGTCACCCAGCCAGCTACGGAGGGTGCCCAGATTTTAAAAAATACATGGAGAAACGAGAATTGCCAAAAACGAACGCCAAAAAGCTGTCAAACAGCAGAAAAGCAGCAACAAACACTTCGTTGAACAATTTTATCAACCCTGCCGTTTCATTCGCTGACACTCTTAGAGCTGGTTCAGAAGTCCAAAACTCCACAAGCGGAGCACTAAACAACTTCCTGGCTGAATCGCAAAACCTGTTCAATATACCTTTTAGAGACCTTATTTCACGGATCACCCAATTCTGGCCTAATTATACTAAACTACAAAGCAGAGAAGATAGGATGTTTACCTACCTTGAATTCGTAGCCTCTATAGTCGCAAAATGAGCGCTTCTAACATTAATTTCCTCGCACTGAATATTAATTCTCTAATTACACATGATAAACGCTTAACGCTTACTAATTTACTTGACCAGTACAAAATTCAGTTCTATCTGCTTTCTGAAACCAGACTGAGCAATCATCACAGACCCAGACTAAACGGTTATAACATAGTACGTAATGACAGTGGTAGAGGCACTGCGGTGATTATCAGCAATAAATTTAAATTTTCACACATCCCATTTCAATGCGATTTGTTCTCGACCTGCCTCGTGTGCATTTCTTTCAGAAGCGAGTCAAACAGTCTAATGAAGATTCCAACACACACCTTGCCGCAGAACTGGATAGGCTGCTCGCACTTTCAAATAGCTTCGACGCAGTAATTATCGGGGGGGACTTCAACGCTAGACACACAAGTTGGGGAGACACTTTAATTAACAGAAACGGGAACGCCATAAATAACTGGTTTTATAATGGCCCGTTCCTCTCCATGGATCTCATCTCGCCCAACAGCCCCACATTCCCAAGATCCTCTTCTATTTTGGACTTTTTCCTGATTTCGGCCTCCCTTACATCCTCAACTAGAAACGGTAATGCACCTTCTTGCATCACTATACCATCTCCTTCTGACCACTTCGGTGTCATCATGAACCTCAATATAGTCAACTACTCACCCCTCCAGCTCACCCCAGAAACATACACTAGTTTCAAAGATACCGATTGGCGAGCATTCAGATATGACCTAAATCAAAAACTCATCAGAATTAACATCCCAGCAATGGAGAATATCTCAAATCAAGAAATCGATAGGTTCATACCTAATATCAACAAGGAGATTTTAACCTGTACACATAGGCATTCAGTCACTCGTAACTTTAGTTACCATAAATATCACAATATCTCAAGTACGACCATAAAGTTGCTTAGAATCAGGAACATATGGCTCAGAACCTTAAAAAGAACGTTTCACAGATTCCTAAATAGATCTAATGGTGTATACAAGGAACTAAACTCTAAAATTCAGTGTCTCAGCAAAATTATCAAAGACAGGGTTAGAATAGAACTTAATAATGCGTTTAAACAAAGACTGAACAGAATTGTCCCTTCACCCCAAGCTTTCAAAGAAATTAACAAAATATCCGGTAGAAAGTATTTCGGGACTGACATTTCCAAAGAGACCCTTACTTTTAATAGCCAGGTCCTTATTAACACCGAAGACAAACTAGAAGCTTTTGCAAATTACTTCTCCATCCTATACGCAGAAAAAATCCAACACAGGATATAAATCTGAACGGGCGGGTGCATGACAGTATTAATAACTTCAACTTATCATCTCGTGGGCTTCATCTCACAACCTTCTCAGCCTCCAATAAGGCTTCTAACCCAAACGACCTATCCAGTTTTACATCTGTCGACAAGGTCCATCTCCTCAGAAAGAATCTTAATAATAAGAAATCGTTCGGGCCGGACCTTATCTCCAACTTCATTATCCGGAAATGCCCTGACGCATTTGACAAAGTTCTTACACGTTTGTTCAACCAGTGCATTAATAATGGATACTTCCCCCTAGCATGGAAGGAGGCAAAACTAATTCCATTAGCTAAAAAAGGAAACTCTAAAGAAATAAGTGAATTCAGACCTATTTCCCTACTGTCAAACATCGGAAAACTGTTCGAAAGAATTCTGGCAGAAAGACTGGAAGAGGCTTGCGAGGAGAGGAACATAATCCCAAACAACCAATTTGGTTTTAAAAGAGGCCACTCTACGGAGCAGGCCATCTTGCTTGTGTCCAACATAATCACCCACAACCTCAGGAATAGATCGTGTACAGTATGTCTCGACATCGACCTCGAAAAAGCTTTTGACTCCGTGTGGCATAATGGACTAATATACAAGATGTTACAAATTGATTCACCTAGATGGCTCGTGAGAGTCCTCTACAGTTTCCTGTCTAATAGGAAGACCTCAATATACATAGGTAATGAATCCTCGGGATCCATACCGGTACTTTCAGGAGTCCCGCAAGGCTCAATTCTGGGACCGCAGCTTTTCAACCTCTTCCTACATGACTTCCCGTTCAAGGAGCCTGTGCGGGAGGGGACGGGAGCTGTTCTTTACGCAGATGATACTATACTACTAGCCAGTGACGAACGACCGCATGATGCCCTCACCAAGATCAAAAATAAAATTCCTACGCTTCTTAATTACTATAACAGCTGGGGCCTTAAGCTCAACAGTGACAAATGCAGTCTTATCTGTTTCAGGAACGCCAGTGGGAAGGGGCATCATCTGGCAGTTCGCGAAAGTAAAACATTAAAACTAAGTATTAATAACATTAATATCCCTCTAAAAACAGAAATTGTCTACTTAGGTATTAAGCTTCAAAACAAATTCAGGTTCAATGGGCATGCCAGAAATGCCCTCAATAAAGCCAAGGGGGCCACAGCCATTCTCAAGCCTCTACTGAGTTCAAAAAGCCTCTCCAATAGTACGAAGCTTCTCATATATAAAACTCTTATAAGACCTATCATTACATATGGCTTCATGGCATGGTTCACAATCTCTCCCAACGTAGCAATCCAGCTCATTCGGTTTGAAAGAAAACTCTTAAGATTTTGCACCGGAAAATTCAGAAGACCCAACAAGAAATTCTTCTCCAACAATGTTCTTTACAACGAAACAGGTATTACTCCCCTCACCCAATATTTGCTCAAAATTGGAAACAAATCTATCGAGCGTCTTATATACCACCAAAACCCATTAATTAGAGCTATATACAGCCTCAACCGCAACGAATCAATCCTAGATAATTACTACCTCTCTCCAATCAACATGATTCACGAAGGGTCTCTTCCACTACTGCAGACAAATCACGCATATCAATTGTCCATTCCGTTTTTCGAGAAGGCTTCCTCCTGTAACTATAGAGGTTAACCTCTTTTTTCCATGTTGCTACAGCATCGGCGTCGACGAAAACTGGTCTTCATCAGCTTGAACTTGTTTTTTGGAATAAAAGTTTGTGTTCACAATTTAAAAGCAATAAGACATAGTATGTAATAACAAGCAAGCAAGCAAGCCAGCAATGCCAACTATCTGTGTGATAATTACGTATCAGCCCTATTGGGGAAACTAATGTTATCTAGTTGTAAGTGTTATATTAATTTAAGGGCCCATAAGAGGTCAAATTGATTCTGTATGCCGGGAGCAAGCACACACCAATAAAATTACCAGTGTTTAAGCCTTTGTAAGGATAAGTTTGAGAAAAAAAAAATGTTTAAGAGGTATTTGCCCTCACTTGAATAGACTTAGAGTGGCCAGACATACTTGCAGTCGGCCACAGTTCATATCTGATATAAGAAAAACTATTGTTTTAAAAAAAAGGAAAATGTATTTTTTTTGGACTCAATAAAGTTTCTTTGAATCTTTGAATCTTTGATCCATACTACCGCGACGTTTGACGTATCAAAATCACGTAAAATCGAACCGTGATTTCAATGGTCGCGTTCGTTTCGCGTTATTTTCCACGAGAAACGCGATATTCGCGATTTTTTAGTTACACATTTCCCACAATGAGTGCGAAAGAGACTCACAGTGGGAAGAAGACAAAAAATTATTACAAATGACAGGAAAATCTACTACATCGAAATGAAACGTAACGAATCGACATTTTTATAGCAAATGTTCCAAAAATTAAAAAAATTGATTAAAATCATCAAATTGACAATCAATTTTTACGACAAAGGTATCATAATTTAGATCGTTAAATTTGCTATCGGTTGACAACAAGAAAAATTCAACTTTTTGTCATTTTCAGTGAAAATTTCGAATATTTCACTTTATAGACAGCGAAAATGGAACGAATTTTTCTATAAAAAGGAGGCCATTTGTTCATTCTGTCTTCTATTTTCAACAAATTGTCAAAGAGAGTACACATGCTATATAAGACATAGTATCGCCTAGTGACATTTTGGACTTGTAATTTTTCTTCGGTTTTCTTGTTATCTTTTATTAGTAATTTCACTTAGAGTTTTTTTTGGTTTCATCATCTATTTTTTATTTGCATTTAAAGTCAGTTTTTTTCGTTCTTCAAAATTAAAGTAGTTCTGTCATTTTTTAGTTTATTTTCCTTTTTTTGCTTTTTTTTGGAAAGAATTTGTTTTCCAGTGGAATTCGGGAGTTAGTCAATCTTGACGTGGTTTTGACATTACAGGGAATTCAAGGTATTTTTTTGTTTTCATATAAATCTTTGGTTAGGTGACGGGTATTAAAGTGCAAGATTGCATGCCAATTTTGTATTGGACATATTACACAAAATAACATCACCAAATACTAAAAATTTATTGAATATATATTTTCTTGAGTTTTCAGTTGTTTGTTCATAAATTTTCGTCAATTAATCAATTCATCAAGGTGCCACACGGGTCACCTTTACACCACATGAGAATTGATTCACGATTGACAGTTAACAATAATTTTTATTTTCAGCATTAATTAATTTACAAAACATAGAAAGGAATTTTGAATAGTAATATAAGTCTAGTTAAGAAATTTGAGTAGAATTAGAAAAAATCTATAATAGTTAAATTGAATTGCAATTAGGTTAATTTTTTATGAAGTTATTTTTTACTAGTCTAATTTTAATAATAGATGGAATTTTTGCTCAATAAATCTAAATGAATGAATAACCGGATGATTCTTTCATTTACCGCTACACTACCGCCATCTAAGTGTGTTTGTGCTCGGCCATCGTTTCATTTTAGGTTTATACGTTGTTTGACACTAGACAGTAGGCATTGGTATCGTGAGAGCTTATTGGAAGCTACACGCATCGCCCAGACGTGGCAGTTTTGAGGTGGATCATTTCAATCTCGTTGTTTTATAGACCACACGCATCACCCAGACGTGGCAGTTTTTGGGTGAATTATTAAAATCTCGTTGTTATAGTCCACACGCTGCAGATTCAGTGTGTTTGAGTTACTATTTCACAAAGGACGTTTACACTAGCAGTAACTTATAGGAAGTTGCACTAGTGCGTAAACGTTAGAAAGTCAACTCATCGTTTCATTACAGGTAACCACTGAGTAGTCAACAACAAAGGTCTAATTTATGAACGTACACAATTTCGATTCTATAAGAGGAACAACGAAATTGGGTAAAGTTCAGAAAATTGAGCATTTCAGATTTTCTTGTTTTCAGGACGTCAGCTGTCAGTCTAGTTTTCAGCGAAGCACAAGACATCACATTTTAACAGCGGAGGTTTCGTTCTTCGACCTGATCCCTAAAGAGAATTTGGGAAAAATTTGCGCACATAACCTATCGTTCGATGGCAATATCACTTTAACATCTAGTAAAGAAAAACCACTGGAAGAATTAAATTATTACTACGTTGGTTGTGGGCACTTAATCGGAGAATCTGTGAAATTCTAATCATAGAGATAGTAATGCTTTCCAAGGGGACACTGATGGACATGATCCAACTTTTACTGCACTGTGTAACGGGGCAGATAAGTTAAGTTATTGTAGTTTTCTGGTATATTTCTCTTTTAAAACCGAACAAAGACCTTTTTAGCATCTCCGAAATTAAGTACAAGTTCAATTGTAAAGGGAGGTAACCAACCTGACGACCAAGTTCACAAACATGACAGCCTTCGTCAAAGCCGCGATTTTTTTTATGATAGGCACAGAAAGAAAAAAGGAAAAATCCACGATCAATACATCTTTTCTTCATAGGAAGCAGCTGAGCATCTAAGAGGCCTCTTCGATGGAGCACCACAAATTAAAGAAAACAGTAAGTAATGTTCAAAATTATTAAGATTTGAATTGAATTGACTTATTGATCGCCCAAGGTCGCTTCAAAGAGAACAGACCAAGATTAGTTATAGGACAAGTTTTGTTAAATCCCGTATATAATCACATTTTTAAAGGAACGATACAAAAGAAAAGGAAAACTCGAATATCATTCACGTCTGGACTTATATATACTTAAGAAAAAACGAGGAAAGGAAGTAAAATGAAATTGAATACCCTTAATGTAAGTAACCGTTCCTATTAACGAAATAGAAGTAGAGTTTTGATTAAATTTTAGTTAGACCTTTTTCTGACGACAATACAAAAGCTATCGCGTATGTATGTATATATATAAGAACAAATTTTTGAAAGATACCAAAATTCGAGTACCGTTCACATCTATACACTATACACATTTTTAAAGGTTAAATAAGAATTAACGAAATTTAAATATTGTTGAGAGCGTGGCCTTTGGTTCGTTATTTAAAACACAATAATCAATAATTAATGTATAAGTTCTTTATTTCACTCTAATCATATAAAATTCACAATTCCTCAATTAATCAACTCAACTCTAATTATCGCTAACACTGTACTTTCAATTATCGCAATCTAATTACACGTCTAAGACAAAACTCTTTTTCTGGCGGTGACAACTGTTATATTTATACCCTAGAAACTCTCCGGATTATTCTGGACTGTTCTATTCCATACGCTTCTTGACTGTTCTATTCATTCCTATTCCTGAACCTTCCTGTCGATTCCATAATCGATTCTCCGAACCTGAAGTCGTTTACTCTCCATTGCCAGTAGATGTCACAGTTGTCTCTTTCTATTGCACGTAACAATATTATTTTTATATATATACCTCTTGAAGAGCTAGGATTAGGATTTGGATTACCTTAATGACACAGTGGCAAAGAGAACTGAAGCAACTGAATTGTCATTTCTATATATACATATATATACATATATACATTTTCTTTGTAAGATTCAATTGCGGCTAAGTACACCTCTTAGAGAAGAGAAATGAGGACCTGACTGTCGATTATATACATGTATATATTTCCACATGAACTTGGCTTTCAGTTTGGTTCCCCACCTTCAGCTTAGTTCATGCTAATGAATTTCTGTTCCTAGGGGATTGGCTCAAATTATTTAGTAGTTTGGATGTTCGCATGACAGATCATCAGATTTTGAAATGTTTCTAAAAATTTTTTTGTTATAATAGTATCGCAGAGGTGAAATTTGTGTGCAATACTATATATGTATGAATTAAGGTCATGATGCTGTAACGGCTTTTTATTTCTCCTTTCACTCTCCCGGAGCCCTCTCATGTGAAGGTTGACTAGGTCCGCTATTACTCCATTTACAGGTCAACATAGGGACACTGAAAACTATCTGCCCTCAGTGTCGATTGGGTGGTTGGGGCGAGCAGAGAAGGCCAACTGTGCCTTCCCAATGGATGTAGGTAGGTGGTGTAAAAGTCCCTTAAGGACTGAATGTGTGCTACGGCCTTTTGATTTGTAGGCACGAAAACTTTTGTATATGGCTGGTGCAGCGGCAGGTCTTCGTGGAACCTCCCCACACTCTCCGCCAATAGCCGAGGCGAGCTAGCGTGCCGCCCTGCAGTCAACGCTGTCCACCGAGTGATCTGTCAGCTCATGCTGCCAGTCTGGACTTCACGTCCAATGTCAATCACTCTAAATACAACCATAATATACAGAAGCCTTTTGAATTAACACGGAATAATCTACCGCAAAATAAGGAGAAGTCGAAAAAGTACTACGATAAGTCGGCTAGAGGTCAACTTTTTCATGTGGGAGATAAGGTTCTGATTAGGGACTTAGCTAGGGTGGGGAAATTGTCAGCTATTTTTAAGGGACCCTACGAAGTCATATACATACACAACCCTGAAAACCTAACAATACTCCAAGGGCAGAAGTCAAAGCGAATTCATGTTAATCGGCTGAAGAAGTTTGAACAATGATTGATTCATAGTTCGGGCGTGTATTTACATAGATACTAATCTTTTCGAATTTCGCGTTTCACGCGTAAAATTCCATGCAAACTGTTCAGACCTTACACATTCCTGTCACGTCGACATACTAATCATTTTTAATTACAGAAGTAATACAACAGGAGAATCTGGTGATCCTTTTCGTTTTTTCTTGTGAGTTACGTCAGCAGATATTAAAATCCCACATGACCCTAATAACGAAATCATTAAATCAACCTCACCTGTTACGAAACGTGAACAGGGATCACATTTCATTTCTTATCACATTTGAGAAACTAAAAAGTCCGGAATTCTCACAGACAGTTTCCTGTAATGTAGATCAAAATGATAATGTCAGCAAAATTGCAATGAACAGAATAATTTGTGAGAAGATATTTTTCCTAATTGTATTTAGTCTTAAGAACTCCGCTGAAGCGTGTAAACATAATAAAATCTTTTTAACGTAATAAATATTTTATTTTGGATCTTTAAAGATTTGGTTTTTTTTCTAAAGCATACCTACTTAAAATATATCTGGCGCAGTCGGTAGGATGTCTTTCTAAAGAAAGATATCCTGTGATCGAATAATAGAAGTTTTAATATATAAATATTAAACGAAAAAGAAAAAAGAAAAAAAAAGAAAACTAATTCTTTAAACAAAATAAAACAAACGGGAAGCTATAATTCGGCAACGATAAACTGTATAGTGTATAATTAGTGAAATAGAAATCCATATCACAGTGACACAAACAACAACACATATATATTAATTAATTTTACAAGAAGTTATTAGTGTAAAAACTGTGATAGTGAAAAGAGTCTGTCAAGAAATACAGAAAGAAAATATACATGTAAAGATTTATCACAGTGATTGAAATTATCCATTATGAAAGAAATTTGTTAAGAGATTATTCAGCCCTATGCCCAAAGTGAAACTAGTAAAAGAAGTTGAACGATTCGAAGCCTATCATAAAAAGGAAAATCCAAGTGACGTCCTCGCAATTAACTCAGATAATACGAGGAAAATAAGTGACGAAATTATGGAGCCTATTCTACAACAGCAGCAAGCTCAACAACAACAGCAGCAAGCTCAACAACAACAGCAGCAAGCTCAACAACAACGGCAGCAAGCTCAACAGCAGGAGCAGCAACCTCAACAAAGGTTTACACTTTCTGCAAACGATCTTATAAAAGATGCTCAAAGGATCCACGAATTCCGAGGGAACAACGAATATGCCCTAACGTCATTCCTACGAGAAGTCGATACTATTTTAAATATGCTCGACGATCATCCAAGTGCTAAGGCTTATGTTTACCAGAGAATTCTAATCAACAAAATACAAGGACAAGCCCTAGATGTAATCAGGACCTTAGGAACTCAAGCCACCTGGGATGAGATGAAGGAAGCGTTAATCAGCAATTTTGGTGTCCGAGAAACTTATCATCAGTTGTATCATCAAGCTCTTTCAGCAAAAAATACACAAGTAAGAGAATATTTTTTGACATTAAGAAATATATTAGCAAAAATCAATGAAAAATACGACTACGATATAGACAAGCCTGCAGAGTTTAGCCCTAGACTTAATGAATCTTTAATTTTAAGAACATTTTTAAACAATATTGAACCAAATTTATCATCAATAATTTTGAATAGAAACATACAAAATTTACGGGATTCCTTTAATTTGTTAGAAAGCTTAGGAATGATTGGAGATAAGATAAATAACAATACAGTGCATAGAATTAATTATGACAATAAAAATCAGTATAATTCAAGACGGTTAAATCATCCAAAAAATAATAACAATTTCAATTATAGTCACAACTTCAATAATAATCATAATAATTTTAACAACAGGGTCATTCCACAGAAAATCGACAAATATTGTATAAATTTGTGCATTGACCAACTCCGATTTTGATAAAATTTGATAAGTAGGGTTCTCTTGTTGTTAGTAGTACTTTGCTGAAATATTTTTCGTTTTTGTCCATTTTTGACGGCGATATAGAATTTTAAAATTTGGAAAAAGTGGCAAATTTTGCTTGGAAGCTGTAAATTCAAAACTTTATATCTTAGGATGTATGCATCGTAAGCCCATGAAACAAACTCCATTTGTTTAAGGAAGCTTTAAACCTCCTGAAAAAAATTAGCTGAGGTCCTTTTTCTGAAAATTTGTTTCCAAGGATAATGGATATGTTCGTTATCCTTGAATATCTCAAAATGTGCACTTTCGATTTCTTTTATTTTTTTTTAATTTAATCCTTAATGGCTTTTGAGGAAACTGTAGAAAGGAGAAAATGGAACTCCTTGAAGTTTCGATGGAGTTATTTTTTAAATATATGTAGTTCAGAAAACTTCGAACGAAAATTGATGAAGTGTGCTGAGTACTCAGATTTAATATAATATATCAACATAATGTAGCTAGGATTATATCCTGAAATGGTCAACTACCGTAAAAATATTAAAATAAACGTATTGGCAATAATATAATATGTTTAATTAACTTTTTTATATATATAAGTATATAAGTATCTTCCCCACTTTTCCGGCTGGAGGGTTTCGCGAGAGGAGTCTCTCTCTGATCACCGCTACATTGAGTTTTGTATGGGTGCTGACCCCATTGAGGTGGAACCATACAAGAATCCGAAGCGGACTGATTGGGGCAGATACCACAGGGAGCTATTTTCCATGCTCGACTCTCCGGCTGAGAGAATCAGAAGTGTTGCCGCCTTGGAAAAGGCGGTTGGAAGGCTGCAGTCCGCTGTAACTGCGGCTTTCGAGGCTTCCTGTCCCATTAGCACGGACATTGGAAGGAAACCTATGCGGTGGTGGAACGGAAGTCTTAGTGTACTCCGAAGGCTTCCAGAAGGCTCTTCAACAAGGCCAGGAGGTCTGGCTCGGAGGGAGACTAGCGGGCCTACCGCGAGACTCAAAAAGACAGGTTTTGTAGATTTCTGCGAGGAACTTGACGGCTATCGTGAACCGGTTAGGATGCTCAGGGCTTTCAGGAGCGACCCGTCGGCTAGGCTGAGTGTTCTGAGAGGGCCAGATGGCTCCTTTACGGCATCGAAAGAGGAAGTCTGTAGACTTCTTCTCTCGACGCATTTTCCTGACTGCAGGCTTGAAGAAGACCTGCAGGCAGGTTCCGATTATCCGCTAGCTCTATGCACTGGTGGAGATTGGTCCACTGCCGCCAAGGTAGTTGATGTCGAGAAGGTGAAATGGTCAATTTTAACCTTCTCGGCCTTTAAAGCCCCGGGTCCAGACGGTATTTTGCCTGTCCTTCTTAAGGCTGAGGCGTGGTGCTGGCCCCATACATCGACTCCATTTTCAGGGCATGTATCGCTTTTGGATATGTCCCTGAGATGTGGAGGAAGGTGAGGGTTGCCTTCGTTCCGAAGCCTGGTAAGGCTTCCTACATAGACCCGAAGAGTTTTCCAACCATAAACCTCTCCTCATTTCTTTTGAAATGCCTGGAGAGGCTGGTAGATGAATATATTAAGGAAGTACCTTTAAAGGTTTCTCTCTTAAACACCTCACAGCACGCTTACCGGAGGGGCAGCTCTACGGAGACGGCTCTCTACTCAACGGTAACTGTCATTGAACGGGGACTGGATCGTGGACTGTTTACCTTGGGATATGATATGACAGTGAACCCTACAAAGTGCAACTTGGTGCTCTTCTCCAGAAGACGTAAGCTGGGGTACTTTGTTCTTCCAAAGATTTTTGGAGACACTCTGCAACTCTCTCCTCATGTCAAGCACCTTGGAGTCTTCCTTGACTCGAAGCTGACATGGGGAATGCACGTAGAGGAAAAAGTTAATGCGGCTATGAGGGTCTTCGCTCAATGCAGGAGAACCTTTGGCTGCACATGGGGCATGAGACCGAGGGTTGTGCATTGGATGTACAACTCGATCGTCAGACCCATGCTCACATATGCCTCCTGTGTATGGTGGCCGAGGACGCTTGTGGGGACTGCGATCCGGAAGCTGGCGGGCCTGCAAAGGCTTGCCTGCTTGGGAATTACGGGCTCCATGCGATCTAGGGCTACTGCGGCGCTTGAGGTCTTACTCAATCTGCCACCCCTGGATCTTGCCATTCAGGAAGAGGCCAAAAGGGCTGTGTGCAGATTGCGCTTATGGGGATGTTGGGAGGGCGGCTGGACTGGCTCTTCTCATTGCTCTATGGCGTATCGGCTGGACTTGGAAAACCCTCTGGCCGGTATGCCACGGGATGCGATGGTACCAGAGCTTCGTTTCGGGCGTCGCTTCTCTGTAAGCTTTCCTGCTAGGGAATCGTGGACTGAGAGAGGTGCCTTATCGTGCCTTCCCCGATCTGCTCTAAAAATCGTCACCGACGGCTTTCTCACTAATGAGGGAGCTGGGGCAGGTGTCTACTTTCCTGAGCCTGATTATGGAATGGAGTACTCACTTGGAAAACACACCACTGTCTTCCAGGCTGAAGTCTTCGCCATCTCAATGGCAGCGAAGTTAGCCCTTGATATGCAAATCAAGGGGAGAGATATCGCTATCCTTTCGGATAGTCAGGCAGCCTTGATGGTTCTGAATAGCCCTCGGATAACGTCTCAGTTACTGTGGGACTGCAGGTCGTCAGTGGATAAGTTGTGTTATCACAACAATGTGTCCCTCATGTGGGTTCCTGGTCACATGAGGATCATGGGAAATAAAAGGGCTGACCTTTTAGCTAGGGCTGGCTCCAATTCTCCGTTCCTCGGACCGGAGCCCGCCTAGGCGTTGCCACCTCGAATATCGGGTCTCTCATCAAAGCGGATGTTCATAGGAAATATCAGCAGAGATGGGAGAACCTGAGTGCTTGTAGGTGTACAAAACTGTTTCTTGATGGGCCCAATGGGAATATCTCCGATTTTCTCATGGGACTCGGAAGGAAACAATGTAGAACCGTGGTTGGCATCATCACCGGCTACAGCTCACTTCACGCTCATCTAACAAGGATGGGAGTTGTTGACAGCCCTGAGTGTCTGTCCTGCATGGAGGGAGAGCCTGAGATAACCGAACACTTTATGTGTGAGTGTCCGGCCTTCGCCCGGAGCAGACTGGATACTCTAGGGTCTCACCCTCTATCTGTGGATGAGCTGAAAAACCTTTCTCACCAAGACTTGTTGCGCTTCATTAAGAGGACAGGAAGGTTTTGGTGAAAGGGATTCAGGATAGCACAATGGGCCGCTGTGGCCTCCGTGCTTGGGTTAGATATCTCCTGTTCCCCCTGTTTTTAAAAAAAAAAATCTTAGAAATATTTATAAGTAAAATTAAAATTAATATGAGGCCTATGTACACTCTATATTTAAGATTTCCTTAATTTAATTAACGCTGCTATATATTTCATTTTACTGGCTGTTAGAATATAAACACCATTATCCATTCCATGAGTAAACAATGAGTTCTTTAGTTGCGGTTTCTGATATAACTATATTCATATGTATATATATGACATCAATCTAAAAGTTGTAGTATGTGTATTTTCTTTTTATTTTCCTGTATCACTGTAATTTTTAAAACCAGCTGCATACAAGTATTTGATAACGCACCATAAAACATCAATTTTCGTTCAAAGTTTTCTGAACTACATATATTTCAAAAATAACTCCATCCAAACTTCAAGGAGTTCCATTTTCTCCTTTCTACAGTTTCCTCAAAAGCCATTAAGGATTAAATTAAAAAAAATAAAAGAAATCGAGAGTGCGCATTTTGAGATATTCAAGGATAACGAACATATCCATTATCCTTGAAAACAAATTTTCAGAAAAAGGACCTCAGCTAATTTTTTTCAGGAGCTTGTTTCATGGGCTTACGATGCATACATCCTAAGATATAAAGTTTTGAATTTACAGCTTCCAAGCAAAATTTGCCACTTTTTCCAAATTTTAAAATACCATATCGCCGTCAAAAATGGACAAAAACGAAAAATATTTCAGCATAGTACTACTAACAAGAAGACCAACCCACCTGTAAAATTTTATCAAAATCGGAGATGGTCCATTCAGAAAATTTGTCGATTTTCTGTGGAATGACCCAACAGTAACTCAAGACAAAACTCGTGGCAGTATAGACAAACTAACAACTACGGACAAAGACAAGCTAATTCTGGACAAAACAGAGGAAACTATTACAATAACCCTATTAATAATACACATAATAGAGTAGAACCCAAATTTAGATGTCTCATAGATACAGGGTCCATGACCTCTCTATTAAACGAAGAAAAATTACCCCGATACTCAAGACAATTCTTGAAAAAGCCAATTAAATTCAAAACCCTTAATACCAATGCTTTTGTTAGTCAAATAATTAAAACTGATCTCCCCACTGAATTTAGAGAGGATGCCCATATGATATGGAAACTTACGAAATTCCGCGATAAATTTTTTGATGCAATTATTGGGCTTTATTAAAGCCCCTTGGTGCTATCATTGATATGGAAAAAGGTATTTTAAAAATCAACAATAGTGAAATCGAATTTTTTCTACATGGCCTTATAAGTCAAACGAAATAAATCAATTAGAATGTGTCAGTATAAACGAAATTGTGGTAGAAAATCTATTGAAAGGTTTGAACTCTGAAGAGAGAAACCTTCTTGAAAATTTATTAAAATCTTATAAGGACTTATTCTTTAAAGAAGGAGAACAATTAACGAGTACAAGTAAAATTACCCATGAAATAATAACTACAGCCCAAAAGCCCATATATTCGAAGATTTACAGATATCCACAAGTGCATGAGCAAGAGATCTCATCACAAATTAAAGACATGCTTAAGCAGGGCATTATTAAAGAGAGCAATTCTCCCTATAACAGTCCGCTATGGATTGTACCCAAAAAAATCGATAACTCAGGTATGAAAAAATGGAGGATAGTCATCGATTATAGGAAGCTCAATGAAGTTACAATCGATGACAAGTTCCCCATCCCGAATATCGACAATATCCTGGACAAATTAGGCAGGGCACAATACTTCACTACTCTTGACTTGGCAAAAGGCTTCCATCAAAACCTCGTAAACGAAGAAGATAGGAAGAAAACCGCCTTTTCCACGCCTCAGGGACATAATGAGTACATTAAGATGCCCTACGGTCTAAAAAACGCTCCAGCGACTTTCCAGCGTCTAATAAACGACGTATTGAAAGAATAAATCAATAAAATATGCGTAGTATATTTAGACGATATATTGATTTTTGCAACTACTCTCGATGAACACATTAATAATATAAAGAAAATCTTCAATAAATTAAGGGAATATAATCTTAAAATACAGGTCGACAAATGTAAATTTTTCTCGAAGGAAACAGAGTATTTAGGCCATCTTTTAACTGCAAGTGGAGTAAAACCAAACCCTAAGAAAGTAGAGGATATAGCAAAATTTAAATTGCCTGAAACAGAGAAACAAATCAAATCGTTCCTTGGAATTACCGGCTACTATAGAAAGTTTATAAGAGATTACGCAAAAGTAGCCCAGCCAATGACGAGGTATTTAAAGAAAAATGTTAAGATCAATTCAAAAGACACAAATTACATTAACTCCTTCGAAACACTCAAGAGGTTAATTACGGAAGCTCCTGTGCTTAGGTATTCAGACTTCGGTAAGAAGTTCAAACTCATTACTGATACCAGTACTTATGCTATAGGAGCTGTGCTGCAACAATATAACCACCCTACCTGCTATGCTAGCAGAACCCTAAACGCCATTATGTGGGCCACTAATTATATCCGCCTTTACTTATACGGCGCTAAATTTGACTTATTAACTGACCATCAACCACTTACCAAAACTCAAGGGAAAGATGTGAACCCAAGACTTTACCGATGGCTCCTAAAACTCGGAGAATATAATATTAACATAGACTATATCATACTCACGAAATTAATAACATGGAAGAACCCAATGTTAATAGCATGGAGAATGATGGCAACGAAACCATCCAAAATCTTGGAACTTCTGAAGAAGATTCCCTGCATAACAACGTCGATCAAAACTCAGTGCAAGATAATGTTGATCAAGACCTAGAAACCATACATTCCCAACAAGAAGAATGAAACATTCATATACCTATATTAGACACCGTTGTCAATCGTTTCAAAACTCAAATAATACTAACAGACAATCAAGAGAAGGAATTCGAAATTAAGCACAAAAATAGAAAAATCTACATATATCAATTCCCAAGACCTAGAAAATAATAAATACATAAAATCAGGTAAAATAGGTATATACACCGAACTAGATGACCATAAATACAATATATTACAACAAAAGATTATTGAATTATATGATAACGATCCTACAGTAAAGTTTGTCAGATGTTCAAATCATGCTAAAGACATAAACTCAGAAGATGAAACTTATAAACAAATTCACAATTATCACAAAAACGAAACGGGACATACTGGAATCAACGAAAATTACGAAGGTCTCAAGAAATATATCTATTATCCCAATCTTAAGATACTCACACATAAATATATAAATAATTGTGATGTATGTAATAGAGTTAAATACGACAGAAAACCGATTAAACAAAAATTCGAGTATACAGAAACACCGACAGATATAAAACAAATAGTATGGGACATTGGGGAATTGTGAGTCACACTTTTTCCAAGCTCGATAACTGCCACAAAAATCAAAATTTTTTTAAATTTCAAAATGGTTTATGTTACTAGGAAGGAAACCATAACTTTTAGCTTAAGCAGTATCTTGAAATTATTATCTGCTGAAAAAATCTGAGCGTTGGCAAAAAACATGCATTTTTGAGATTTTTAAAAACGTTGGGGAATTGTGAGTCACCGTCTGAATTAAGTGGAAAATCAAAAATATCGCTGTAAAATATTTATTTTATGGTTGGAAATTACATAACAATTAGTTTAAAAAAATATATAAAAAGGAAGGTATTAAATAGAGTTTCCATGGATTTTTATCTGCTTGATTACTTCCAAAACAACGGAAAAGTCAATCGATAGCTTATGTTTTGCATAATAGCGTGGCATTTTGACTGAAAACATAAAAACACAAAAATGGAAAAAATAAAAAAAAACCACTCAACTAATATTCTGTTGGAATTTTGCATAAAAAATTATAAACACGCGTTAAAAATGCGATATTGGCTTGAAAAATGCCAAAGATGTTGTGGCTCACAATTCCCCAAAAAAAGTGACTCACAATTCCCCAAACGTTTTGATTGACAAGAGGGCCGTGTATGATTCGCTCATTGCATGTTTATGCGAAATTCCTTTTAAAAGTTGAAATGTCGATGCCATAAGATAATTATGAATATATTTACCTGAATCGATTCTCCGAAAATCGTTGTCACATCAATGCAAACACAAACGCGAATAAATATTTTGAGAAAATTTTCCAAGTGGTTGCCGCACGGAACGAACGAGTACGTGTACACGCATCGATTGCTAATGGAAAATGAGTTTGGTCAAATATAAGACAATGACAGCCATTTGCATGAGTCAGACTTTCCAATTATGGTGAAATATTGACGTGACTCACAATTCCCCATGACTCACAATTCCCCAATGTCCCCTACATATGGATATTTATACCAACTCAAAAGGGAACTTCCTCACATTCGTAGATAGATTCTCAAAATTCGCTACAGCTTTTTACTTGGAAGATAGGAATAACCAAACAATAATTGAAAAAAATCAGAGAGTTCAAATCCCAAAGAGGCCATTTCAATAAATTAATACTTGATAATGAATTTAAAAGCATAAACATTAAGACTTCTTAAGAAACGAAAATATAGAACGTCACCTTGTAAAACCTAATAACCACCACACCGGTAATTCGAAAGGTTGCACAGTACACTGAGCGAAAAAATCCGAACATTAGAATAGAACGCAAAGATTTAAATATTAAAGAGAAAATGTTCAAAGCAATCGAATGGTACAACAATAGTTACCATTCTGTAACAAAAGAAAAACCGTTAAACATTCAGGAGGGACTTTGCGACAAAAATACTATTCACAAAAATCTTTCCAAAGAGAAAGCTAGATACATAAATAAAAGAAATAGCAATAGGAAAGACTATAATGAGGATAGATTAGATGGTTACATTAGAAATTATAAAAGCGTTAGACATAACGAACAACCAAAATTTATTAAAACAAAATTAAACAATATTCATAGTTCGAATATTAAAAGAAAACAAAAATTCGCAGGTCAATTGGATCTTATCAATCTTCCTAGTAGTATGGATGTGGACAATAACCCAGGCCCATCTAATAGTGGAAAAAATCGAATCTAATTCAGGATACACCGAAATAAAACTAAGCGGTGTTAAAATTGTTAAAAGCTACGATACAATAATACACATTGTAAACACAAGAGAAATCGAGAAAACTTTAGATATCATAGAAAGCAATATAAAACAAGCAAATTTAAGCGATCAAATTATTTCCTACGATTATCAAATCAAAAACATACGAAGTAGAATTCAAACGCTAATTCCAGATAGGCAAAGAAGAGGGTTACTGAACTTGGTGGGTAGAATATTTAACTGGTTATACGGGACAATGGACGATGATGACAGACAGGATATAGAAGAACATCTTAAAATCATAGACACGAACAATCACAACACCATAACAAACCTTAATGCCCAAATCAAAATTAACGAACACTTTAATTCTACCTTCACAAAGCTAAAAGACATAATCGAAAAAGATCGATTATAGAAAAACTAAGCCAAATCGAGAAGAAAATTCTCTCGACAGAATATGTACTAAAGTTGAAAATACTTGAAGATAATGCAGAACATATACAAAATAATATAGCTTTGGCAAGATTAGGAACCATTAACAGTAACGTGTTAACTAGTGAAGAAATTTTCGAATACGACATTGATTTTGAGAAACTTCATAATATAAGTTTAGCAACAGTAATAGATAATCTGTATAACATTATGTTCATTATAAGAATACCCAAAGAAACAATTACTTTACACAGAACTTTGTTAACACCTATAAGTAACATTTATAAACAGGAACTGGTATTTGAACCACAAGAAATTGTTAATTATGAAGGACAAATCTATACTTATACTAGTAATAAAGATCTCAAAGAACTCAAAATACTGAATAATTGTATAACACATAAAAATTGTATGAAAACATTTAACAACATATCCGAAATAACAGAAATAAGAGAAGGATTAGTTATTGCAAAAAACCAAAACAATGTTAGTCTCATAAGTTCCTGTGATAAAAGAGATTTAGAAATGACCGGAAACTATTTAATAAATTTTAACAACTGTTCCATAACTATAAATAATTACAGCTTATACAACAAACAAAAGGTATTTAAACAAAGTTTTGTTATACCAAATTATTTTGAGGACATTAATAATTTAAATAAAAAACTTTCATTTGAAGATCTTGTATTGAAATATATAGGAAACATTAACAAAATTCAGGAAATTAAGTATGAAAGGAAAACTCATTCTATTTATGGTACACTTTCTATCATAATAGCTATAATAATAGTAATAGTCGTAACAATTTTTTATTGCAAATACAAAAAATTAAATATAAAATTTCAAAATGTGACTCTGGAGAGTCTCAAACCTAAGGAGGGAGGAGTTACGTCAGCAGATATTAAAATCCCACATGACCCTAATAATGAAATCATTAAATCAACCTCACCTGTTACGAAACGTGAACAGGGATCACATTTCATTTCTTATCACAAGAAACTAAAAAGTCCGGAATTCTCACAGACAGTTTCCTGTAATGTAGAACAAAATGATAATGTCAGCAAAATTGCAATGAACAGAATAATTTGTGAGAAGATATTTTTCCTAATTGTATTTAGTCTTAAGAACTCCGCTGAAGCGTGTAAACATAATAAAATCTTTTTAACGTAATAAATATTTTATTTTGAATCTTTAAAGATTTGGTTTTTTTTCTAAAACATTCCTACTTAAAATATATCTTGTGCTTTGAGAAGATAAGCGGAGGACCATTCTTTGCTCTAAGTAGGACAGGTAACCCAGGTAAAGGTAAAAATTGGTCAAATAGCTAAAAATATAATACACTACATAAAAGGAAAGAATAAAGTTAGGTAGGAAGCCAATAAGTGTTTTTAAATATACAATAAGCTTAGAAAGGTTGCACGTTTAAACAGGTTAGTTAAGTATACGTAAGTGCAACAGAATGAAGGCGATCGTGATAGTGCTCCTGGTAGTAGGAACGCCGATAGGCGTAGAACAGAGCAGCTATGGTATTAAGGAGATAGCAGACTCTGGAGTTCTTTTCGAATACCTGGGAAAGACACACTTCTACACCGGGCATTGGACTATCCTGTCTACGTTGCAGATGCCAGATGTATCAGATGATGTGAGGTTCGCCGTCAATTGCCTGGTGGCAGGCTGCAAATTAAAATTATACATACTGGAGTCAGTCAGATTGAGCAGCAAGATAAGGAATTATCACATCACACCCATGCTGGAGCTTCCCCAAGAAGAAAACGATCCCTTTCGATTGAGTAGGCGCCATTTCCAAAACACTTTTCAGAACCATTGATCACGAGGATTCCAAAAGGATCTACACGGCACTAGATGGACTTAATGAAAAAGAGAACCGCACCTTCAGCCGCACCGCACCAGAAGACCAGATCACACTTGTGAAGTCAACGTTCGACCTGTTTAATTCATCACGGGTAAAGGCAGAGGTGGAGCGAGATCAAATTTGGACTCGGATCTCTGGGCTTATCACCGCGCAAAGGACCACTGATGGAGAGCTAGCAGTACTGCAGTGCAGAGGCGAATTAAATGAGGTTCCAACACTACTGACCCTCCAGTTACACGAGATAAGCGACACGTTGAAGACCATTTCGAACATTATGGTCTCACTGAGCGTCGGAAAGTTACATCCTCTAATAGGCCACGCTCGGGAATTGACGGAGATTATGAGGAATGCCACCAAAGAACTGAAGTATTTTCAGGATTTCCAGTTATTGGTTCAGATTGCTAAAGTGAATGCCTTCCGGACTGACCAACGCATCTTGGTCAGAGTAGACATTCCGCAACCCCAGAGAACTTCATTCGAGACCCACAAGATCCACACCATTCCCCACAGCAATAGATGAAGCCGGCTACCATGTGTATGACTTAGGCGCGGAATTTATTTCAGCCAACAACCACGAAAGGCAATATGTCTTACTAAATGACCACCAGTACCAGAAGTGTCAGCAGTTGATCACCATGGCGAATCATACCCATTTACTGTGCCCACAGTTGAGCCCGATCATTACGGCCATTGGCGATAATTGCGTGTTGAACCTGTTTCGCAGTTTCAATGTCAAAGCTAAGGCTTGTAAGGAGCAAGTCATCCCGAAATGGAGCTCTCTAACAGGAATGGTGACCAGAAATCACTGGCTGTTTGTGATGGCCGAAAACACAAAGCTGGAGGAACTGCCGCAATTCAACGACCAAAATAGGAGAGCTGTCATCGATAGGAGTATTGTACATAAAGGAACGCTGTCATCTGCAGATTGGAGATCTATTTATAACCTCTGAAGAAGTGTAACTCTCTTTCAGCCCGCACCTTCAGAATTACCTAAATGGGAAAACATAGTGACACCAACAGGTCCAAGGACTCCCGAACATCCAAAGGGACAAACAGGAGAACTACAACTTCTAGCAGAAGGTAATTTCAATCCGGCCTGGAAAGACCAGGCTGAGAAGATAGCTATGGTTCAGAGTGCCTTAAAGAGCGAAGAAATTCACAGGCAGACGACCCATCCCCATCATATCTATTTAGCAGCCACGTCTTTGACCGGACTGGTAAGCATCATCAGCTTGATCTTGGTAGCAGAAATGATGTTCCATTTAAAACGCTGGTCCGTCAGCAAGGACGAGCAAGTACTGGCAGGATATCGATACTACCTACTATCCAGACATCCATTAAACATCCCAGATCCACCTCAACAGAGCCGAACAGGTAAGGGACTGGCAGTATAGAGTTAGTCATGCCAACAGCAGCAAACTTGCCAACTGGAAGCTTGCCTACCGTTGTGGGAAAACATCTCGTCCGGTTAGATTAGCTATAACGTATTTCTTAAAGACAACTCGTGTATTGGTATCACTTGATTTAATTGGTACCTGGGTAGGCACGGGCAACCAATAGATAAGGAAAGGAGGGTATTATGGCTAATACTAATATTTTCAAAATTAACTTTGTAAAGACATTTTGATAAAATAGTAAAAGATGTAAACTTCATATGCATATGTATGTACAATGTTATAGTAGTATATTAATGTTATAATGTTTCTTAACTACATAAAGTATGCAGTATTATTTGGTAAAATTCATGTAAAAAAAAAACAAAAACAAGAATGATATTGTATAATCTATTGTTAAGTGCCACCCTGTGAGGTAAGCACGACTAGCGCCACTTGTTGACTGTAAACTATTGTTAAGTGCCACCCTGTTAGGTAGCACAGCTAGCGCCATTTTTTTTGTACTAAAAGTTAAGCATTGTCGCCATTCACCAAGAAGACGCCATTCGGCAAAGAGGTATAAGTAAATATTAAATAAAGATATTTTGCGTGAAAAAGATCTCGAGTATTCATTTTTAAAACCCAACCAAAATAGTTTCGAGAATTGGGCAAAAGCCCAACATTTTGGTCCTTCGACTCCCGGATATTTGTGGTATTCATTGCGATATATTGAGCGATTGGTGCTGCTACTTTAGAAAAGCTTGGTTAAAAGTTTTTTGCATCTTGGTGAATCATCAGGTGTACAATTATTTTGTGTGTTCGTTGCTGGATTGGAATCTGGTTTTTTGGAGCTGAAACTCATAAGAATAGTTGTGTGCTGCGTAGCGGCTTGCAGTTACAATTGCGACAAGTGGTATCTTGTCAGGGAAAACCCTTTGTGCAGAAAGTGATATTTTGCGTGAAAAAGATCTCGAGTATTCATTTTTAAAACCCAACAAAAATAGTTTCGAGAATTGGGCAAAAGCCCAACATTTTGGTCCTTCGACTCCCGGATATTTGTGGTATTCATTGCGATATATTGAGCGATTGGTGCTGCTACTTTAGAAAAGCTTGGTTAAAAGTTTTTTGCATCTTGGTGAATCATCAGGTGTACAATTATTTTGTGTGTTCGTTGCTGGATTGGAATCTGGTTTTTTGGAGCTGAAACTCATAAGAATAGTTGTGTGCTGCGTAGCGGCTTGCAGTTACAATTGCGACAAGTGGTATCTTGTCAGGGAAAACCCTTTGTGCAGAAAGTGCAGACATCGGAGCTTTTGTTTGAAATCGATGATATTGACGTCATCACATTGTGTCTACGATTGTAGCTGGATCGGATCAGTATACCTCAAACATTGATTAGAGAAGTAATCAAGTGTCAAATCTAATAAACTTGAAACAACAACATTGGACAGCGTAGCAGGAATTTGGAATATATGTTGCCTAAATGTTTGTTTGAGTTTAGTTAGAAAACAAGGTAAACGATTTCAGGCTGATTATATTCTTGAATTACATTCTTAAATTATATTTGTGAATTATATTTTTGGATTTATATGCTTAGTATAAGTCGTAAAAATGGCAAAAGATGTCAAATATTTTAAAAATTCCATTCGAGGAATCAAGTCGACTCTGTCGCATTATAAAAACCAATTAGATGGGGACGTAGAAAAATTAAGTCGGTTTCAAATAAAATCTATTCAAAGTAGAATTCAGTCGTTGTACGAGAAATTCGATGATAGGCAATCAGAGTTAGAAGCTTTAGATGATGGGGAATTAGAAAGTGAGGCTCGAACGGTGTTTGAACAGGATTTTTCGTATGTAGAAACTAAAGTGCTGAAGTTAAGTGACCAATTTAATAATCTACCGGTCAATAGTAATGAAAGACCGAATGAGGTTGTCAGTGAGTCAATAGATTCTTTTCAAAGGTCATATAATGCATTGAAATTTCTAAATGTGCCAGTCGAGAATTGGGAATTGTATTTGGTATTTCATTTGGTTGAGTTGTGCGATCCCTTAACGCGACAGTATTTAGAAAGTAAACGTCCTATTGAAAAGGTATTTTCATTGACCAATGTTATTGAATTGTTGGAATCAAGAATAAGAATGTTAGATGCAATGTCGGATAGTAATAAGCCTAACAGTACACTATTTAAGAAGCATAAGCCTTTACAAGCCTTAGTAGCTTCAACTAGACCGGAAACTTTTAAATGTTATTATTGTTCTGATTCACATGGAATTGTAAAATGTGAAAAATTCAGTGCTTTATCATATGATGAAAAAATGAAATGGGTTTTAAGAGAAAATCGGTGTATTAATTGCTTGAGTAAACATTATCAGAATGTTACGTGTAAGTCGTCAGGTTGTAGGATATGTCATTATAAACATCACACCCTTTTGCATTCGAAAACAGTAAAAAGAAATACTGGTGTTAGAAAAACTAATTTTATACCCTCGCAAAATAAAATCAATCAGGGTTCTCTTATGAATCAGGATTATGTAACTGAACATAATGTCGCTGGTATAAATTTAGTAAGTGAAAAAGCAGAAGAGAGGTCAGCGTCTCCTGCGATGCTAATCACTTGTGCATCCAATACAAAGCCTCAAGTGAAAAATAAGTTACAAGTTTTATTACCCACTGCCATTGTTTGGGTTCGAGATCAGTATGGGAACACAATGCCATGTCGTGTTTTGTTGGATTCAGGAAGTCAATCTAATTTTGTTACTGAGAGGTTTCGACAGGGTTTGAGAGTTAAAAAACATCCAGTTAGTGTTCCAGTTTATGGTATAAGTGGAAATTTGATAACAGCAAAGGGTCAAGTAGATCTAACAATTAAATCGAGAGTGACCAATTATACGGTTGATCTCACTTGCTTGGTGGTATCAAATATTACAAACCAAGTGCCAGTGGAACCGGTGATGTTTGATAAATGTTTAATTCCACGAGATATCGAGTTGGCCGATCCGTTATTTTATGAGCCACAGAAAGTGGACATGCTCGTAGGGGCAGATGTGTTCTTTAATGCATTGCTTGCCAATCAAGTACGATTGGGGAAATTTCTGCCGATATTACAGAACACACAATTCGGTTATGTAGCAAGTGGTAGAATCGAAAGTTTGTCTCAACAGTCTGTTGCATTGGTTTGTTGTGAAGTTGATGAGTTATCTCAGGAATTACGAAACTTTTGAGAAACGGAGAACATCGATTCAAAGTCGACTTTCTCGTTGGAGGAGAAGGCTTGTGAATCACATTATGTAAAACACGTTAAAAGGGATTCGTCGGGAAGATATAGCGTAGCGTTGCCTTTCAAATCACATGGTAAAATTTTGGGTGATTCCGGAAAATCTAGCCTACGTCAGTTCTATTGGATGGAACGGAAATTGATGAAAATTAACGATTTGCGTACTGAATATATTAAATTCATGGACGAGTATATGGCTTTAGGTCATATGTCACCGATAAACGATGATAGCATGTATGAAGGCGGTTATGTAATGCCTCATCATGCCGTGGTTAAAGACAGTAGCAGTACAACCAAGGTCAGAGTGGTATTTAATGCTTCCTCGAAATCCGATTCAGGGTTCTCATTGAATGATTGTTTGATGACGGGTCCCACTATACAGCAAGATTTGTTTTCTATCATGACAAGGTTTCGAAAGTATCCAATTGGATTGACAGCGGACATTGCCAAAATGTACCGTCAGATCTTGATTCATGAATCAGATAGGAAGTATCAACAGGTATATTGGCGAACAAATGAACATGAGACCACGGAACTATATCGTTTAAATACGGTAACGTATGGAACAGCGAGTGCTCCGTTTCTTGCAATTCGAACTTTGTTTCAACTTGCTCATGATGAAAAGGAAAGGTTTCCAATTGCATCTGAAATTGTGGAAAGGGATTTCTATGTGGATGATTTGGTGACAGGAGCATCGTCAGAAGAAGAAGCGATACAATTGAAAACAGAGTTGACGTCGTTGTTAGAGAGTGGAGGCTTTGACCTTCGAAAGTGGGTTTCGAACAGTTGCAATATTGGGATGATTCAGGATGATAAATCGACTGTTTCAGTATTAGGAATTCTATGGGATCGGACTAATGATCGTTTGCAAATTTCAATTGGAAGTATTGAACCAACAACGGAAGTGACAAAACGATCAGTATTGTCACAAATAGCAAAGTTGTTTGATCCTTTGGGAGTTTGTGCTCCTATCGTGTTTACTGCTAAAGTTTTCTTACAGAAACTTTGGTCTATGAATGATTTAAGTTGGGACGAACCTTTGCCTGTGAATTTGGTAGAAGAATGGAATGAATTTGTTGCAGAGATTCCAGTGATTAATAACCTATCAATACCAAGATGTTTTACTCCATATGTGAAGTATAAAACTATAGACCTGCATGGATTTGGGGATGCCTCTGAGTTAGGCTATGGATGTGTTATATATGTTAAAACTATAAATGAGCACGATGAAATTCATTGCCAGTTAATTTGTTCCAAATCTAAGGTAGCTCCATTAAAAAAATTGTCTATACCTCGTTTGGAGTTATGTGCAGCACTTTTATTGGCTCAGTTAGTAAAAAAGGTATTAGAGTGTATTGATATTAAGTTTGATAGTGTCACACTATATTCTGATTCTGAAATTACGTTGTACAGAATTAAATCGCATCCGAATCGTTTTTGCACATTTGTTGCTAATCGTATTTCATTGATTCAAGACATCGCTCCTATAGATAGTTGGGCATATGTGCCATCTAAGGATAATCCCGCTGATGTCGTTTCACGGGGAACCAAGTCTTCTGACTTGCAGTCTAATGAAATGTGATGGAACGGTCCGAGTTTTTTGAGGAAGTCATCTCCCTCATTGGGCGTTCCAAACCTTGACAATATCCAATTTAAGCCGGAAGAGCTTGAATTGAAAAAACGGCAACTCCTTACTGGCACGACTCTTATCAATACCCAAGGTGCGCGTACTTTAATTGAAAGTTATTCCAGTCTGACAAGACTCCTCCGAGTAGCGGCTGTCTGTAGAAGATTTTGGAAGAATGTGAAGGTCTCTCCTCAAGAGAGAATGATTGAACAGATTAATGCAAAGGAATTGGAAGAAGCACTATACGGCTTAATAAAATTTGTTCAAAGTCAGTCCTATTCCAATGAAATTGCTCAATTGTCCAAGAATGAAAGACTTTCGCGTAAAAGTCCTTTGTTGAAACTAAATCCGTTCTTGGACGAGGATGGGTTATTGCGTGTCGGTGGGCGATTGACTAATTCAGAAATTCAGAGCTTGATTACGATCAAAAATACCCAATTTTGCTGACAAACAAGTCACATTTAACTCGATTAATAATTGAAAAGGCCCATCATAGACACCTGCATGCTGGTCCTCAAAGCCTTCTTAACTATGTACGCCAACAGTTTTGGATTATCGGTGGAAAATTTAACGACTCAAGCGTTTCTTGATGCTTTACGAAGATTTGTTGCCCGACGAGGGCCTGTGAAACAGATTATAAGCGATAATGCGACCAATTTCATTGGAGGTAATAATGAATTAAAAAGGTTACAACACCTCTTCAATCTTGAGGTTAACAAACAGGAAATTTTAAGGTTTTGTTCAAGTGAAGGAATCATGTGGACGACCATACCTCCTCGAAGTCCACATTTCGGTGGTTTGTGGGAGGCAGCTGTCAAAAGTGCAAAATTTCATATGAAACGAGTACTAGGAAATAATATTTGTACGGTGGAAGAGCTGAATACCTTAGTAATTCAGATTGAAGCGTGTCTAAATTCGAGACCACTTACTCCAATGTCAGAAGATCCATCTGATTTAATGCCATTAACCCCAGCTCATTTTTTGACTGGAGGAAAAACCGTCAATTTGTTATCTGAACCAACTCTGTTGAGTTTAAATTTTAATAGGCTGTCTCGTTATCAGCGTCTCATTCACAACCTACAAAAATTCTGATTAAGATGGTCACGTGATTACCTTGTAGAACTTCAGCATCGCCAAAAATGGTTAGTAACAAAACGGGAAGTTCAAGTAGGAGATATGGTTTTATTAAAAGAGGAAAATGTTCCTCCTTTAAAATGGATTATTGGACGAGTTCTTCAAACTCACCCAGGTAGTGATAATCACGTTCGAGTTATCACGATTAAAACCCCGAGTGGAATATTTAAAAGAGCGGTAGGAAAAATTGCTGTTTTGCCAATAGAAACTTGATTGATGTACACGTATGATGATAAGGAATAGTCAGTGGCTTTGTGTTCAAGAAATCTTTTGTTATTTTTTTTTTATATATATAAAATTAAGAAATGCAATGTACTTTGGAATTAACCAACTCCAGTTTTTGTCATATTTCAGTTTTTTTGAAATTAAATATATAAGTCGAACTGTTCTTCTGTTTTCAAATATATATGTACAATAGTAGATCGAAGATATTAGTCCTTATTAAGCGTCAGGTATTGTGCCGAGCTAATTAGAATGTAACCATTTCAAGGTGGCCGGGAATGTATAATCTATTGTTAAGTGCCACCCTGTGAGGTAAGCACGACTAGCGCCACTTGTTGACTGTAAACTATTGTTAAGTGCCACCCTGTTAGGTAGCACAGCTAGCGCCATTTTTTTTGTACTAAAAGTTAAGCATTGTCGCCATTCACCAAGAAGACGCCATTCGGCAAAGAGGTATAAGTAAATATTAAATAAAGATATTTTGCGTGAAAAAGATCTCGAGTATTCATTTTTAAAACCCAACAAAAATAGTTTCGAGGATTGGGCAAAAGCCCAACAGATATTTTTGTTTATAAGGATAATAGAATATATAATAACGTAGAACTAGCCATAGGAAATTATTTGTTGGCATTATAATTAGACTTATCTTCTGTTTAAGGTGTCAACTATTACTATTATTATTACATAGGAGAGAAATTATTATGTGCAATTAAATATAGAAAATTATTATATAGAATGGAAATTAAATATATGTATAATAAATAACGATTAGTGAGAATTGGAACTAAAGAATTTTTTTTTAAACGGAAAAACAGAAAGAAATCAAAAGAGAAATAAGTATATAAATAAGAAGAAATATTGTAAAGAAAAGAAACGGATATTATAAAGTAATTAACAGGAATGTAAAAAAAAATTTTTATGTTAAGACAATGACAAAAAATTGTGTATGATAAAAAAATAATAAGAAGAGAAAATAGAATAGAACAGAAATTGAACCGAACCCTAGTTATAAAAATTGTTTAAATGATAGTGAATATTGTACCTTAGTTTTTGTGTAAATTAGTTAAGTTAGGTATTGTAACCTAACTAAGCACCCCGATCTGATTCCTCGTGGGAATCAGTTTTTCTCAGCGGGGAGTAATGTCGTGACCCAAAATTCAGTTGGTGCAATTGTGACATCACGACTCGAGCAGGTGTACAAGTAATTAAACGATTTGCAATAACCAAGCATTTTATTTCGCATAGTGAAATGCCTGGCGATTGCGAATTGTTTACTTGCAAACTGTCGCATCCACTGCTATATGTAACTGGGCATTGAGTCCTGGTTAAGTAATTCAGCAGTGATTGGCGTAATAATTTATAAATATGATTGCAAGGTATTGCGCTGGTCACTGGGTCAAAGTCGCTTCCACCTGGTTGAATGGAGGTGAGCACGGCCGATTCGGTAGATCAGGTTGCTCAGTTAGAATTTGGATTTTCTTTGAGATAGCGGTTCGGTGTCAATTTAAGAAGTCTAAATTCGAGAGGTAATGAAGTAAATAAAGTTTTTATATGTGGTTGACGTGCGTGTTTTTACTGGGGACTCGACCCATTATTAGTTGATTGTATTTCCAAATATTTCCTAGTGTCTTCGTTATCATTAAGCAAGTTTATAGTAATATCCGATATTAGTATAGATTTTTTATATTTAGTTAATATAGAATCTAATGCTTCTAGAAACTGTTCGCCATTAGCATTAGGCGGCTTTTAGTATACGATAATCGTTATTTTCGAAATTATATCCTCAATCATTATAGGTATCACATTGAGTTGCTCGTAAAACGGTTCGGTGGTTTGCTCAGTTGAAAATTTTATGGAAGCTTTTATATAAATCGCTGTTCCGCCCCCTCTCGTAGTAGACTTACGGCAGTTGAATATCGGTTTAAGTCCTTGCAAGTTGTAGAAGTGTATTTCATCTTGCTTAATTCAAGTTTCCATTAGTATTACAATGTCCACTTTTCCTACTGTTATCAGTAATTCTACTTCCTCTAACTTATTCCTTAAGCTTCTTGTGTTGGCGTATAGTAGGTATCTTTAGATCCATATTTTTAAATTTGTGTTTTTTGGCGCTTTTCCTTTAATTTCTTAGCGTCTCCGAGCTATAATTAATTCTTTTCCTCAATCTGCCAATTAGATCCATGTATTTTCCGCAGTTATAACTTAGTGCACTATGATTTATATCCTTGTAATGCTTCCATGTAACGCAGTTTATACACCTGAGGATGTTGAAGAAAGATATAGTGTTCGCGCGCACATTTCGCACAACAGATCTTTTTTGGGCAGTTGCTCTGTGGCCATACATCTTATAATGTTTATATCTTCATTTATAAAATGCGCCCTATATCCCAAATGAATGAATCTATTAACAATCTTGTTGACGATTTTTCCCGGAACTTCAACGATGAGTGTCCATCTTTTTTCTCCTTTTGTCTGATATTCCCTTCTGTGGACAATTCTAAATTTATCCTCATGATTGATGAAGTGGTTCAACGCCATTAGGTCGACATTCAGTTCCTCCTCCTTGTAATCCGTGTCTAGATTGGATATGCCAATAATTGGGTGCCTTTTTTTTATGTTGATACTTCATAAATTTCCTTACTCAGCCTTTTCTCTGCCTCTCGTACAAGTTTTTCCTGGGCCTCTGAGTTAGAAGTCTTAATAAGTATTCCACCATTGCTGATGCTTTGTATCTTTTTGATTAGTGCCTTTATTTTCACTATATCGATCGCGTCTTTAAGCTGTCTTCATGTTATATCGTGTGACTGTTGCGACTTCGGCGTGAAAACAAAAAAAGGCGACGTAACTTCTTCAGCAGAGATGCACTGCAAGTATTTGCTATATCAGATCCAGACCGGGGTATCATACAATTGTACTCATATACTGCACAAGGCTGCAGCGACGATTAAATAGACGATGAAAGGATTTTTTGTAGATTCAAAATAGCGTAATTCAGGCTAGGTTCACAAGGAAATATAGGTTCAAGAAAAACAAACAACAAAAAACACAAAACAAAATACTCCTTTTTTTTATATATTAAAGTGCATTACGGAATACTTCGGAGGCGCCTCTCCGTGGGATCCACATCAACATGATCTATGTAAGTTGTTTCTTTTTTTGTGCCTTCTGATTGTTTGATTTTCTAAAATAATACTTTTATTGATCGGTTGTCTCGCTAAAATAACATTTTATTGACTTTGAAATTCATATTAAGTATTTATTGTAGGCCGCAAGTTTGTTGTTGAAAAGGGGAGCACATGTTTATTGAATTATTGGAAAAAATCTTAGATAACTTGAGGATTGTTCGAATAACTACTTGAAATTGGTACTGAGCTTATATCTATTAAATTTCTTTATGAAAAATACATGTAGGATTGAAAAATATATATTTTAACGTAACAATGACATTGTAAAGGCTTTTTACTCTCCCTTTACTCTCACCTCCTCTCTTGGCGTAATGGTCGGTTAAGGCCCACGCCTCCGCTATTTTCAGGTTCGTTTCAAGGGACTTCGGGATACGTGCGGACAATGTCATTGGGAGGAAGGGGAAGGCAGAAGAGGATCATTTACATCCGATCTTCATCAAGCTTGGTAAGTGATGTATAATGTGCCCTCAGGACCAGTGCCTATTAGTGTTTTTTGTTACTTTCCTCATTGGCACGAAAATTTTTGTTCATGGCACATGGTAGTGCAAGTCTTTTCGGTTTACCCACCCCATACTCTCTGCAAATTAGCCGAGCTGCTAGCGTGCCAGCATAGCTCTTATGGAGTGAACTATCAGCTTCGGCTGATAGACAAGACCTCACGACTTACAGTCCTCACCAACACCATAACAAATGCATTGTCAAGTGAAGTTAGAAATATAAGGAATATGAAATTATTTAAAAGAGCTATTCTATTATTATATATATATTAAACAAAACTTTTAACCTGAATTATATGAATTTGTAGAAAATGTATATCAAGAGCAGTTAATGCTGCTAAATAAACAAATAATCTAATCTAATGTAATCTAATCTACAGATCTATGCTGCTGCTCCTAGTTCGGATATACCGAAACTATTCATAGAACTCAATGCTAATCTGGCCAGAATCAGCGGGTGCTGTTCCAAACGTGATTGCTCTTAATCCCAGCAAATTTCAGGTCATGCTTTACTACACGAACTCAAAACAGCAGTTGCCACAAGACCGCCTTCCCCCTATTTTACTTCTCGAACATACGATCCCGATCAACAACTCCCATATTAAGAACCTTGGCTTGCGTATGGAGAAAAATCTCCGTCGCCGTCAGGATACATACAGAATCGTGCTACCTAAACTAAAGACTCACTTCTGGTGAAAGCTGTTAGTTGGAATTCCCTACCTAGACTGGTGAGACAATCTGATTCCCCCTCAAATTTAAGGAACTTGCCCTAGACCATCTCCCGTTGCAATAGCGGTGGATTCGAGAGTGGGCTGCCTTTTGCTTAAGTATGTAAATGAAGTAAAGGGGGAAAGGAATAACTGATTGGATATATAAACAAATAAATGAATAAATATATAAATATAAAGGAAGAAAAGAGAAAAAACTTGTGATAACCTGTGATTTATATCCCTAATGTATTTTTAATATTTTAAAGACTATTCCTCATTAGTACATATTTATAATTCTGTAGAACTATGTTTTCAAATGAAGTAAATAGCATAATCTGACTCCTCTGTGGATTACGTACGACTGCAGGTATAACCTGGGATTGTCGATGTATGTCAAAATATGACTCTTGATTTATTTGCTAATATTTTTTATTTATAATTTAGTACTATAACACAATAGTTGTAATTTGAAGAATTTGAATATGCATAATTTAAAAATTTGATGTACTTGACTGTTTATGCTTTTTTTGCTTATATATAGTGTATATATATATATATATACTAGTATTATAAGTTCTGTATTGGAACAAGGGGTGCAATAGTTGATGATTTAGTATAATGTAGAAATATTGAAATCAGTTCATGTAAAAAAATATATATAATGTACATATACATATACAGGGTATCCCGTAAGTCGACGTCAAGCCGGAATCGGGTGATAGACCAAATCATAACAGTTACCAGAAAAATATAAAAAAAAAATCCAAGTCATGTATTTTTTTAATTATGGATATTTCTTTTGTTTTCGAGAAAATGTACACCCTGTGAGGGTGTTTTAGCTCATGCTGCTACAAATCTTTACTTTTTTTCAATTTTATTTTTGTTATTTAATCCCGAATAGTGCTTATGTAACCTGTTGCTTCAAATTCTAAGCCAACTGTTCCAGCTTGGAAGAAAATGTCACATTTTGCCGAACCAAGAATAGAAAATTAGTATTTCACCCAAATGTATGACTGTAATGAAAAAAAATGTACTACGCCAGTTTGGCAAGTAACTTTAAAAGCTGACGCATTTAATAAGGATTCTAAAATGGTATAACACTTGCTACAATATTTCTTAGATTACGGAAAAAAAAACATTTTTTCTCAAGAAACCCAGTTTCGAAAATTTTCTTTTCACCTACTAAAAATGATTCTAGTGTACCCAAAGCTTGCCGTAAGACCGTAACTTTAAGATTCTAGTTTGAGTGGGACGGGATATGTTTAAGGTGCGCGGACCTAACGGAATATGATGCCAATACCGTACTAATGAAAAGAAACGTTTTATTTGTGTGTGAGGAATGTATTAACTACAAAAAACTTTCTTTGAAAAATTCGTTTGTGTCTAAAATGATATTAGTGAATGCAAGTCAGTAATTATGAAAAAAGAAAATTAACTTAGCGAATTTATGGGAAAGTTTAAAACGGTTGTGGAAAACGAAAAGCGGAAGGAGGTTTTGTTCTCGGATGTAGTAAGGAATGCATCTCCACTAGTGCCCAAGAGCGCACCGCCAGTAATAGTGAAACCTAAAAAGAAGAAGGATGGGAACAAGACTAGGGATGACATAAAAAATAAGGTAGATCCATCAAACCTAAAATTTATTGGCATTAAAACAAAGCAGCATGATGCAGTAGCCATTGAAAGTGCGAGCAGTGATGAGCAACAGAGGATAAATAATGCGGTGGAGAAACAGCTAGGTGATTTACATGAAATTCAGATCCCCAAAGTAAGAAAACCAAGAATTTTAATTACTGGAATTGGCACCCAAATAGATAAGGAGAAAGTAATTGATATAATTAAAAAACAAAATGAGTGCATCAGGGCAGACAATGATGCCAAATGCTTAAAAATTTGGGCAAAGAAAGGGTTGAAAGTAGAATATAGTAATGCAATAATTGAGATTAGTCATGAAGTATATGAAATTGCAATGAAAGCAGGTAAATTGAATATAGGATGGGACAGATGCCATATTTATGATGGAACATATGTAAAAAGATGCTTCAAGTGTTTAGGTTTTAACCATGAGTCCAAAGATTGCAAAAGTAAAGAGGTATGTGGCAATTGTTTGGGGGAACATATTACCAAGGGTTGTAAAAATAGTATAATTACAAACTGCATAAATTGTACCAAGGCGAACGAAAAGTTAGGATTAATGTTGGATGTTAACCACAATACAATGAGTTGGAAGTGCCCGGCGTATCTACAAAAGTTAAAAGTCGAACAACGGAAGACAGGATTCTAGCAGCTAAAGGAATTAAAATGTATTTATTTATATGAATATTCAGGGACTCAGGGATAATATGTATGAATTGGAACCATTGCTAAGTAGGAATATCTATGATCTTATTTTGTTAAGTGAAACACATACCGTTGAGGATGTAGGAGATTCTGAAATTAGGATAAATGGCTATAGCGTTGTAAAGTGCGACTCAATATCAAAGCATACAGGAGGAGTTGCAATATATTTGCGTAACGGCTGGCAATACGAAATAGTCAGTAAAAGAGCGATGGGGACTGACGCATGGTGGTTAGCATTACGTTGTATAGCGCAGGATAATCAATTCCTAATTACCGTCATATATAGGTCAGCGAGTTCGACAAAGAGTCAGTTTTGTGAAGTATTTAATGAGTTAATGGAGGAATTAAATGAACAGAATGGAGAAATGATAATCTTAGGCGACTTTAATATAAATTAGAAAGAAAATAGTACATATAAACGACAGATTGAAAATATTATTCAAGATAATGATGCAAACAAATAGTTGAGGAATATACTAGAATCACCAGAAATTCCAAAACGTTGATTGACTGGGTGGTTACAAATATGAAAAATATAGAGGCGAAAGTAAAAAGTGATATAAATGTATCTGATCATGAGACACTTGAGATATTGATCAAATGTAAGAAGAAACAAACAGCAGAGCAGGACATAGAGATACTAAGGCAGGATAAAGAAATACTCAAGAAATATATTAATGATATTAACTTACAGAATATTTTGGGAAAAGCGAACCTCGATGAAGTAACAAAGAAATTTTACGTCAGAATAAATGAGGCCATAGAAAATTCGTATACAAGGATAAAGTTTACTCCAAGAGCAGAGAATGACTGGTACACGGAAGAACTAGTAAATATGAACAAATATAAAATTAAGCTATACATGAAAGCCAAATTATTAAACGATGAAAGTGCTTGGGAAAACTACAGAAGTGTCAGGAATATCTATAAAGCTAAAATTAAGCGAGCTAAAAGGAAATGTATAGAAGATAAGATCCACAAGGCGATAACACAAAAAGATATGTGGAAAGCAATTAAACAAACAGTTTTAAGAAAAGACAGGGATATAATTAAAGAAGTGAAGATCAATGGCGGATAAATCTCAGATAGTCAACAGCTTGCGGAAAGCTTTAATAAATTCTTTATAGACGGTATAAGGAATATAAACTAAACAATACCGTACAGGAAATATGAAAATGGTATAGAAGATAGACAATGCGTTTTTAAGTTCAGCAAGGTTACGGAAAACGATTTAAAATCAACGTGTGAAGTAATTAACCAGAAACATGATTTCGGTGGAACGAATGCAAGAATAATTCGAGATAATTGGAATGTCCTTAAGTATATCGGTATTAAGTCGTTTGAAGAGGATAGGTTTCCTCAATCATGGAAAAAATCACTTATAGTACCAGTACCTAAAGTAACAAATACAAAGAAGTGTGAGGAGTTTCGTCCAATAAACATGTTAAAGGTCTTCGAGAAGATATTAGAGAAAACTGTACATATTCAGCTGGAAAAATATTTGGAAAGGAATAATATAATAATCCCGGAACACTCTAGGTTTCGAAAAAAGCATTCATGTGAGAGACAATTAATTTAATTGTGAACTACTGGAAGGAAGAGATAGACCAAAAGAAAGCAATTGTAGCTGTTTTTCTAGACTTGAAACGAGCCTTTGAAACGGTGGACAGAAATATTCTGATTTAGAAATTGGACAAGTATGGAATTAAAGGTTGTGAATTGAATTGGTTTATGAATTATCTAAGAAAAAGAACGCAGAGAACAAAGGTCAACGAAGCTCGCTCAACAACGATTGAAACTGAAATGGGGGTTCCACAAGGATCAGTCTTAGGAACACTATTATTCTTGCTTTATATAAACGACTTAAAGCAAGCGATAGTCCACTCAAAGGTCATGCTGTTTGCTGATGATACACTGATATTTTCTACTGGGGAAAACATAGATGATATCAAAAGAAAAATAGAAAGCGATCTGAACAAAGTTAAAGCATGGATGAATAGCATTCGGCTGAAATTAAATACTAGTAAATCAAAATGTATGATATTAAACACCAAATTAAATGTGTCGATCGCAATCGAGAATGAGCGAATTGAATTAGTTGATGACATCAAATATTTAGGTATAATGTTGGACTATAATCTAAATTTCAATAAACACGTGGATTATGTATGTAAAAGGATTGGGAAAAAGATATCGTATTTTAGACGGTTGAGAAAATCAGTTTCACTAGCGAGTGCAATAAAAATCTACAATGTCACTATAAAACCTCATTTCGAATACTGCTCGACGGTACTTTTTCTATGCACACGTACAGCGAAGAACAGACTACAGAAACATCAAAATAGGGCAATGAGAATAATCTTGCAATGTCAGCTCTTAAGTGGATGAATGTGACACAGAGAATTGATCTTAACGTGTTGAAATTTATATTTAGGATCAAGAACGGGGATTTGCCGCTATATTTAAGAGAGAAAATAACACTGGTGACAGATGCGCAGCCATATAATCTAAGGAATGCAGATCTAAATATAAGATTACTTAGCTGCAATAGATCAGATACACAGAATTCATTAATATATAAGGGGTTTCAATTGTATAATAATTTGCCACTAAATGTATTTGTAAAACTTTGTATAAAATATATTCGAGCTATGTCATAGAAATTTGTTAAGAGGTAGTATAAATAATTGTATTGTTTTTTGTGAAAAGTACGTTTAGTGCTAATAAATTGCTATTATATTATTATACTATAATTAACTAACTGTTGTCAATCTATGTACCCACGGCTTATGGACGTGGCCTAAGCCAGGGACTTTCAATAAAGCATTTTGTTTTAATAGAATAGAATAGAAAAGCATTTATTGAAGAACCCCAGCTTACGCTACGTTACAACGTTAGGTATATCGAGTAATAGATAGTTGGTATAATCGATAGAATCAAGTTGATAAGAAAACTAACAAAGGAGCAACGAACAAACCCATTGCAGTAGAAATTAACATAAGTATTATTAATATTAGTATCATATATTAAGATAATGACTTCAAACAATAGAGAGCCCATACGTCATATTGACACTATAGCCAAAGATAATGAAGCAAAATAAACCATAAAAATAATAATGACAATAATAAAAGCATTATTCAAAGCTAAGAAGGAAGTAGCAAACAATATCAGATACAGTAGTGAGAGTAAATGAATATACAGAAGTACAATGTGAATCATAACATATTAAATGTGGAGTAAGAAATACAAAATACAAATATGAAACACTAAAGATAAGCCTTAAAATTAAAAATTAAAACTATAAACTATAAATTAGAGCTCAGAAACCAGAAAGCACCTACTGGTGGTATTGTATTGTACTATCGTAGTGCCCAATGTTATACATAACTTAAGCATGGGTACATAAATAAATCCTTTTTAATTGATTTGATTTAGATTAATGACTTCATTGTTTGTTATACAAAAATGTCACTTTGTAAACCCACTCTTTATTTTTCGAGGCACCAAACACTATAATTATTTGGACTCGGCTAATATTAATAAATGCTTTGTGAATGATTTGATGTAAGGAGTCTATTTTACAGGAAGGGTGGAAATTGTAGTATCTATAAGAATTATCTGCAATAGTTCCTGCTTGTGAATTTCTAGCTGCGTTTTAATAATCAACGAATTCAATATTATTGTGTAAAGGAATACAAATACCCCACAAGATTAGCAGTTAATACAAGAAACTATTTTATCGTTTTGATTTACCTGTGTACAATTCCATTGAGATATTCAATCACAGTAGCTTCTCGGCTAATACCACTTAATGGCGAAAGCGAGACAAATGGGTGAAAATAGATTGGTAAATTCAAAGACCGACGTAGTTTTACATTTAGATGGGCATCACTGTTAACTTCTGCTCCAAAATATCCGTTTCCTATGTATGGAATAAATCTTGATGATACGTCAGAATGACGAATATTTGCATTAAATTCAAGATTTTGTAAGTAAAAAGGTGTCAGTCTATCATCAATACATCGTGCAAGGGGATCTGAATAGATATCTAAAAAGTTAATATCTCGACATGTCAGTGATTGATTAATTACCTTTAGTTTCTTCTTCTTTGTAGAATAACCAGCGAATAAAAGGTGAGCCAATGTATAAAGATACTGCTAATAGCAAACAAATTAAAAATATTTTTCTGTATGAAAAATTGCTGTCGAAGGATCTTTTAATTCGTCTTGTAACTTCTGCAAATTCAAATTTATTTTTTGCCCCACGAAACATACTGTACTTTCATAGCCGGTTACTTCATTAGGTTTTGTCGCGAATGGGCGAACAGAATGTCAGATATTGACATTTGAAAATTTGATAATAGGTCTGTTCGATGAAAATCCCGGGTAAACCTAGGGCTACACCGGGCTAGACTACCTTATTTTTTGAAAAACCTGGGCTACCCCGAGCATACACTAAAAATTTCTCGGGGTAATGGTTTGACCTTAGAACATATAGCATATACATATGAGGTTTGTTCGATGAAAACACCGTGCAAAATTTCCCCTACAATTTTCCCGGGGTTTTGTGCATTCATCCAACAAGTTTTTAAAACACCGGGTAATAATGACATTTCTCTGACAGTTCTCCTGAGCATAATTTAACTTCTAATTTCCAGTGATCTGTGAAAATTTATTTATAAAATTTGTGAAATAATTAAAAATTTAAGAATAAATAAATATTAAAACGCACAAAAAATATTTCTCAGTTTTTTCTTAATTACATATTCTTTTATTAGCTTTTTTACATCGATATTATCGCTTTTCTGTAACTTTACTTTGAAAAAATTACAATTGGTTCATTTATTTATTTGAGCACCCGTGCAAAAGCACGCTGAGCTTTGGGCACATCTTAGCGAGTTACATGTACAAACATATATTAGCAAAATTAAACACAAACAATTAAGAGCAAAGCATCGTAGGCTTAGAGCAACTATAGTAGCAAGGAGCAGCAAAAGAAAAATTATAATTCCATAGCAAATTAATAAGAATGAAAACAATAAAAACAATAGCAAGAACACAAAAATTGTAGTATGATTTGTAGCATGATTTTTCTAGTATGATTTTACAATATGATATTATATATTGCCAGAAAATAGATATATAAAAATAGAAAGACGACAAGTAACAGCGGGTCCTGGCGACTAACTAGTATATCTAGTATAAGCACTTAAGGATAACTTAAGCTTAAACTTAACTATGTACATTAAACAATTTATTTATTTGAGCACCCGTGCCAAAAGCACGCTGAGCGTTGGGCACATCTTAGCGAGTTACATAGTAGATACAAACATATATTAGCAAAATTAAACACAAACAATTACGAGCAAAGCATTGGAGGCTTAGAGCAACTATAGTAGCAAGGAGCAGCGTTAGAGCAGCAAAAGAAAAATTTTAATTCCATAGCAAATTAATAAGAATGAAAACAATAAAAACAATAGCAATATAGCTCCATCATTTATGTAAGAAACAGTTGTGCTGCACTATTTTATTTTCACTTTTATCATCAGATGTTTTGTCACTAGGTATAAAATTAATACTTTGGATGATCAAAATCTAGAGAAATGATTTTCTCTATCCCGTTGGCTTCTTCTCGAGCCACTATTAAACCCTTTCCTGACATCTCATTTAAGAATTTAGATAATTTCTTATATGTTGTTTGCTTCAAATCTAGCTGCAGGGATAACGTGAAGTCTATAAAAATTACTTGTTAATAATGGCAAAGAAACATTTTTACGATCAAATTTCTTACTAGAAAGGCAGATCTTAAGATTTCATCCATGTTCTTCGACCTTAATCGCCTCCTCAAATATCCCCTTATAATTTTCATTCGAATTTCCTTGTGCATATTATCGATGGGTATTGTGTCATCGAATTTCTTATCCAACTTCCTTATATAATCTGAATTTGGTATGAGCTCCACGATTTTTTCACTTTTATATACAGCACTCAACCGCAATTACCGAACAAATTCCATGTGACAGTTCACAAATGACAAATGTCAAACGTTTACCCCTAGAAATTTTTAGTGCAAGTTCGGGGCACGAAATCAGAAACACCGGGCTTTCATCGAACAAGGTTCTGTAACCACGAGTAAGCCCAGGATTTTCAAAAAACAAGATAGTACAGCCCGGTGTAGCCCGGGGCTTACCCGGTGTTTTCATCGAACAAACCTATTGTTTATTTACGTTTATTTCTATATTTAATTCTGTAAATTCACTAATTAATTCATTTTATTTATTTCAGGTCGTCGTGGGACTTTTGCATCTATGTTTTCCCAGATGCTGGTAAGATTTTTTAATTTATTTTAAATCTGAATTTTCTTTTCTTTTTAGGTTGGTCGAACAGTCTGTTTTATGGAAATCCCGGGTATCCGTAGGGCTACACCGGACTAGACTATTTTGTGTTTTGAAAAACCTGGGCTACTAAACATTTCTCAGGGTAATGGTTTGACAGTTGTCACTTGAGAACTGTCACTTGCAATCTTAGAATATATAGCAAACAGGAATGGTTGAATCGTGTACATGAGCGTAATTTGTCAAGAGCAGGAGAATATACGTAGGAGTCAAGGCAAGGTATATAAAGACAAGGTATTCTCATTAAGATTTTGACACTTGGCCGTGACGTGTTTCGTCCACTAATAAAAAAGGAAAAGTAAAAGAAAATCTCTGACAGTTCTCTTATGTCAAAGATGACAAGTAAATAAAGCACGAAACATTTCATATTAGTAAAGTTTTCTTAATTTTCTACAACTAATTTGACATTCAATGATAGTCTTCTTACGAAATTTATTTATACCTAACATAATGTAAATACCTTTGAGTTGAGCGCTTGTAAGAAATGGTTACTTTTTAATGATCTATATATATATATATCTAATCTGTGACTACACTGCCTCATCGACGCCACTGGCGCTCATCAGCACTCATGCTAGTTAAGCTATCGCTCAGCGTCAGAAAACTTGGTGTGGTGACCTGTCATGTTACTCAAACTTGATCACTGTGAAAAACTAGCTCGCATCAGTCAGTCGTATTTTTGCTCAAGTATTTTTATTATTCCTTTTGGAAGATTATTTGTTTTTGTTCAATAAAGAACATAAGTTAAATGTATGTGGCGTATTTCATTTAACAAGCCACAACATGTTTCCCATCTAATGAGAGGTTCCCTGTGATAAGAAACTACAAGTGGTGGGAATAGAGCAATAATTCTATATTTTCACATTACCTTAAGTTCAAAGCCAGCGGCATTCAGGATCAATTGCTTTACGAATTGAAGTTTTTGTAAGCTTCGACTTTAATAAGCTTAGCAGTAATTCGTAAACTGGTTTTCTCATCCTCGTGTGGATAAAAAAACTGCTCAGGATCTTGCTCCTTCATATTTCTGAACACGACATTGTAATATCGAGTTATATCCCTATTTTTGTTAATCTCACGGACCCACCATTTTCTTCTATTTCCTCGTCTTCTATAATGAATTTATCATTAAAAAGAGTTTTTCGTGTCTTTCATAATGTTGACACTTCTTTTGACACATAACGCAACTATATGCTTAGAGCATTGTGCGCAATCAACGTTTATCTCCGTTTGGTTGCATTTTTTGACATTTCGGTGCGCTCCGCGTTGCATTGTGTTCAGGCCTTAAGCATCGCGACCAGCGTCAGCAACACCCTTCGCGACACACTGTACCTACGCTTGAGTACTTTCATACATTTTAACTTTCGACAGGTTTCCGCGACTCACGACAGCGTCACATTGTAAAGGCTGAGTTACAATGTGACGCTATCGCGAGTCGCGGACGCTGTCGCTAAACCTGTTAAAATGTCTGAAAGTACTCAAGCGTAGGTACAGTGTGCCGCGAAGGGTGTTGCTGACGCTGGTCGCGTTGCTTAAAGCGGTCCACACACGATACAACTGTTGGTTTAACGGCTGTTGAACAACCGTTGGACCAACAGTTGTATGGTAGTCCACACACGATTCAACGGTTGGACCGATTTCTTCAGCTGTCAGTCGTATTACGAAATAATGTCATCGGTTGTCAAAAAAAAGAAAATGTGTATTTGTTTTTCAGCTGTGATTATGTATTTGAAAATTAATAATAAATCCATAAACTCTTCCCAGAAGTCCTCATACTTAATAGGCACCAGATAATGAAATCGGATCAACGGTTGAACAACAAGCGCACACACTATACAACGGTCGCATATACAACAGCGGTTTACCTGCATGCACATCCAACCATCCAATCGAGCTTGCGATCGTTGGATGCTTCGTACAATTGGCCCACACACCATACAACGGTTGTATGCCAACACAGATTCGTACAACAGTTGGACAGTTGTACGTCTGTGGGCCGCTTAAAGCTCAAAATATTTCAACTTGAGACGCGCAACTACTTGACAGCTGCAGTTGAGGCAATTTAAATTTGCAGAACATTGAAATTGTGTAACGTGAGCATAATTTCAGACTATAGTAAAACGAATGCCAGCTGTCAGTTAGCACAGAAAGTGCGAGGTTAATATAAGCAATATACAAGGTATATAAAGACAAGGAATTCCCATTACGAACCCCGTTCCGCCATATTGTCTGAATTTTTCTTTTCCTTTTTTATTAGTGGACGAAACACGGCACACCACATCAGCTGCTTTGTGTCAAAATTGGCTGTATCTATATGTACCGTGGTTTTATTTAAATTTTTCCGTATTATTTTGTGTGTTTTCTGACTCAAATAACGAAATTATGAAGTGCTCTGTGATTTATTGTGAGAACTGTTGGAAAAAGAAATCCGGAGATGAAAATGTGAGATATCATTCATTTCCCAAAAACTCAAAACTGCTAAGTGAATGGATTAAAGCGTGTGGGAAAGATAAAGAAAACATTAATATAAATAATGATCGAGTTTGCTCGGATCATTTTGTAGAAAGTGATTACAGACTACAGGATATTCTTTTCAATCCATCAAAAAAGATAATGCGATTGAAAGAAGATGTTGTGCCATCAGTGAATATTCGTAATAAAATGGAAGCATCTTCGTCCGGAATCAAAAGGTTGAAAGAACTCCCTCAAGAATCGGTTAGCTCGTATGATAGGTAATTAATTTTGTTAATTACAGCATTTATGATAAACTATGTTTTTGTAAAAAGGTTAAAACAACTGGAAGAGGCAGAGGAAAAATTTATTGAAGACGAGGAATCAATTCAAGATGAGGTATTAGTTCAAGACAGGGAGAACCAAGAAGAAATGGATCAGAATGAGGCCATAAGTAACCTTGCCGATATTGCAGTCCGATCAGAGTAATTTCCTAATTTACTTTATTCATTTACCACTTGTTGAATTGAATTATTTCAGGGTAGAAATTGAAAGTGGACGACAGCTTAAAATAATAAGTTTAGAGGCTAAAGTGCGTGAATTAAAGGCGACAAACTAAAACTTACTAAACAAACAAGAAGAAATGGAGAAATTATTTCAGGGTAGAAATTGAAAGTGGACGACAGCTTAAAATAATAAGTTTAGGGGCCGTATTCACCAAGCCATTTAATACAAATTTAATTTTAATTTAATTTTTATTGAGGGACCGCAATTAAATTTTTGTAGCTATTCACCAACCTTAATAAAATAAATAATTTCGGACATTTCGGACTATCAGCTGCAAGATTTCCGAATTTGGCAAGTGACAGTTCTCGTGAGAATTCACGTAATTTAAATATTATTTAAAAAATTAAGAGAAGTTTTTATGTATTATATAAATAGAGAAATTTTTATGTATTATTAAAAATATTTTATAATATATGTACAATTCGTTTTAATTAAAAATAGCCCATATTAAGCAATTGCTTCTTCAAACTTTTAACTGCGCTATTAAAAATATGACATTTGACTGCATGACAATTCAATCAGCTGATATCGAAATTAAATTTATTTAAGAGAGGGTAAGGCCTCACTTAAAATTAAATTAAAATTAAATTTTCATTAAATCGACTCGGTAAGTGTGGTTGGTGAATAGCTTTAATTGAATTTTTTTTAAATTTTGCTTGGTGAATACGGCCCTTAGAGGCTGAAGTGCGTGTATTAAAGGCGACAAACAAAAACTTACTAAAGAAACAAGAAGAAATGGAGAAATTATTTCAGGGTAGAAATTGAAAGTGGACGACAGCTTAAAATAATAAGTTTAGAGGCTGAAGTGCGTGAATTAAAGGCGACAAACAAAAACTTACTAAAGAAACAAGAAGAAATGGAGAAAAATGAGGCCATAAGTAATCTTTCGGATATTGCAGTTCAAACAGAGTAATTTCCTAATTTACTTTATTCATTTACCACTTGTTGAATTGAATTATTTCAGGGTAGAAATTGAAAGTGGACGAGAGCTAAAAATTATTAGTTTGGAAGCTGAAGTACGCAGATCAAAGGCAACAATAAAAAAATTACAAAAGAAAACAAACCGCTTTCAATCAGAGCGGTATCAAATTCGTAAAATATTATATTTACTCCCGGTCATGTAAGGAGATTAAGAGAACCCACCAGATTGCTTAGATGGACTGATGAAGATATCTCCTCCGCTATATCACTCTATTCAGCCGGTCCCCGTAGTTATCGGTTGTTGAGGAAGAGAAACTATCCTCTGCCTGGCAGATCCACCTTGGGGAGGTGGGCGGCAAAATTAGTTCTAAAGCTAGGAGTCTTGACTAACGTCATAAAGCATTAAGCTCAAATTAAATACATAGAATAGAAAAGATTTGTGTGCTTTCATTTGATGAAATGAAAGTGAAATCTTGTTTTGATTATGACAAGTCAATTGATCAGGCTTTACAACCGAGCAACTATGCGCAAGTGGCTATGGTACGAGGGCTATTCAAAAACTGGAAGCAAGTAATTTATTATAACTTCGACACACCTATTTCATACAGTGTTTTGAAAACTATACTTGAATCACTTCGAGAAATATCTTTCGACGTGGTTGCGATATTTTCCGACATGGGACCAACTAATGTGGCGTAATGGAGGGAACTAGATATCAGTGAGAACCAACCATTCATCCAATAATTAATTTAAAAGTGGATAGATATACACAACACAATTACATGTAAAAATTTTAATTAAATATTTACATACAAAGTTCAAAAGGAAATTTTCAATAATGAATTAATTGTTATAACAATAGTAAATAGTAAACATTTTATTTATTTATTTTTTGTTTTTATCTCGAGAGAGACTGCGTAGTACTCGCATTATTTCCAGGTAAGATAACTCCTAAAAACGAGTGTAAGTTATAACGCATCTATTTGTCTTGATTAAGTACATTTATAAATTCTTCTAATTTCTCCTGAACATGTCTGACTTTTATTTGCTCGCATTCTCATTTCCACTTCTCTGTGTATAACATTAAAGAAAAAACAAAACACGGCACAACATTTTTATATGTATACCTTCCCAATTCAGATAAATCACTTTCTTTAGTTAAATCGAATTCTCTTTCTAAGTCTCGAAATTTGGTAACATGATACGGAGCCTCTGGGGAAAATTCTTGCTTGGGCAATAGATTCTATAGAAGCATTTCCACTGCTCTGATCACCAACTACAACTACTCGAGGTAAGGATATCCCGACAGTTCATCTAATACTTCAGACCTTCATAGTACTTCTTCTCCTTGTTGTTTTAATCGTGGATCTATAAAAAGAGAAAGCGTATTTAGCTATATACCATATTGAAAACTTCCTTAACAGCACCTTGCCCAGCTAAATAAAAAGCTAGCTCATTGGAAACGACAAATTGCTTGGCAATATTTATTGCCATCGTTTCCGTTTCATAATTTTATACAAGCAAAAGGCAAAACTTACGAATTATCACAGCATTTTTAACTTTGGTTATAGCCGTCTTCAGGAGGGATTTCATTGCTTGATCCAGTTTAAGTGATAATCACAATACTCAAATGGGAACGCGTAATCTGGAATAATAAGATTACATTTATTTTGATTAATATCAGATTCCAAATACATAATTACATACTAAGCTTCCAGCAATTGCATGTAAAAGTTTTAAAATTGGGAAGAAATACAAAGCGCAATAGACAGCAGTCTTCCCATTTTTCGAGAATTTCTTATTCAGTGAGGGTCATATTACCATTATTGCAATTAAGCACATAAAGTAAAATACATATTTTTTAAAGCACTTCATGTTTACTTACAGAGGATATACAGCCACCTGTGTACAATACAGTTTCACTTCAGAGTTTGGTGTGAGATCATTAAAAAGTAACCATTTCTTACAAGCGCTCAACTCAAAGGTATTTACATTATGTTAGGTATAAATAAATTTCGTAAGAAGACTATCATTGAATGTCAAATTAGTTGTAGAAAATTAAGAAAACTTTACTAATATGAAATGTTTCGTGCTTTATTTACTTGTCATCTTTGACATAAGAGAACTGTCAGAGATTTTCTTTTACTTTTCCTTTTTTATTAGTGGACGAAACACGTCACGGCCAAGTGTCAAAATCTTAATGAGAATACCTTGTCTTTATATACCTTGCCTTGACTCCTACGTATATTCTCCTGCTCTTGACAAATTACGCTCATGTACACGATTCAACCATTCCTGTTTGCTATATATTCTAAGATTGCAAGTGACAGTTCTCAAGTGACAACTGTCAAACCATTACCCTGAGAAATGTTTAGTAGCCCAGGTTTTTCAAAACACAAAATAGTCTAGTCCGGTGTAGCCCTACGGATACCCGGGATTTCCATAAAACAGACTGTTCGACCAACCTAAAAAGAAAAGAAAATTCAGATTTAAAATAAATTAAAAAATCTTACCAGCATCTGGGAAAACATAGATGCAAAAGTCCCACGACGACCTGAAATAAATAAAATGAATTAATTAGTGAATTTACAGAATTAAATATAGAAATAAACGTAAATAAACAATAGGTTTGTTCGATGAAAACACCGGGTAAGCCCCGGGCTACACCGGGCTGTACTATCTTGTTTTTTGAAAATCCTGGGCTTACTCGTGGTTACAGAACATTGTTCGATGAAAGCCCGGTGTTTCTGATTTCGTGCCCCGAACTTGCACTAAAAATTTCTAGGGGTAAACGTTTGACATTTGTCATTTGTGAACTGTCACATGGAATTTGTTCGGTAATTGCGGTTGAGTGCTGTATATAAAAGTGAAAAAATCGTGGAGCTCATACCAAATTCAGATTATATAAGGAAGTTGGATAAGAAATTCGATGACACAATACCCATCGATAATATGCACAAGGAAATTCGAATGAAAATTATAAGGGGATATTTGAGGAGGCGATTAAGGTCGAAGAACATGGATGAAATCTTAAGATCTGCCTTTCTAGTAAGAAATTTGATCGTAAAAATGTTTCTTTGCCATTATTAACAAGTAATTTTTATAGACTTCACGTTATCCCTGCAGCTACCAAGCAAATAGATTTGAAGCAAACAACATATAAGAAATTCTTTAAATTTTTAAATGAGATGTCAGGAAAGGGTTTAATACTGGCTCGAGAAGAAGCCAACGGGATAGAGAAAATCATTTCTGTAGATTTTGATCATCCAAACTATTAATTTTATACCTAGTGACAAAACATCTGATGATAAAAGTGAAAATAGTGCAGCAGTTTCTTACAGAAATGATGGAGCTATATGTGGTGACAGATGAACCAATTGTCATTTTTTCAAATTAAAGTTACAGAAAAGGCGATAATATCAATGTAAAAAAGCTAATAAAAGAATATGTAATTAAGAAAAAACTGAGAAATATTTTTTGTGCATTTTAATATTTATTTATTCTTAAATTTTTGATTATTTCACATATTTTATAAATACATTTTCACAAATCACTGGAAATTAGAAGTTAAATTATGCTCAGGAGAACTGTCAGAGAAATGTCATTATTACATTAGATTTACCCGATGTTTTAAAAACTTGTTCGATGAATGCACAAAACCCCGGGTAAATTTGGGGAAAATTGTAGGGGAAATTGTGCACGGTGTTTTTACACGGTGTTTTCATCGAACAAACCTAATAACACACCAACAATTGTGTTTATATAGCACCATGTAGACACTATACAAACTCAACGAACTTTATGTTAGACTACATAAAATTAAACAAATAACAATGTATATAGGACGTACACTTAATTGAATTACCTTTTACAATTAAAGCATAGATATCTTAGGTGAAATTTGCAAATAGATTCACCTTGACAGATATCTATGCCAGTCGAAAAAGTAAGGCACAAAACATATAATTAATGCATCAAACGAATAAATTTTTGCACTTACCTGTAGTAAACTGTGTAATTCCCGCGATGAACAACTGGGATATACACAAACACAGAATTTAACACTTAATTTTATCAAAAACAAAACTCGCGCGCGGCTGACATTTCGCATAAGAATAAACACGTCAAACTCCATACTTTCGCGGTGTTTGACATATCACCTCGGGGTGAAAAGAGACGCAGAATCTAATGGGCTCGTTCGCGTCGCGTAATTTTTCAGGTTTACGGAATAATCGCGAATTTTCGAAATTCCCTTTACACCAATGAGTGCGAAAGAGACGCAAAGGTGTGAAAGGGACACGAATAATGATGAACGAAAATGAATTCTGAGAGGAATTTAGTAAATTGAACTAAAAGATGGCGTATCGATAAGTTATGTCACAGATTCGGAAAACTTATCATAATTACGTGAAATTAAAACCAATTTCTATGGGAAAGATGTCAAAAAATGCAATTTGTAATTTGGCATCAAATGACTACAATAAATTCACATATTGTAGTCAAATTAAGCATAATTCATTTTTATGGATATGAAATCGGAACAAAATTCTCTATAAAAAGGGGGTTCATTCTTCATTCTGTCTTCTTATTTTCAAAGTTGTCAAAGTGCGAGCACATGCAATAGCATTCCTCCCACAATTTGCAAAGTTTCTCCAGTGTCATCAATAAAGGAAATAGACATTTCAGCAACCTAGTATATTCTTCACCAATAGAAGCCTTAAATTTCTCAAGGGCAATTCGCAACAGCAACAAATTTTCAAGTGAATTTATTGGTGTAAATTTTTTAATAGCAACAAATTTAAATTTAATTCATGGTAATTTTGTGTATTATTCATTTCTTCAATTTGGGTTAAATTTCATTATGTTTGCATGCCAGGTGTTGGTCATACACACATGTATGAATTTAACAAGAACGATTGAATTTTTTATTCTTAAATTCTTTCTTTCAGCCATTTAACTAATTCACTCAAGTAAATCGAAATTTCTAACAATTATTCATCGTGTAAAAAATATGCCATTAGGTCATTTTTACACAACATAATAATTGGAAACTAGATCTAACTTGAGTTCTAATTATTATTTACTTTCAGCCTTTAGTAAATATATTAGTTAAGAAATAGAAAGGAAAAATTGTTTTTACCTTATGTATATATATATGAAATTGTAACGTAGCATAATTTTCTAATTTGTTATTATTGAAAAGAAAGAGATAAATTCGAGTAAAATATAGTTCCTTTTTGTACAGTTAAATTTCCTTTAGTTATTAAATACATAACAATACAGTGAATTGCAAGTGAAGTTTCTAAACTGTTACGTGTAAGTTGGGGGAAGTAAATTTTGCATATTGATAGAATTTGTTCAAGTAATTAATATCCTCATAAGATTAATATTTGTTTAGTCAATAGTATAATTCGTTTGCAATAAATAATTGAGTGAACAATAGAGTGACAAATTTCTTTCTTTTTTATTTTACCGCTACACTCCACCAGAATATTTTATTTCAGCGTACGTGGATTCTCGTTCGTAATTGCAGTTTTCTTTAGAAAGTCAATTATAGGAATTGACAGATTTCATTAAGCTGTACGTTGCGAACGCAGTCTATTCGTATTTGTCGATTAGTGGAATTGACATGCAAGATCGAAGTATGAATAAGATAAAGTATTTCCAGCTCTATAAGCGGAAATTTTTGTGGTTTTGAAAATTATACATGTGTTCGTAATTTCTTTATTCACAGACGCCTGTAAAGAGCATGAGTAAAAATAAAACTGAGGGACAAAGATGAATAAAATGTCCAAAAGCTCTTCGCCTTAACCTTGATGCGCTAAAAGGTGATAGCATCAATTGTTTGTTTAAATTTTTTTTTTGCAGCTCCGACAGCCTTTGACAGTTCGGTTAAGATTTAGGTTTGCTTCTGCTGGCCATTTCGATTCATTAGATCCGCGTTATGTTTTTGTTAAATAATGGAGTGATAATTTCTATGTGGGATGGAAAGTGTTCTATGAATACGCTTAAATCGAAGGCACGATATTTGGCAAAGAAGATCAATAAAAATAAAGCGGACATCTGTATAATTGCAAGGCAATTTCAATCAATAGGTTGATGATAATTTTCTTATAACACTAAAAGGGTTCTATTAAATCTTTCCAGCATTTCATTAGATTGTGGATGTACGGCAAGCATAAGATGACAAATCTCTATTAATAGGCAATCGACTGAATTTTTTTTAATAAAATCGGTCACTTTTGATTTTGGAACAACAAATTATGTACATACAGTGGGACTTGCCGTTTGTTGTATCCTATTTGCGCCTTAATATGCAGCATTCAACACATCAAGGAATCTCATTGAGTTTGATAGATTTTTAAATTTTGTTTCCTTGCTAGAATAGGACATAATATCGGAGTTTTCTGATTGTATGATTTGCAAGACGTTGGTAAATTAATCAGTTACGGATGTGTTTTACATTAACTTTAATAAAGATGTTTGCATGTATGTAGAGTTGTGCCTTTCGATGTTAAATGTGAAAGTAATTCCCCTTGATGATTTTGTTGAACATCCTCCACGTGAGATAACATCCCAACATTTCTTCTATCATCTATATACAAAACTTTTTCTTGTTCCAAGTACCTACTTTACCTTTCTTTCTCACTACAGCACACTTCTTTAAATTTTGCAAATGCAAAAATGTGTATTCTGTACCTGGCAAAGGTCGGACAAACGCACAGGAACTGTTCGGTCTTCTAACACTCTCCTTCTAGACAGGCTTGAATTTTCAAACACGCATTTGAAGAGTTTTGTCCACTATGATTTTTGAGGCATATTCTAGTGTTTGATAGATGGTAGGTTTGGAGTTGCATTCCTCGGTATCTATTACTGTTGACTTTTATGTTGATAACTTCAAACTTCTATGTACCCAAAATTTAAATAAATTATTATTTGCCGTTTCAGACGACGAAAGTACAGAATTCTGGAAGTCGCTCGGTGCACATTCACAAGTTGCATCAAAAGAGGAAGTCAAACAACATATTTCCGATGATTTTACTCCTGTTCTACCACGCCTATATCAAGTTCCACTTGGAGTGGGCTGTCTACAATTAGCATAAGTGGAAATATAAAAAAAAAATGGTCAATACACTCCTTAATAGCAAGTACGTCTATATTGTTGATTGTTTCCCAGATTTATTTGTTTGGTTTGGAAAGAAATCAATTCTAGTCCGAGCAGCTGCTGTTAAACTTTCACGGGAACTATTCAAGAGTTTAAGAAGGAACTGAAACGCAAATTTTCAACAGTAAATTCATTGGTTAAGAACAGCTGCATTGGTATCGAAAACCCCATGTCGTTGACTGAAGCTGAATAATTGGAAGAAGAATGGAATTGTGTTTTCGAGGAGATGGAAGCATTTGTTCTTGAGGAGAATAAATTCGTTCGTCTAGCTAAAGAAGAACTTGATCACTTCTATATAGCCGAATGTTATGTTTTCCTCTGTCGATAATGTATTCCAATTGAGGAAGATGATGATAACTTACAGTAACATGATGATTCACCTCCACCAGACGATAAAATACAATGTATGGTTTATTTCTGACAAGGAAGAGATGCTGGTAATATGGGTTGGCTATGTTCGGAGAAGAACTGGAAGTGATCAGAATCCCTCAGCAACAGGGAAATCTAAAATTTATGGCACATTTTAAACGAAAGTTTATCATGCACACAGGAAAGAGGAAGTAGACATTAAAAAATGCTGATAGAAAAGCACCTGTAGAATTCTTTCATCTTCGAACAAATGGTTGACCGTTTTGCACAAGATATACAGGTTCGCTATGATGCGACATTACTTAATTCAGCTTTTTGGTAAACTTTAGTTGAACATTTTTTATTTTTTAATTATGCGGGTATTTATAGCTATATCCTATATGTACCGTTTGAAACGAATGATGGGTCTCATCTGGAATGTTTACGTTTGGATTGCATCTAAAACAGCTGCCGAAGAGGCTAAATTAATACAAGAAATATCTGAGGAAATGTTTAATAATCGCTGGGTTAGGTTACAGGTTTGTATCTCTTTTTTTAAAAGCATATCATTTCAAAAAAGGTTACTCAAAAATCTTTTTTCTCGGATTTTCAGATTTGAAATGAAGGTAAAGAACCATAAAACTTTTTGGATTGGGCTGCAGATTTTATGAATTTTACACAACAAAACTCCGTCCAATTCTTTTTATTATGCACACATGGGTACACTAAAAAAACCAGGTGTAATTCGGTTTGTTTTAAATATAAATATCACAATATACAGGGTTACAATGAAGTTTTCACTCTCCTTCCTTATCTTTACGCTTTACGCGACTACAGTTTGATCTATGGTCGATACTGGTAAGGAACACTATCCTCAATTATAAGATCTCATTTTAAGGGACAAGTTTAGCTTTCTCATGTCGATATAAGTTCATTTGCGATGCTACAAGTCTGCTTAGATTTTGGTAGTGTTACAGACACAATCTTGACCATAGTTGTATTATAATAAATCATCTTGTTACGAGCTTTATTTACTTTTGTTGTTGTAACTTTTCGTTCCTTTCCTTTCCTCGAAAGCGGTAAACAATCTGAAACTTATTTGTCAAACCCTAAGTGGACTGTTATAACTTTGTGCTAATGGTCTTCTGCATGCTCTATAGTATAAACCCAAAAACAACAAGGGCAAGTTAATTTAACAAAGGCATCTTTAATATTAAGTTAAATGTTTTCAAGAAATTCTATATACAATAAATACAATTTCAAAAATAAGCTAACTCGGGCAATCCCTTTTTGGTGTTGCTATATAAAAATTTAGGTTTTTCACGTATACTGCGAAAACGATCAATCTTAGACGTTTTTATTGTACTGAAGAGTTCTGCAGAATATGAAATCCTATGAAATCATTTTTACCGTCCGACGAGCCGTTCTAGAAATATATACGATCAATCTTGCACTGTTGGGTGGCCATACGAAATTACATTCGGGTATTCATCTAGTGCAGTTATTCCCAAACTTTCGACATTTGTGTACCCCTTCTATAATTTTCGTTACACTGAGCACCCCTCGTATGAAGAAAAATGCATATACATTAATAACAATAAAAATATATTTTCTTTTTTCCTCTTTTAGTACATAATGGAAATTCATTCATATTAAAATATAAATAAAATAAATAAATGTTATATTATAAATAACATTCATTGTAATCAATGAGTAGGATGAAATTGTTTATGTTGAGACGGAAGATTATCATAATTTGGTTCCCTGGTTGTTAATTTTAATCTAAGATGCGATTTCACATCCAAGAACCTGTTCCCTTTTTTTAACTTAATATTTACAAATGCTGAAAAAGTAACTTCACATAGATATGAGGTTGGAAAGGCAAGATGTATTTCGGGACTTTCTCTGTTAAAAGTGAATGCACATGTTTCATTTGCAACCAGAATGATGTTAAAGTACACTCCATATGTTTATTTTTCAAAAATCCATCAGAGGCTAATTCGAACAAATGCTCATCTTTCGCATGCGATAAGCCTTCTGGCATAAATGTTGAGCGGATATCTGATCCATAATAAGGGTGACTATTTTTCTATGTTTGTAATCGGAGAAAAGTAAGCTGCTTGTTGCATCAGGCGCAGCCAAGGCACGGTGCGGTGCGTACTCCTATCAAACTCTTCCCGTCCCTCCGGGGGTACGCGTACCACACTTTGGGAAACACTGATCTAGGGTATTATAAGAATTGGTCTTAGACCAATTCTAGCTTTTTTTTGTTTGTTTTAATATATTTCATTAAATAAATAGGTCTTGTTTCTTTGTAAACACTGCGGTACTCTTAGTTTGCACATTTATTACTTTTTTATTATTTAATTAAACGTGCATTAAGCCCCCTTGCCACGACAAGGCGGTACCACATAGCATACATGTATGCTAAGGGGGGGGGGGGGTGGACATGTTCATCATAACCACCGAAGATACAGATTACACTGGACTTTTGGAATGCAGAATGCGATTAATATAAATTGAATCTGGTATTGGAGCAATATGATTTCAATGAGATCTTATAGGTATCCAGCCACGGCAGAATGAATCAATTCCTCATATCCTCTAATACTGCCTATTCTACCGTTTTGCCTTGCTGTACTTTGCAAGTGTATTTCAGGCTAATGTGAGGGGGACACCAAATTTCGATTCCTAAAAATGCAAACCGAAAAAGTTAAATAACTCAATTTAGAAACAATTCCTTGCATCTAGTAAAAAATATAGAATATGAGGTACATTTAGACCGCAGAGTCTGTTTGATGTAGAATTCAATTCGAGTGGTGTTTATGGCATAAAATGATATTGCGAAGCTGGTTAATGTAGCACGCAGTGTATTTTTATCTCCAGAGAAGGAGATTAAGAGAACTGTATTAAGCATTTCGTATGGAATTCCGTGTGTTTTCCATGTCATTTTTGACGAGTTTATTTGGAAATTCGTACGGTTTTCACATCTTATCGATACTCATTTTTGCTTATTGTGTGTAATGTTTTTTTTTTATATTCATAAGAGAGCAAGAAAAGAAGTGACGCTGATATTTTTATTTTCTTGCGCTATAGTATGAAGGACACTATATGTTCAGTTTAATTATTAGGTGCAGTTTGGCTGTGATATAAGAGATTTTGTGTTTTGAAATCAACGCTGTTAATTCTGCATTAAATCTGCCTTTTCTGCTATTTCCCGTAGAGTTTACATTAGTTACCCGTTATATTTTTTACTTTTTATAGCAGATGCAGTATCAATTTGGTACTAGACCGGCATGTTATACAGAAGTAGGATCGGCTTTCTGTACGTGTTTATACCATCAAATTTGTGCCTGTATTCACTACAATGCCTGGGAATGCCTGGCTTAGTTAAGGTTTACTGTCAACAATACTTGGATTGCATTAGTAATGAGTACATGTACGTTTACCTGGTTTAACAAGGGAGGCGTAATGTGTTGATGAATCACATTCTTGAGCATGTTATTCCGGTGACACACGATAATACACACTCGATACACCGTACTTAAAACTGGTTTTCTTAGCACTATGTTAGAAAATTTTCGTGTATAGCCCAATTTAGAGCAGAGGGTTTAAACTCGGATGATACATGAGTGTTTTACTACATATGAACGCATGTACTCAGCTTGTGTGCGTATAGATCATATGCAAATGATGAATTTTCTTTGCTGCTTCAAGAACGTGTATCAACCGTGTATAAACTCCATGTACCATGGGTTGATACACACTCGATACAGAAACTGGTTTTACGTCGTGTCTAGTCTCGAGTGTATATCATCGTGTGTCAGGGGAATTATGTATCTTTCAGAGAATGTTTAGAGAAGGCAGAGGTAATGAATAGATATATTCATTCGTGTTGTTACCCAAAAGAGATAGAAATTTGTGCGGCTATATTTTCATTGTTCTTCTAAGAACAATGAATGAAGGAAAAGTGAGTGCAGATGGAAAATATTCTGACTTGTGCATTATTTTAGAAGATATGGATTATTTTCATTTAAGTACCAGATTCGAATAAGCGAAGACGTGCTTATTTTCTACCCTTTTCTAAGATAGCAGGAAAAGTTCTTCCCGTTACCTCTCAGTGAAAACACCTTGAAAGTATAAATTGGACAGTTTTTTGCAACCTTCCGGAAAATTCATGCGTAATGGTTGCGTCCACTTTTATGAAATGGCAGAATGAATGCTTCCACTGAATTTAAAAGGATTACTCTCTTCACCTTGCAAAGAATTTAAGAGTAACGCTTCTTTTCACCTTCCAAAGAATTAATAAGGAATGGTTTTTTCACCTTCCAAAGTAGGGTTGCTTGTTTCCACCTTCCAACGAACTAAAAAAGAAGGCTTCCTTTCACTTTACAGGTCATACAGAGGCAAGTTGTACAAGCGACCTTATATACCTTCCCATCGTGGAATATCAATGCTTCAAAGGAAATGAACTGGGTATGCGAGCGTTTACGTCCATACCTTTCATAGAATGCTTTCGGAATGCATCCGAAATGCTTCCATTTTCCGCTGGATCCCCTCACCTTATAATCAGAACTCTGGCCTCACATAAAGAAAAACAAATTGGTTGGTTAGTTAGTGCAGCGCACCACCACTAAGCCACCAAAAATTTATGCCACAAAATGAATGCATAAACTATTTCTCGACGTTTGTGACTTGCAGCTAATTACCTACACATTTGAATATATACTAGAAGTCCCAGATTGATTGATTCAAAGCCTACATATACCTAACTTAAATATGAGCTACTATTTTATAAATTTCTAACCGAATTCAATCAAAGCCTATACATAATTTAAATATGAACTAATATTTTATAAATTTCTAACCGAAATCAATTTATGTCTCTTGTCCGGATTTCTTAGCTGTCTATTTAAAAATTTAATTTTATAATAAATTCTTAACCGAATAAACAACCACAAGAGCTTTATGGTGTCGAATTGATCGCAACATTTATATTGTTCTACATTTGACAGAATATCAAAAATAGAAGAATCGAAATACCTTCTGTATAAACATTGCTGAAACGACGAGTTTAAACATTCTTCCAACCGTTTTATGTAATCTACAAACTCTTTTGGTGGAATTACTAGTTGGGCGTTATCGTACTGTTTAAACTTAAAGAAAACGGGGCCACTTGTATTACCTTCCGCTGAGAAATCTGTGGGACAGACATGCCATTCCTTACATTTCTTGAAAAGATATCCTGCAACATAAGTTATCGCGTTCTCTTCTGCATAGTCCAGTACTTTGTAATCTGTAGGGAGACCTGCAGGACAAGGAGATATGGGAGACGTTGCTAAGATCCAAGATGTATCAGGCAGAGGTAATGACGCGGATAGCAAAGGGGTTCCTTGAGAATCTTCTTCGTACTCACAGTTGCCTGTTTTAGAAATTTCTAAAAACTTGATTCCCCACAATTTCTTAAAGGCTACAGAAAATTGCAAGGGAGTAGGATGGCGATTATTGCCCCCCTGTTTTCTAACTGCTCCAAAAAAATTCTCAAGTGGGTCCTGGTTAATTCTTCTTGTTAATATAAAAGTAAATCCTACCTTTTGAAGGCAATCCCATAAACTGGAAAGACTTTTAATATTTATCAACCAACCCTTGAGACATTTAATAGAATTTGTGATATTTTTGTCATCTTTATCTAAGAACTTAATGCCACCTATAAAATCTCGAGCTTTATTCAAAAACGCAATTTGCTGCTCACTTCCGATAAACGGTCTTCTCATTTCTTTCGCTTCAGAATGTTTGGATGAGTTGAACATATCAAAAAGGTAGTCCATCCTCTTGATAAATTCTGCCGTATCCAAAGCAGTTGCAGAGAGTTTTTTTTCCGGCAACAAGTGTATATACTCTAGCCGCAACTGAATGGCTTAGTACTTGAGCAGAATTTTTCACACTCATTTTCTGAAAGTTGTTTGGATATATATGAGCGTCAGTCAATTTTGGTGCAAGCCTAAACTCATTTTCACTATCCATTTTATAAAATTGTTTGACATCCTTGAATGAAGCACGTTTCTCTTCATCAAAAACAACATCATATTTCGAAAAATTGTTTTTAACGAGCTTCACTAAATGAGGAGTGTCAAAGAAATAAAACATATCTTGTCCGTCAACCGTGAAGGTGGTTTTTTCAGGGCTAATATCTAGCAATTTTGATAAAACCTGAAAATTTGGACCCATATCGCTAACTAAAGCCATTGGATGAAAGTCAATTTCTCTCAAGCCTCTTACTGCTTCAATAATCAATCTTTTGGCTTCTAATGGTGGACATGCAGAATTTACGAAGATATATTCTAATGGAAACTTCCAGTTCTCACAAGGTCCCCGAACCATAATAACAAACGCACTCCGAGCGAATTTATCGGTCTTAACACGTCCGTTATCTTCCAATCCTACTATTTCTCCTTTGCTTCGATTATAATACAAATGGCTTTTTAAACTCATTTCATCGATGCAAATTACACAATACTTGGAGAAATCCGATACCTGATTAAACTTAAGTCGCATAGCTTTTAAATTGAACGCCATGTTCCCAGGAGATGAAGGCCACTTTCTAGTAAACCGCTTTAGCGTACTACTTGAGGGTAGAGTACTAATATTCTCACTGAAATATTTATATGTATTTGGCGACAAAAAGTTAAGCATTAAAGAAGTATCTTTCACTTCATTACTGTAACGATAGGCCTGCTTCGTTTTACCCTTATTCTTAATATTAGCTTCTACAATTTCAGCTAATTCTTTGGGAAGAACCTCGTTACAACGTTTAATGAGGTGCTCTGAGGAATTCTTTTCCTTCTGGAGACGTTTTATCAAATTGTTTGTTTTCACGGCCTCATTCTTCAATCTAGCTATTTCTTTTCTTAATTTCTCTTTTCGGGGTGTGGCATGAGATAGAGATTTCAGAGTTTGGGATGCTTTTCTTGAAGTAGAGGGAATTCTCGTACTTACTATATTTGCAAAAGAATTTTCTTGCAAATAATTGCGGGAGTTTTCCACAGAATCATTGTTTATTTCCGGAGGAGCTGTGTTCAAAGTCGGAGTTTCGGTCGCAAGCTCGTCCATATCTACATCTTCTATTACTCTATCTGAGCCTATACTGAGTCGCAGACTTGGGGTTGTCCTTGGAGTGGAAAAAGATCCCGAACTTACTATATTTAGAAAATCGTTTTCTTCCAAATAATTGCGGGTTACTCTCATTGGACTACTGTTTATTTCAATAGGGTGAATACCCATAACTACACTTTCATCTAATAAATAGCTACTGTCTATTATGCTATCTGAGCGTACACTTGACTGGAATTGTGGCATATCCTTCGAAGTGGATGAAGTTGCCGAATTCACTATTTTCTGACTGTTGTCTTCACGAAAATTACTGCATTTAGGAAGAGCGATAGGAGAAGCTTGGAGCTCAGTAAAAAGCTCTTCCTTACCTATACCCGTACAATAACCTAAATCTAAGTCTACAATCCTACTAAGCTGCAAGTCTGATGGTCTTTTCTGAAAATCTAAAGTCTAATGTAACAAAATGTGAAAAATGGACAACAAAAGAAGGTATATTGAAATTGGGAAAAAAAATAATAAAATATAAATTAAAAACAAAATGTAAAAGAAATAAGTAAAAGAATCTAAGAAATATACTTTAAATTATACCTCGTGGGGCGGATTCGGCATTGCCCATGGTACCAGACGTCCCCCGCTGGGTCCTAACATCTCCTTCCTGAAGTGCTTTTCACATACTTCCACTCCTTTCCTGTGTGATAGGTGGCGCAGTCCTAATATATTCAGCCATGCTTGCCGGCTACAAAATAATGAAAATTGGATAAAAATATTATATTATATTATATATGGTAATAATGTTATTAGAGTATTAGAAGAAGGCGTTTGAAACTGTAGATCATAATGTATTAATAGAAATATTAAGCGAATTGGGAATTAAAGGAAATGCAAACCAGTTTCTAAGAAATTATTTGCAAGGAAGACAGCGTTGTACAAAAGTGGAAAACAGTTATAGTGATAATGCTCTCTATACATCCAAAATTTAATGAAATCTAGGTTGGTTGCGGAATATTATATATATATGCTGACGATACGCTGGTGCTGAACAGTGGAAAGATGGCGATAGTTTACAGAGGGTAACAATACGATACAAAAGATGGGTATATGGAAATAAACTTACAAAAAAATACATCAAAAACAAGCTACATGATTTTTCAACAGAGATGCAAGCAAAAGCTGGACACTGTTCTGCAAGTGCAAGGAGAATTCATTAAAGGGTTGACTCTATAAAATATCTGAAGGGTTGACTCAATAAAATATCTGGGAATGATAATGGATGATAAACTGACTTGGCGACAACAACCCACATACATAATGTGAGGAAAAGAGTAACGCCACTTAAAAGAATCACGCCAGACGAGAATCTTAATCTGCAATGCATCTATGCTACCAATAATTATTTGCAATATAATTAACTGGTCACAATGTAGCAATAGCTTAGTGAACTACATGCTAGATTATTAAACAAAGCAATAAAGTCCATATTTAATTTACATAGACTTAAGCAAACCTATGTGCTGTATGAGGCGACAAACTTCCAGAGTTTAAAACAATTAATATGTGGATAAAGCTAAAATATAATATTAGAAAGAAGATGATTAAGTCGAATATAAACTTAATAGAGCATGGTTAAACACATAACTACGGCAAACGATTACGCCAGCATATATGTTTACTTTAAGCTAAAACAGACGGATATCTAAAGAGTTTAAAACAAAAAGCTGTACCAAAATTTTTAATCGAAGCATCCATCGATACTATAATTAGGTATATCTTTTTCTTAATTTTAACATAATGCGTTTTAAAAAGAAATTTAATTGTATTTTACATTTTACTAAAAGCATACATAAAGAGTACCTTACCAAATATTATCTCCCGGTACACTAAATAAGTGTTTCGCGCTGCTGCATCCTACTGCACACTTCTTAATTTTCATGTTTTTCGAAACTTCACTTAAAGAAAATTATTAATTATTGTTATTTAAATTCTTAAAAATTTACACTACCTGGTACTTCAAAGTTGTTTGACAACTAATTTGCCGCCAAATTTATTCTTCTCTTAACGGAAATTCTCAAGATTTGCAGAATGCAGACACCACATAAGTACATACCTACATATATCCCTATATGATATGATGTAAACATCAAGTAAAATTTATAATATTTTCTTCAAATTATTGTCTAAAGTAGGCATTATATCATACTCCTGTTGATAAAATCTTCGAGTAAAGGCAAATTTGCGATTGCTCTCTAATTTAATAAGCAACCAACAGATTTACCTTCAATCGATAGATTTATATTTCCATGACTACATATAAAATATAAAACTTTCCCAGTTTCATCACTTTTTCCGACTTATTTTTCTCTAAACTTCATTACTGCATTACTTGCAACCTTTTTATCACAGAAGTATCCATTGTTAATTAATTAATCACATTCAACAAATTGTAAAATAAGTCTTGCACCTATGTATGTTGAACAAATCTGCGAGGAAAAGTAAAACTAAGATTGCTCTTTAATTTTAAAAGCAACCAACAGGTTTACCTCTATCCGCTAGATATATATTAAAGGTGTAAATATCATGTATAATAGATGTAAGGTAAATGCACACATTTTTATTATTTATAAAATTTAAACTTTCCGAGTTTCATTTCACAAACTAGTCACTCTTTCGGGCTTTAAATTTTCACTAATTGTCATTGCAACCTATCTTATAAAATTAACAATTTTTACTTAATAAGATTTGTTAGCAATTAATATATAAAAAACGCGATACAGCAACTATATTTGACAACTGTTTGGTTTGTTTATTTTCTTGAACAGCTGATTAAGCCCCTTGGCCATTTTAACAGTGTTAGTTAGGTTTATTAAGAAAGCGTGGCCAGTTTATTTGTATTTGAGATTTCTTATAGGCTTTTACCAAAACCCTCGAGAATACTTCACAAGCCATGAAACAGACTCCCTCGCTACCACATACGAGGCCCAACGGAGTCCTTACATTCTATAATATTTGCAGTGTTCTTATGTACAACTGACAAAAGTTTGATTTGAATAGCTCCTCCGCCCCAAACTACCATTCACACAGAAAAATGGTGTTCTGTTAATCTTAAGCTTGTTTTCTTATCTTCCAAACCGTAATAAAATTTTCATACCTTTCCTAACAAAATTATTTAAAAAAATTTGTCTTAACCAAATGACTACGATTCTTCAAACAAAAATTCTCAGCTGAGTAATCATTGTAATGTCGCTGTGCCGTCATGGCATGCCGTTGGCTGATGATATCGAATGTAGCTGCCTACAGATTCGGACTACGGCTGCACATGCAATTATCACTCAGCTGAGAGGTATTGAGCGTAAAATGGTAAGGTTACTTTGTAATCAAAACTATTTTATTATTTTGTTAAGTAAGGTATATAGGAAGCTTAGGCTTTGGGAAGGTAAGGAACCAAGCTTTAAATTACTAGAAGACTATTTTCCTGTATGGATAGTAGTTTAGGCTCTATGGCATCTATAAAGTCAATGTTTGGCACTTTTCTATAAGCATCAATATAGAACATTTTAGAAAACGGACTCCGAACGCACACATATAGATTTCTGCTTCATGGCTTGGGAAGTATTCTCGAGGGTTTTGCTTTTACTCAATTTCCCGTGGCGAGTACAATTGTGTTGGAGCTTCTTGGATAGAATAAAGTATCATGGAACATCAATGTATAATTCACCACAGGCAAATTACCTTGTATTCATGGGCGGCTGATATTGTGTTGAGCGACACCGGCCTATCTATAGACGAAAACCCGTGGCCAATGCATCTGTGTTGTAAATTTTCTTAGAAAACCCGTGGCCAATGCAGTTGTATTGCTGCAAATCGTAGTGTGGGAAATAATTTTGAAATGTCACTTTCCCATGCATATAGTCACACTCTTTACACTTATGTGCCATTGTGTTTAAAGTTCTTATCTTTCATTCCTGCAAATGGCTCTTATGGGGTAATGGGCTTTCAAGAACTTTAAAGCTCTACAAACACTTCCTTATAAAGCTTTTGAATGCCTGCATCTCTTTTACATTTCGTGTCGCCATTGTGGTGAACTTTCTTTATTATTAGTCATTCTTCGTGCAAGATGTTATAACTTCGAAAGATTCGACGTTCGACAATTTATCGATAGTCGGTATGTTGTAACACTTTCGACAGGCGATAAATGCGATAGAATATCACTGAGTTTTGCTGAGAGTGATAGTACAAGCGAAGATTAAAAAATGTATGTAAAATTAAAGTAATTAGATTTAAATGTTAAATTTTTTTTAATTTATTCAATATAAATGATTTTATATATTAATTATATAGATTCTTCAAACTGAAGCTATAAAACTTGTAAGAATATTTCTTGAGTCCAAAAATTAATAAGGCAATACATTTTGTTAGGCATATCCATAACATAATACCGCTGCCTTAAAAATTTTCCTTTGTCCCTGTAATTAATAATTTCTTTGTCATTTTTGTTATCCTCTACAAATAAAGCCACTGCGCCTGAAAAATTCATAAATTCCAATTTTATTATTATTAAAATTTATCAACAACTAGAAAAAGAATCTATAAATGTCATTTGTGCTAGGGAAAAAAATTCGGAAATAATTTCGAAACAAGCAAAATCGCCTGTCGAACGAAAATTTTATAACATACCGCCAGATCGAAATCTTCGCTTCGATGATCGCTTTCGATGCGAAGTTATAACATGTCGCCAGTGCTGTGGTAAAACACAGACCTATTTATTAATAAAGTTTCAACCACTAAATTATGTGCCCGCTCTGAAAATGTAGTAGTTTACTACTTCCATCACTAAAAGGAACACATCGATGAGGTTCTACTACAGGAAGAAAAATGTTTAAGTTTCCTTTGAGCTGAGGCTCGAATGTTATTCAGTAATTTGCAAGTTTTTTGTCACTTTGACTTTAAACAAATAATTGAATTCTATTGAAATTCACTTTTTTTTTTTATACATATTTGCAGATATTTATTATTATTTATTATTATTATTTTAGGAAGATAGATTTCGCAAAACAAATCTTGTTTTGACATCTATCTTAAGAAATAGCTTGAGCTGTAGGTATTCAGCTATAATAATAAACGCTAGTGCCTGGATAAACTATTTTATCTTTATTAAAATTTTGGACAGCTTTTTTTTCATTCCGTACTATCGTAATATATAGAATATGTCCACCATGGAATCTAGGGTGACTGATCCTCATTGGAGAAACAGACTGGTGTTAAGAAACGAGTGAGAGTTCCCCACAATGTTATATAACATACTCTGTAAATGGACTGAGCGATTTGCTATTTCATGTGGCACAAAAAATATTGTGTTTCTCTATATCACCGTTAGAGCACCCTTTAAATCGATTACATAAAAAACATGTAAAACTCAACTAATCAGATGACATCTTACATCCGAAAATCGAATTAAACTAAAAAAATATATTTTCTTGTGCCCAAATGATATTTTAATCGCTTATAAGGAATTAAACTCATTCCGACTTTAATTTTCAAAAGTAATTCGTAACTGAATCCTGCTTATGGGCAAGAGAGACGGAACATGGGAAACACTATCTTTACCTTATTCCTTCTGCGGTGATTGCATCTGTAACCAACATAAAAACATCAAATGGCATATGCAAACGTTCAAGAATGCAATATTTTGTGTTGGTAGCTCCAACTCTGCCATAGGGCGAAAGAGAGAACTATAAAACTTGTGCCATGCTTTCCTAAAGGAAAATGACAATACGCTCAGTCCATTGTTATAAGTCAGTGACTCTGTAGAATATGCTAGCGACGTCAAAACATCACACCACTGTTACATACAGGGCATCCATTGATATCAGTTAAACATGTATATACATACATACATACATGTCTGAATCGATTTCGCTTTACGCAGAATTATAAAATTCATGCATCAATAAAGAAATGCAAACATGTAGATACATACATACCTACAGCATTCTCATTGCATGCAGAATTATAATTCCCAGCTGCAAGTATAAACATATCTACAAACATATTTGCAAAGTTCAGTAAAGTCACTCGCTACTGACCTACACCAATTTCTTAATCACATAAAGAAACAAGTGAAGGCAGTGACACAATACCCTGCGCGCAAGAATTCTCACGATGCAATTTGATAACCTTGCGCCAGTGGTAGAACTTAGGTGAACGAAACAATGGTTCACGATGATGTCATAATAGCAGCAAAGCGGCGAACGATCTGCGGAAGTATTTATGTATTTACATATGAAAGCGATGAATTCCGTGATGTAACAACAACAAACCGGCAAAAGCTTTGCGGAAATTAATTTGTGAATGCCACAAAGAAACAATAATAAATGCTGTGATGAAATTAGCGTAGCGTAATAAGAAAATAGCAATAGTATTAAGTCGAGAATTGTATAAATATTCTGTGATTTTTGAATAAAGAAGTTAGTAAGTGAGTAGCAGTTGTTTCATTTACCTGGAGTAAAGCTAGTAAGCTGCTCCATTCATCCAACTAGGAGTAAAGCTAGTAAGCTGCTCCATTCATCTATACTAGGAGTAAAGCTAATAAGCTGCTCCATTCATCTGCACTAGGAGTAAAGCTAGTAAGCTGTTCCATTGAATCGCACTAGGAGTAAAGCTAGTAAGCTGCTCCATACGCATCGCTGCTCTACCTATCTCGGGAAAAATAAGTAAAAGCCCAATCATCTTGAAGGCACGTAATCTCAGTTTACCTACAGTAACCGTGCCGTGTTCCAGATCAAAAGGTGCTCAGATGAGAGTACTAGAAGTACTTAAGAAACTCAACAATTTTGGCGCAGCCGGCAGGATCAAGGAAGTAATATAAATTCAAAACACTTGAAAAACCTTGATCCTCGAATTTACTTAAACGAGTGCATAAGAGCGCATTATTTTTGAATCTGGCACACAAAAACGAGACATTGGGCATTTCTAACAACAATAAAAGGTATCCACTTTTTGTCTTGAAAGATATCAACATCAAACAACAATAAAAGGAAAGAAGCCCCAATATAATACAGCATCATATCTGCATAGCGGAAAAGACGTTAAAATTTTTTCTCTTCTCTTCAACTAAAGTGAAGTAAAAGTAAGTTAACAAAAATTTTAAAAAGACCCAAAAATTTCGTAGCAAAATTACTTTAGACTAATAGCTTAAAAAATAAAAATACAGTAGTCACTGCGATATATGTGCATGTACATAAGCCACAAAAAACAGTACAAACATTTTTTTCAATTGAGCATCCTAATTTCTGCGGTTGGTTATTAAACAGAATTAGTTAAACTACCTATTCTCTCTTGTCTTCTCTCTCAATTTTTGCGTAAAAACTCTGTGGGTACTACTGTCATGCCCAGACCTGATCAAAGCTCTCCTGGCTCCAATTTTGAGGCAGCAATAAGCTCATTATCATTTGACAACACAAGTCCTCCAGACAGCCCAATATTAGAGCGAAATTCACCCCAAAGCAGACCATCCATAAATTGGTATCGCGAACATCGCTCAGGTAAAAGCTTCAGAGGGCACAGTCTTATTAATTTTCTCGCAAGAAATCATAGTTTAGGCGCCCTAGTATCCAAGCAAGCGTTGGCCACACCAAGTTCGAGTATAAACACTCAAATCACTTCCTGCTAAAACAGACAAAATGTCGGTATACTATGAAAAAGTAGTAAAACTGACGGCACAAATGGTGCCTTTGTTCTCTGGGGAAATTAGCGCGCAAATCCTTACAGAATTACAGACTTTTATAGGCTATTGTAAGCAAGTGCAACAGTGTCTAGGGGAAGAGGAAAGGAAAGCCTTCATGTAGATATTCCCCACCAGATTTAGAGGAAACGCGTACCAATTAATAGCGTCGACCTCTCTCACAAAATTTGATGAAGTCGAACAACTGCTTTACCGAACGTATATACCTCGTGAAACATACCATGAACTAATAAACAAGTTAATTACTTGCCGGCAATATCCGCCAGAATCATTTAGTTCATTTACAAATAGATTAAAAAGTCTTTTAATTCAATGCAACGAGGCAGCACAGAGTAAATACGGATCTGAAAATTTTAAAGTAGTAAAGCAGCAAATAGAAGATTTTGCTATGGCTTCCATAAAGAGTGGTCTAAGCGCCTATTTACTCACATTGAATGAAAATTCTTTAGAAAATCTCATCCAAAAGGCATTAGATATGGAAAGGTTGCAACAAGGACTCTTTTTCATTCCACAACCAACAAATTATATCCCTAACCCAACATACTCTTTCCAAGTGGACCATTTTCTAAGACCTAATATCCCACATTTCTCTAATACCTATGGTTATTCCATACCTGAGAGTATAAATTTGTCTTCCTACCCTTACACAAAGGAATTCGGAAGACATAACATAAAAACTGAAATTGGTATACCTCCAATAGCGGAACCACCAAAGGAAACTTCAGTATCCTTTAGTACCGAAAGAAAGTCAGAAAATTATTGGCGCTCTCCTCAAACAAACATAACAAGGAAATCGTTAGGAAGTCCACCTCCAAACAGGAAATCTTTTTACGAGCAGGCAGAAAAAAAATACGATAAACACAAATTGCTGTTAAACAAGATCACCTGCAGCTACTGCAATTATAAAAGGCACACGTATGGCGAGTGCCTAAAGCGTAAGAATACTCCTTATTGTACTAACTGCAGAGTGAAGGGCCATGATGCCCAATATTGTAAATAGAACATTAAGGCACCACCCGAACATGCAAGCTCTAAAAACAATGCTCGGTGGGCTCTGTAGATACGGAACAAAGATTTAACCACATACATAATATGTGCGACTACTGTGGGAGAAGAAGTCATACGGTGTCCACATGTCAGCAGAAACAACACATTCGGGAAACGGCATACTGTCGACCGAAAAACCCCCGGATCGACATTAATGTCGTTTTCGTTTGAACATCAGTTTCGCTCTGGAGGCAACCTAAGTGCTGTCAAAGCGTTCGTTTGAAGCAAAAATGACGTCACGGGTTGCCTCTGGTGGCAACCCAAAAAGCATCAGTTTCACTCTGAAAATTTACTCGGGTGCACTATGAGCTCACTTACACAAACAAAGTCTAGTTGTGATTTGATATTATTTAATTAACTTTAAAGTCAACAATTTTTATTAAGACCACTATTATTATTATATTATCCTCAAAATTATTCGGAAACAAATTACCAACCAGTTTTCGCAAAAAGTTCATAGCTACTTTGACGTTAGTATACATACACAAGCGAACTTTTTCAGGTGCACTCTGAAACCGTTCGATTGAAGAGCGAACCTGGATGTTCAAACGAAAACGACATAAATAAAACTGCGCAAATTACTTCAGGGTCCTCTGAAACAAAACAACAATCAAATGGAGAAAATGTACCAGTGGTAGACTTACCACTGGACATAGGTAAAAACACAGCTGTTCGGCTGATAGTAGACACTGGAGCTGAAGTAAGCATCATAAAAAAGGAAGCACTAGATAACCCAGAACATATAGAACGAAGCCAAAAGGTGACTTTAAAAACTCCATTTGGAGAAGGAGAAACATTGGGAAACTGCCAAGGCAACTTTTTATTAAGCTGCAGTGTCCCATGCAAACTCCAGGTAGTAGAAGACATTGCCCAAATCTCCCACGATGGGCTGTTAGGCAATGACTTTCATGCAAAAAATTGTAATATTGAAGGGCCTAATAAATTACTCCGGTTCCCTCGCACGGAAACCAACCTTATTGAATTCACGGTACCTCTCGAAACATCCCTAGAAGATGGAGAGGAAATACCAAGTGATCAATTGGAGGAGCAATTTAAATCACGGGCACCAGATAGCACAAATGTCCTACTTCCAATGGACGAAACTCTGAACACCTCAAAAGAGGATGAAAGTAGGCAATATGAAGTAGTACTTCAGCGATCCAATACAATACCCCCTCGATCTCAAATGGTACTGAGCATACCGTTACAAATAGACCAAATAATGATCTGTTTGTCTCATAAAAGCTTCATACCGTTATCCGTTCTAAATGTAAACACGGAACCAGTATTCCAAAGGAACTTAACGCTTACTCTAGTTCCAAGTAATTACTATAACGTACAGTATCTCCATGTACCTTTGGACGACGTACATACCCAAAGTACTCATAAAAAGGGTGATCCACCTTTCCTACGTGCACAAAACAAAAGCACACACAACGTCAAAAACGACAAATTAAAATCTAATTCCAATTCATATTTTCTTCGTGCACAAAACAAAAGCACCCACAATGTCAAAAACGACAAATTAAAATTTAATTCCAATCCATATTCAAAAAACCTAAACCATATTAAAAGCCAAAACCCAGACAGACTTGTGGCTTTACGTAAAGAATTACTGTTCGATGAAAATTTGAATCGCGAAGAAGAAAAATCAATTCTTGAGTTATGCTATAAGTATAACGATCTTTTTTTATTTAAAGGGAGATAAGCTCACGTGCACTAATACCATAAAGCATACCATCCCCATACTACACAATCAGCCACCCATAAATCAAAAGATGTACAGACTTCCAGAAACACACCGAGCAGTCATAAATGAGCAAATTAAGGAAATGTTGGACAACGACATAATCCAATTAAGTAAAAGCCCGTGGAATTCTCCATTTTTGGTAGTCCCCAAGAAAGCTGGGCCTGACGGCAATAAACGTTGGCGAGTAGTAGTAGATTTCCGTAAAGTTAACGAGAAATCTATAGGGATGCCTTTCCATTACCCAGGTTAGAGGATATACTGGATCAGCTTGGGCATTCGCGGTATTTTACTACACTTGACCTTGCAGAGGATATCACCAAGTACTGGTTGACCCAAGGGATATACCAAAAACTGCGTTTAGTACCGCTTACGGGCATTATGAATTTAAGAGAATGCCATTTGGCCTGAAAGGCGCACCTGCGACTTTTCAGCGCCTGATAATTATATTCTAACGAGTCCTCAAGGATTAGAATGCTCTGTCTATCTCGATGATATTGTAATATATGGAAAAAATTTACAAGATCATAACGAGAAACTGGCTAAAGTATTCGACAGACTTCGAGCCCATAATCTTAAATTACAACCCGAAAAGTGTCAGTTTCTTCGCAGAGAAGTAATATATGTACCTCGGACACAAATGCTCAAACGAAGGGGCACTTCCAGATCCCAGTAAGACAAGCTGTGTCCAAAATTTTCCTCCACCACGAACTATCAGACAAACTTAATCGTTTTTGGATTGGCAAATTACTATCGCAAGTTCATCCCTAATTTCTCAAAGATAGTCAGGCCATTAACAAATCTATTACGGAAAGACGTCAAATTTAATTGGACACAAAAGTGCCAAGACTCTTTCAAAGAGATTAAAAATTCCGTTATAAATCCACCTCTACTCACGTATCCAGATTTTTCCCACCCTTTTAATTTAACAACCGATGCTAGCAATGAAACTGAAATGTGATAATTATGAGAACACTTTCAGATCAAAAGATACCACGGAATTGTGGCAAAAGCTAGCAACAGTATTAAGTTCCATACCTGGAGCGCAAGAGGACGGGAAAAGTTGGAGAAAGGCATGTACATAAATTCATATGATTTTTTTTATGATATTATATTCAAAACAAAGCTAATAGAAAATTTGAGGTAGATTTAAATTTTAGCAACTGTGTGGGCCACGCCACTCACATATAATAAGAATGGACAGAGCCATCCTGTCTAATTCCTATAGTCAAAAATGGCACAAATTTTGGTTAAAATCTATTTGTCTCTTTCAAGCCAAAAAATGTACACTGAACTGTAACCAATTTTGGAAACAGTATGGCTGTATTAATTGGAATGCATTGGAATTGACATAAAAATTCAGCCAAATATATTGTTTTTATACGTCTATCTCTTACAAGCTCAATGAAATTTGACAACAAATCTGCAGAGGAGCACATTTTTCAGTAATATTAAATAATATTAATTTTTGGGTTAATTAAATCAAGTTTAACTTCCTAAATAATTTTAATTTAATGCAATACCATTTTATAACATCTTTAGTGCTTCCAATCGACAAATAATAATAAATTATGAATCGGTGTGCAATTGTACGAAATAAAGGGTTTTCACAGCCTGCTCAATATTTGTGCCATTTTTGAAGCAAGAACGCTCGGTCCATTCTTAAGGTGAAAGCCCAATGAACGCGGCAGGCGTCGCGTCGCTTTGACAGTTCTCCGCGGCAGACGCGTGTAGGATTTGAGCAAGGCCCAATGGACGCGTCGCGTTGGTACTCTTAAGATTTATTTATAAAAAGAAAAACTGATAGAAAAGCTTGAGTTATTATTTAAAAGTGAAATAGTGGATATATCAGAGTTATTAGATGTGGCAGTTCTTGAATTTGCAGCTTATTAAGCATATAAACAGTTTAAAATCAATCAAAAGAACTGTCAAAGCGGCTGCCGCGCGTTAAAAGTAGAACATTGCTCTACTTTCGCGTCGAATCCGGCAAGCGCGGCAGCCATTTCGCCTGCACGAACTTAAACACGTATATTCTATTGTCTGTCAAAGCGACGCGACGCCTGCCGCGTTCATTGGGTTTTCGCCTTTATTATATGTCAGTCGTGTGGTCATACGAATCACACATTTACTTCATTGTTAAGCCTAGTCCGCTGTTCAAGCGAAAATTTCGCCTGCATTATGGGCATATAATTCTACACGGAAAAAGTTGTGGAGAAAATGTAAAATGACAAATTAAATAACATTAAACTGACTGAAGTAATACACGTAAAATCACAAACTTGGCACATATCCCAAAGCGCCAAACATCAAAGAGTATATCTGTCAACTTTTCCGTGCTAAATACATGTCTGGATATATAAATCGCTGCGGAAAAATGTCTCCACTTCATATTAGCGCCATCTGGATTCCATTATCTAAACATTGTTTTTTTCTTTCGAACAGCATACTACTTTACGAAATCCCAAACCGAAATTTTCGTGGCACTTTTCGCCGACATTTTTTTACATATAGGAAACGAAATTTTTGCTTGAACAGCGTACTAGGCATTAATCTTAAAAATATAAAAACTTTTAAAATAGAATCCAGTGGCACAGTGAAATCTCTCAGAGGCGCTTTGTTATGATGGTATGTAGAGTGATTTGCTTGGACGTGAGGTCCAGACTGCCAGCATGAGCTCACAGATCATTCGGTGGACAGCGTTGACTGCAAGGCGGCACGCTAGCTCGCCTCGGCTATTGACGGAGAGTGTGGGGAGGTTCCACGAAGACCTGCCGCTGCCACCAGCCATATACAAAATTTTTCGTGCCTACAATTCAAAAGGCGGTAGCACATTTTTAGTCCTTAAGGGACGCTTACATCACTTACCTACATCCATTGGGAAGGCGCAGATATTTGGCCTTCTCTGCTTACCCCAACCACCCAACTGACTCTGAGGGCAGACCTGAAAAGAGAAAAGTAGCGGACCTAGACGACCTTCGCGCTAAGAGGGCTCTAAGAAATAAAAGTATTTAGAGCGTAATAACGTTATAATAGTTCATTGCCTTAAATATGTTTTAAAGTACAACATTTCTGAATATTAACACTTTCATAGACGTAATATTTCCGCGTTTGTTGTTTAAATTAATTACATTGATAAAAAGAAATAATAATAATGTTACATGTATACATATATATATATATATATATATATATGTATAAAGAAACAAATAACTTCTACAAAAAAATTATTATAAGATAAAGCTTTCTTCACTTGAGCAACAAGACAGATGTCTACATTCTTCTTCTTTTTCTTTTTTCGGGTGCGTTCAGCGCATATGGCTCTCCATCCATATAGCACACTGTTCGCACACACGTCATGCTGCAACGGGCCGCGCTCAGTGTAGCATAATGCTACATGCAACACGCTACGACCATAACAGCCTCGGCGAGGGATCCTCATCAACAAAATTCATGTAAGTTGCTGCCAAATGTTTGTTTGGTTATTTTATATTGATTTTGGAGTATAGGTAGATATTGACTGATAATCCGCCCAGATGGGTCTAAGTAATTTAGTATTTATTAAATTCTTTTCTCAACACATATGTATATATATAAATTGTTGCTTACCTTACATACTATTAGAATGAATGTAGTTAGCTCAGTTAGTCTTCATTAAATTCTTTCTCACTACATGTACATAAAATATAAAATGTTGCTTATATTACTAATAGAAAGAATGTAGTGTGAACTCAGTTAGTCCTTATGAAATTCTTTTCTCATTACATGTATATACAGAGTGTCCCGAATTAGGATGGCCATATGAAAGGAGGTGATAGTACTCACCTAGACGAACCAAAAATTGTATGGCTGGGGGGGGGGGCCATATCAACCGTTTAGGAGTTACAGGGTGATTATGAAAAAAGCTAGTTTTTTACAAATCACCCTGTATATTCAAAAGTATAGGGCGCACGGTCACAGTTAAAGGTTCATTGCATGCAGAACTGCATGATCTTTCCAACGATTGCTCAACCAGCCCCGTACCACTCTCCCCTCAAGAATAATGGTTGTCTAAACTAAATATTTCGGATTTTCTTACCTTTTTTTAAATTTAACCTCTATTATTTTTGCAAAACGGTCGTTAACATAACTGTTTTTTATAAAAAACTGTAAACTGTAGACTGTCCTCTTTAAGTTGACATATTACGTCCTATGTGTTAACTGAAGCCCTTTAAGAGTTATTATTATTGTTATTGTTAAAATAAAGCATTTTATAACGTGATGTCTCGGTAGAGTATAATGCTTTCTCCTCTCACTCTCCCGGAGCCCTCTTAGTATGAAGGTCGACTGGGTCCGCTACTGCTCACTTTTCAGGTCAGAACAGGGACACTGGAAATACTCTGCCCTCAGTGTCGATTGGGTGGATGGGGCGACGGCAGCAGAAGGCAGAACATGCACCTTCACATGGTTAATGGTAAGTAGTGTAAATGTCCCTTCAGGACTGGATGTGTGTGACGGCATTTGGTTTGTCAGGCACGAACTTTTTTTGTATATGGCTGTTGGCAGCGGCAGGTTTTCGTGGAACCTCCCCACACTCTCCCGCGATAGCCAAGGCGAGCTAACGTGCCGCCCTGCAGTCAACGCTGTCCACCGAGTGATCTGTCAGCTCATGCTGACAGTCTGGACTTCATGTCTGATGTCAATCACTCTACATACATCCATAGCATTTATATAAAAAACTGTGACCTAATTGAACACGTACACAATTAATTTCGGTAATCTTAGCAACATTATTGTTATGGCACGTCTAAGCCAAGGGAAGGAAATTTCTTCTTTCGCTAAGCCAAACGAGAAGTTTTAGTAAAGGAAGGATTTTCCTACCCTTGTGCTTAGACATACCAGCACATTAATGTTGGTACGCGTAGTTCCTTATGATTACCGAAATAAACATAAACATAAACATTTATTTATTTGAAGACCCGTGCCAAAAGCACGCTGAGCGCTGGGCACATCATAGCGAGTTACATAGTAGATACTGTCGAAAACAAACCCAAATCAGGGGCGATTAGACAGATTTAAAACTTGTAGGATAAGGTATACCGTTATAATAAAAGAAGTCGTTAATTGATATTAAATTTTTTTCACGACCGACTCGCACAAAATCTCATAGAAGACTAAACTATAATACAAGTCGTAACAAAGGCAAACGAGATGACAATTTCAATAGTCTTAATAGAGTATACAATACCATTTACAACTAATGCAAATGTAATAAGCAACCAAGTATTGGAAGGAGTTGATAGTATATGAACACTGTTAAGTTCATTTCGTGCGATTCATGATATATTTTCAACATCCTCCCGCCGGCAAAGATGAATTTACTTCTAAGGGATACAAATATTGAACGGGTCTCCGAAGTCTGCATCCGTTATGGAGTCGAATCTCACAGGCTCGTACTTTACCGTCTCTACCAGGGTATACTGCTTCGATTGCAGCAAGCTTCCACATGTGTCGTTTTGTAGAGTACGCGTATAAAATTACAATGTCGCCCACTTTGACGTCGTTTGAAGTTCGTTGATTTGTATGATGTATAGATCTAAGTTGCTTAATGTATTCAACGTGGAATCGCTTGAGAAATGTATAAGCAACTCTTAGTCGTTTTCTCCAAATCTGTCGAAGCTCATCATCCGCGCCTAATACTGGCATTAAAGGTATAGAATAAGTACCCGATAAAAAGTGAGCAGGGGTAAGAGGTGTTAAATCCGATGGGTCGTCCCCAATATAAGTCAGTGGCCTTGCGTTGATTACGGATTCAGCTTCTACTAAAAGGGTTTGCAACTCGTCACTCGTTAGTGTTAAAGGGCCAATTGTAATCTTGAGAATATCTTTACAAATTCTGCACCAATGAATTACAGTTTCAACTGCCTGTCTTGCTCTAATGATCCAGAATCTCTCCCTTATACGATTGAGTGTTGCATTAACCCCTCCATGCAGGGTTCGCTCGTGGGCATCTAATATAATAAGAATCGTTAAAGGTGAAGACTTCGATAGAATGATGGGATTTGTTTCATCGTAGTTAAACTCGGATAGGCGTAAACGGCTCTTAAGTCTTGAAATACCATTATCATCTAGCTCTGGATCAAGTGATAATATCTTTGAAGAATTTGGTATTGGTTTAGAATTTCTTAGTGATATGATTTCCTTGTTGAATTCGCGAAATTGAGCATCCCTAATCCAATACCGTTCTGCTCTGGAAAGTTCTCTTGCATCGAGATATTTATGTTCATTGCGACATCGTCGGAGCGAATCTATGAATCGCAGAATGTATGCCGTCACCCGGAAAAGTCGTTGGTATGTACTGTAATTCTCGATATTTAGGATAGGTGAAACTGAATCATTATCATTATCTTCAATAGTCACCTGCAAGCAAGTAGAGAAACAAGAATTATTTGACAAAGTTTCTAATACAGGCCAATTATCTGTATGCTCATAAAGCTATGACGGTCCATTAATCCAAATTGTTGAACTGAGAAGCTTCTTTCCAGATATACCTCTTGTTAGCATATCAGCTGGATTACAGTCTCCAGGACAGTGCCGCCATTCAGAGATGTTCGTTAGATTGCGAATCTCGCGAACTCGATGTGCTACGTATGGCACATATTTCCGATGATCGTTGAATATCCAATTTAGTACAATAAACGAGTCAGACCACAAATAAACTGACTCAAAACTTTCATTGATATGATCAGTAACGAAACGCTTCAATCGAGCACCAATAAGTGCAGCTGTCAACTCTAATTTAGGTGCGTTAAATCGTTGCCTTTATTCTCCTTGAGAGGAGCAATTCGATTTTTTGAACATAAATACGCAACATGAACTGTATCGTTATTATACTGATTTTCTAACGTAAACTACAGCTCCGAAGGCCGAAGGACTTGCGTCGCAAAATATATGCAGCTCTTGACTAATGCGTTCAGGTGATTTGTAGACGTAACGCTTTATTTTGAAGTCCTTTAGGAGTGGTAATTGTATCGCACAACTATTCCAATACGTTTGAAACTCTGGGGGAAGACTCTCGTCCCATTTATAATTTCCTCGCCAAGCTTCCTGGAACATTAATTTCATTTTAACCGTAAAAGGTCCCAAAACACCCAATGGATCATAGATTTTCGCCAAAGTTTATAAAATAACACGCTTCGTTACTGTTGTTGATGTCTAAGGAATTTCATTCAGTTCAACACGCAGCTCGTCTGGGCTGATGTTCCAGATAAGTCCCAAAATCTTTTGATTTTCTACTTCAATCGGATCGCTAAATTGTTTCCGCAACTCCAGATCATTTGTGTTCCACTTTCTTAACTTCATTGCGGCTCGTTCCATTCATTATACTACAACTCTCAACATAAATTTTCGAAGCTCGCTCTAAACTATCAACACTCAGTAAGAGGTCATCCATGTAAAATGATTTGCTCAATAGCTCACACGTTTCTTTAAACTCCTTTGACTCGATTTCGAAATGTTTTTGTAGCGTGGCGCAGAGAAGAAATGGGCTGCAAGCGACTCCAAACGTTACACGAGTCATTCTATAAACTGTTACCTTTGGCAGCTCATTTATTAAACCAAAAAAATCTGTGGGAATCCTTGTCATTTTGTGATAATCCAATTTGGAGAAAAGCCTTCTCAATATCAGCAACAAGTGAAACTTTTCCGAATCGAAAATTTGTTAATATTTTCAAAACATTTGGCAGCAAATTCGGACCTATAAAAAGTTGATCATCTAGCGACAAATTATTACCTGAATGAGCTTACGCATCAAAGACAATTCGCATCTTCGTTGTAATCTTATCTTCTCTATAAACGGGTCGGTGCGGCATATAATAGACAGGATATTTTAATTGTACGTCTTCACTCGTTTGTTCAGCTATGCCCACTGAAATTAATTCATGCATTCTGCGATCATATTCCAACAATTTCACTGGGTCGTTAGACAACTTATTAACGAGTTGCTCAAATCTCCGCAACGCACTTTGATTATTACTGTCCAATACGCACTTTGTATTTTTCCACAATAACTTAGCTTCATAGCGTTCGTTCCCTCTTACAAGATGATCGCTAAAGTGAGAGTTCTCAATAGATCTGACAGTTTCGTCCCTTATCCCAATTGTATCTAAGTCCCAAAATTTTTTAACATCTTCATCCGCACAAACACCCGTACACAAAGATATAGAATCAATAGATAGATTGACGAAACTACGTTCACAAACTGAATCGTTACACGGTCCTTGTATAGTCCACCCGAATGCGGTATTAATAGCCACTAAATTCCCCCTAATTCTCTTGAAATCCGGTAAAACAACGTTCCAATAATAATTCGCACCTATCAATATATTGATTCCATTTTCATAATTGGACTTCACATCATCTGCGAGAACGAATTCAGTAAACGTCTTATCCATATCAGAAGGAGCCGGCAAAATATATACATATACATATATTGGGTACAACAACTGCAATAATTGTCACTATTTGTTTACTAAATCGTGATTTCAACGATAGAGATACACGTTCAAACATTTTCGCGGGTATTTTCTCTTTAGAACTAAAAGGCAAAATCCTGAGTTTTACAGAGTCAATTACTTGTAGTCCAAGTTTGATTGCTAAGCTTTGAGTTACATAGGAATGTTGACTTCCACCATCCAGTATTATTCTGACATACGCTGACGTCAACGATTCAGCTGAAAGAGCTATTACGCTGGCTGTTTGTAAGTTAATTTCGCTTGTTGATTCCAAAGCTGAAGAGCAAAGGCTAGTCGTTGCTGTTACTTGTTGCTTTCCTTTGCCGGCGTCATTATTTACTTTCGATAGCTCATCTTTGTGGAAGGGACTGTGTATCTGTTTGATGTTCTGTTATAATTGGGATCACACAACGTTGTGGCATGCTTACTACTACATTTGTCGCATCGAATATTGGTAGAACCGTAGCCCCCGGAATATAATACAAGCCATGAAGACGCCGAAGGCACCGACACATTAAAAGGCCTTAACGTGCCGGGTACAGCATGCAGTAAGACCTCACTCTCTCTGCTTTTTGTATACTCGTCATGGAGGAAAAACTAAAATTTCATCTTAAACAGGTCCTAAAGTCCAAAACTGTCGCTCCCACAGCAAAATGAAGTTAAAACAAATTGCAGCCAAATATGTTTTCTTTCTAATAGTTAAAAAAAATACCATGTAGAACAAATTTACGGAAATTATAGCGTTTGAACAAAATACAAGAAACTTTTATATGAAAAATTCCTTGAGTAAGACAAGGCAAGAAGACTTTGGTTGTCGCCTGCTGACCGGCCCGCTGCTCTCTTTTTTCGACTTTGTTCATGGCTTGTATCTTGCGGGGGTTACGGTAGAACACAATTTGGATGTATGCCCCCGTTTTGTGCAGCGGAAACATCTACCAGCCCTCTTTAACATTTCTTTGCGTTGAGCGATGGAATGCGATGCATTACACTTTTCAGTAAAATGCGCGTTTGACTTACAGAAGTAACACACATGGACACATTTCTTGTTGGGAGTGAGCAAGCTAGCCGTAGTTTTGTATTGGTTGATATTGTTACCTCGGGGAACACTTCGTTTAGTTTGTATTTACGTTTAAGGAATTTTAAAAGCTCTTTTAAATGTTGATCTCCATAACAGGCGATGGAACTCTCGCTGCAAGCCATCGAGCTTGTGTCGTCGGCAATAGGGAGTTCTTTTTATACCCTAGATGAAATCTATAGGGGTATACTAAGTTTGTCATTCTGTTTGTAACACCTCGAAATAATGATGGTAGCGTAAAATGAATTGGACACCTACGCATAATATTAAAAGTTATTTTGATTTTTGCATGTCCGTCCGTCCGTCCGTCTGTGCGCACGATAACTCGAGAACGCGTATACTTAGAGAGCTGAAATTTTGTACGCGGTCTTTAAAAAAAAAAGTAAAATTAAGTTCAAAATGAGACAAATCGGGCAACTCCTTCGTGGGGTTGCCATACAAAACTTTCGTTTTCCACTATATATTTGGACACTGCTTGGGAACGCATCGATATAGAGAGCTGAAACTTGGTACATGGTGTTTTCTTTATACTAGCAAACAAAATTTCAAAAATGGACTAAATCGGGCAACTCCTTCTTGGTGTTGCCATATAAAAATTTAGGATTTTAACGTATACTGTGAAAACGATCAGTCCAAGACATTTTTATTGTACTAAAAACCTCTTCAGAATACGAAATCCTATAAAATTGGTGATAATCATTTTTTCTGTCCGATAAACCGTTCTAGAAATATATGCGAAAAACTACTTCAAAAATCAAACTTGCATAGATCGGTGATCATACGAAGTTTTATACGAGCATTCATCTAGGGTACCATAAGAATTGGTCTTAGACCAATTCTACCTTTTTTACTTGTTCCTCTTTCACTTCGTTATTCGTTCGATAAAAGCAAACCTCTAGTTCGTTTGGAACGCATCTCAAAATTATTGATTTAAGCATGACTGTATGGCTTGTAGTGGGGACTCCTAAAGATGTTAAAGATCTCATCGTTGTTGTAATGCGATTGTATAATTTCCGCAGGCCAACCATATCACTGCACGATGATATGTCTGGCAAAGCCATCAACTGTTGCATTATAACATCCACCATTTTTTCGTTATCACCATATTCCTCCTTAAGCATAGCAATAGCTTCGTTGTAATTAGATTCGGATGGAGTCAAGCCTCTAATGGACTCTGCCGCCTTACCACTTAAATAAGCCTGCAAATAATTAAATTTCTCTGCGGCATTCAAATCGTTCCGCTCGTGCGCAGCTGTACGAAATAGCTCCCAGAAGGGGAGCCATTCAAATAAATCACCTGAGAAAACTTTAAGACCAAGCTTGGGCAGCTTGGCTGAACACCTGCTTCGCTGTGGAGATCCCTGTGTCTGTCGCACTTGTTATGGTAATATGTTGAGTGATTGGCTTGGAAGTGAAGTCCGAACTGCCAGCATGTGCTGACAGATCACTCGATGACAGCGATAGCAGGCGATCCAGGGTTTTCCCTATACCTCCGTGTGAAGCTAGTGGCGGATCATGAGCCCTCGAAATGACGTCGTTGACAAGCCCTCGTGGAATCCAAAGGTTCCAAGCTTCTTCCTCCTGAATAGGATCGCCTGTTCTCGGAACAGTCCGGATATAAACGAAGTCATCCCTGACGCAAAGATCTGGTAGTTTGCCAGAAGTCGTTTTAACTTTATGCCTCAGTTCCTCATATTCCAACGAGTTGAAATATGGCGAACAAAGGTCAACTTCCGGGCCAGGATCTGCGTTTGTGTTCAGGCTGTCACAATGAATGCGTGACAGCGCATCAGGGACGATGTTCAGGCTTCCTTTTCTGTGCTCAATTGTGAAGTCGAAGCCCTGAAGCTTCAAACTCCACCGTGCAAGTCTACCACTGAGGTCCTTTTGGGACATCAGCCATTTCAAGCTCGCATGATCAGTCACTATCTTAAACGGCATAAGTTCTATGAAGGGCCGGAACTTCTGCACGCTCAAGAGTGCAGCTAAACATTCTTGCTCTGTGACGGTGTAATTTCTTTGTGCTGAGTTCAACTTTTTCGAGACGTAGGCTATTGACTTCTCGTGCCCATCGTCATCTAGTTGAAGCAGCACTCCTCCAATACCTTGTTGGCTCGCATCGCACTGGATAACGAACGGTTTGGTGAAGTCTGGACTCACTAGCAACGGAGCAGAAGTAATTTTTTTCTTTAAAAGATCAAGAGACGTCTGGGCTTCAGGCGTCCATTTGAACTGACTGGGGTTTTTCAAAGTGTCTGTAATGGAGGCAGTCAAATCAGCATAGTTCGGGATGAACCGTCTATACCATCCCGCCATACCTAGTAGGCGTCGAGCTTGCGACGGATAGTCAACTATGGCTGAAATTTTGTCAGGGTCAGTTCTCATACCTCCCTTTCCTACAATGAATCCCAAGTATTTAGTCTCTTTAATGCAAAACTTACTCTTCTCGACGTTGATAGTGAGGCCAGCTTTCCTCAAACATTCCGCTACACGGGCTAGCAGCGTGAGATGAGTGTCGAGGTCTTGTGACAGAATTAATAGATCGTCTAGATAGACGAGAACGTTCTCACGAAGATCGAAAGGAATGACTTTATCCATGAGGCGGCACATAGTCTGTGGAGCGTTGCATAGGCCGAATGGCATCACTGTGTACTGATAGAGAGGATGACCAGGTACTGTGAAAGCGGTCTTCTCTCTGGAATCAGCGTCCAGTGGGATCTGCCAGAATGCGTCTTTCAGGTCCAGGCTCGTTATGTAATTTGCCGGAGGAAGTCGACTCAGAAGTGCGTCTATCTGCGGCAGCGGATAGGCGTCCTTCTTCGTAACCGAGTTGACCTTCCTGGCGTCAAAACAAAGCCGGACCTTTCCAGGCTTCCTTACCAGAACAACTGGAGAGCTCCAAGGACTCTGGCTCTCCTCTATCACACCCAGCGACAGCATTCGCTCTAATTCAGCATCCATTAAACTTTGTACTGCCGGCGAAATCGGATAACAGCGCTGTTTTATCGGGGCGGCGTCATTCGTTTCAATCTTGTGAGTGACCAATGATGTTTTCCCAAGGCCTAAAGAGGCGAAAGAGGGGAAAAGCTGTTTTGTGGCTTCCAAGCGTTGCTGATCGAAACTAGAAAGGACGTGGCAGTCGGTGTCAGAGGTAGATATCCCACTTGGATTCACTTCTGCGACTATACCCAGGACATCTGGAGCCAACCCAAATAGACGCCAGAAGTCTATTCCCAGATATAGTGCCTGTGTGAGCCCAGGAACCACGTAAAAACGCACGTTATGGGTCTTACCACGGAAAGTGACGTCCAAGTTCACATGACCGTGAACAGTCGTCATGGCACCATTTGCTACTTGGACCTGTGTTCGATACCTCTTCCATTCGACATCTGCTTCCACAAGCTTCTCTAGAGCTCCCTGGCCTAGGATACTGACAGTGGCACCACTATCAAGTAATCCATTCTCAGTTCGCCCGAGCAGCTTTACTTCGTCGTACGGTCGAATGTCGTCTGGCATCGACACGAAAATCTGTGCCAATTTTTTCCTTTCTTGTTTCCTCCGTCGACAGTATTCCCGCCAACGAACGGTTGATCGTTTCTTTTTCGGTCGCATATCCCGGTCAGGAAACATAATGTCAGCTAACTCCGCTACTGAGGAGAAGATTCGGTCTCTTGCTGCGTTATATTTCTGCAGACGCGTATGATACGGCGTCAGCGGATATAAAACTGGCTCACGCCCACTCGTCATATCAGAGCTTGGTGGCCGTTTTAAAACAGAAATGACAGGAGGCCAAATCTCCTGCTCAGTAACTTTGTCGGCTACACGTGCGATAGGTGTCAATGGGACATCGAAGATTAAAGACTCTTCTAAAGAAGTGTCTAATAAGGTCATGGGCTCCCCGAAGTGGAAATGGGAGCTTGAAGGTCTGCGGAGAAATCTACTAAGTTCTCCGCCTCTGCCAATGAAGTAATCGTACAATCCGGTGTTTCTCTGATATCACCAGAGTCACTGAATGATATCAGAGGACATGTTAGGGAGTTATCATGAGTGTCTGCTACTGGAGCGGACTTTCCTCCTTGTTCAGAGCTTGAACTGGAGAGTTCGTTGTCGTTGCTGCTTGCGACGTCAACGCTGGTCGGAAAGAGGTGTTGGTATTCCCGACCCGTCTCTCGTTTTTCTGTCTGCAGTAGCGGCAATCGGGCTTGAAAACATTCTTGCGCCCGCATCCATAGCAGAACACAAATTGTCTCTCTTGTCTACAATCTTGATAAAAGTGACCGGACTGATCACAGTTCCAGCATGTGATAGGGTTTTTTGCCGATATACTAGCTATATCACCTAGGCCGTTGTCACTGCCTGTCGCTAATGCCAGTTCAGGGTCTAAAGTTGGAAAATTGTCGACTTCGTGCACCCGTTGGTTCCGGTAAAGGTTCCAACGGCCAGCTGTCGCAATGCGTGTCTGCATAGCTTGGATACGCGTGACCAGCGATCTCAGCTGTCCTATCGTATCAGTAGGATGCAGACAGATTTTTTCTTGAATCTCCGGCAAGAGATTCGATTTGACAATCTCCAGAAATTCTTGGTCTGGCATAGCATTCTGTAGCTGATCGCGCAGCAACCCCAAATGGTGGTGGTACATGGCGAACAGTTCACCAGGCTTTTGTTTTCTAGACATCAGTTGGAATCTAGTCTTCAGATCATCTTTAGGCGTCCCCCATTCGTTATACAATCCCATCTTGATGACGTCCCAAGTTGGAAATGGATTTTGCCTTAGTACTGACCAATACCAGTCCTTCGCTGGTCCTGTCAATAGCGTAAGCATATTTCTGACTAGTAATCCAAAATCTCCTTCAAGAGCGGAGTGCGTGAGCGCTTCGACTCTGAAGATGAACTCGTCGACAGAGAGGTCCGAGTTATTCCCGTTATATCTCAGGTTCCATCTCCTGATTGGGCTGCCTGATCGTCGGTATCCTACATTAGCAGGAACACGCATAGGTGGTGGAGGGGGTTGAGGTGGTTGGGGTGGCATGAAGTTCTGTTGGGGCTGATTCGGAGGTTGACCAAACGTTTGACCAAAAGGTGGTGATGGTCTTGGAAATGATTGCCTTCCCCTATTGGGGAAGTCGTTTGACGGCCTCTGGTTACTCCTGGACGAACTAGGTCTCGCAAAGCCTACTGGCGGCATTGCTGCTGCCACTTGCTGTCTGATACTGTCTCCTAACTCAGACCGCAAAACATTTAAACCCTGCTGGAGACCTCGGTTTATTAGGTCTTCCATCTTTACGCTCAAGCCTGCTATCAGCGCATCCGTAGCAGCTGAGGGGTTGTGGTCTTGAGCCTTACGCTCTGGACTATCACGTCGAGGACTCGGGTTAACAAACGTCCTTGAATGTAAGTCAGGCATTCCTGGAGACAACGATCGTCGATTAGAGGGAGGTCGGTCAAAGTTAAGGTTTGGCAATTCAAAGGTTGGCAATGAGTCGCGCCTGGCTGACTTCGCGGCCTTCGCTTTCTTTGGCTTTTTTGGAAAAGCACCCGTGTAACTAGTGATGTCCTGTGGCGTGAGGCAGCGTCGACAGTTAGGGCAACTGGAATGTGCGCCTACCCAAGTTTGGATGCATGCCTCGTGAAAGACATGTCCACACGTGGTCATGACAGGCTTCTGTTCAGCTGACCAGCTTGTGTCTCGACAGATAGTGCATGGCTCACGTAACCTAGTCACTTCGTTCGGCCCAGGAGGCGGTGTCCTCATTGTAGCCATCGTAAGTCAAAGTTGGGAAAAGTTCTACAAACCAAAGGTTTGAGAAAAACAGTCAAAGAAATTAAAAAAATCCCAGAAATCGATGCTAACAAGCTACTAACTTTAAAATTTGAACGTTGGGACAAGATACTATAATTTGAAAACGTATTCCCAAACGTCTGAAGAAGTACAAAGAAATTTTTTCCTAAAAAAAAGTCAAAGCTTTGAAAAGTTCGCTGAGTATTCTCGAATCGAGACAATACACATGCGAGTGACAATAATCCAATTCGGAAATGTGACGTTCAAAAAAAATTTCCACAACAAACAATCCTCCTTCACTTCCCCAAGCCAACTCTCACCACAAGAGGTCAGGCCACTCTCTCTATCCCTCAAGGTCAGAAACGAAATACAGGCAAGCGACGTGAGTGTGTGCATTGAAAAAGTTAGAGCTCTTGCAGAAATCTGGGAAGAGTAAAGTCGGAGGCACCAGAGACTGAGAATGTCACTAGAGATTCTTCAGCCAGGCAGTTAGCAGTATGCCAACTCCTGATTACTGAAGATCTCCAGCATCAATCCCATCCTCGGGTGACTCTTCCTCTTCTTCTTCACCGGCTTATCGTGTCCAGTCAGTTCGCTAGCCAGGCAGAGTCATGAGTCTGGTCAACTAATTAGCGGGAAGCCAAGAAGTTGTCTCTCAGATTCACAACTCTGTCCAGCCAGTTGGCTGGCAGAGACACGTTTCCACAAGAGTTCACGAAAAATTGGTGAGGCCACCTACCATTTCCATGGCAGAAGGCCAGCGGGAAAGATCATTCAAAAAAGTTCAAAAAAAAAATTCAAGAAATCAACTATTCGGACTTGAGGCTTGACTGAATTCAAACCTAAAGTCGAACTTACAAAAACTTCCAAAAATTCCAAAAACTTTACGTTACTTTACCAATTCTCAAACACATCGAAGCTAGAAAAACTTTACTTTACTTTCAAAACTTTACTTTGCAGAAAAATTCCAATTAATAACAAGCAATTAAACCCAGGTCTGCATATAACTTCCACTGGATATGAGACTTGAGGTCAATCAACTAGCAGATACCAGATGATCATATCACTCAGAGTCCCAGTCCCCAGTAAAATTTATACTTAGACCACCGAAGTCTAATTGAGGTGGCCCCACGTTGGGCGCCATTTTGTTATGGTAATATGTTGAGTGATTGGCTTGGACGTGAATTCCGAACTGCCAGCATGAGCTGACAGATCACTCGATGACAGCGATAGCACAGGGCGGCACGCTAGCACCTCGGCTAAGGGTGGCGGAGAGTGTGGGGGGAGTTCCCGAAATAACCTGCCGCTTGTCATCACCCATAATCAAAAAAAAGTTTCGTGCCTTCAACAAACAAGCCAGCACACACTCGGTCCTGAAGGGACCCTTACGTCACTTACCTGTAGTTTGGGTGGAAGGCGTAGGTGTTATTACCTTCCTTTGCCAGCCCCATCCTCCCGATTGACCTTGGGTGGCACTATTTTCCAAAGTCCCTTGGCTGACCTGTTAAGAGAGACGAGAGCGGACCTAGACGACCCCTATGCTAGAGGAGAGGGCTCCAGGATGTGAAAGGGGAAAAAAATCTTTTTATCTCTTCATTTCGTTATAATAATCCGTTTTAATTCATAAGCCTCTCCGAGCTAGACCGTAAATACATGCACCCATCGGCAAGTAAGTATAAAAAAAACTTATCAGTATAGGAAAACTTAAAAGTGAAGTCAAGCTATGCATTGATCTACATATATATATGTTGAGGAAAACTTATCACGAAAGCATCTTAAAAGTTAATTCAATCTATGCCTTGATCTACATATATATATGTTGAGGAAAACTTATCACGAAAGCATCTTAAAAGTTAATTCAATCTATGCCTTGATCTACATATATAGGTATTGAAAAAACTTATCACAAAAAAATTCCAAAGTGAATTCAATCTATGCCTACATCTACATATATATGTGTTGAGAAAAACTTATCACGGAAATATCTTAAAAGTGAATTCAATCTATGCATTGATCTACATATATATGTATGGAAAAACTTATCACGACTACCTTAACCATATGACTTAAATCTGCATAAATACTAGTTGTTCAAAATAAATTTTCTGGAATCTAGGATCATTAAGCGCTTGAGTACAAATTATAAGGAAATAACGACTTACATGTCTGTTGATCTGGTTCCATCGCTGAGGCGCCTCTGGGATGTTTCCAGTAACTACTACTCTTGTTAAAAGGAATATAAGAGCTTGCAAAATTTTTCATCTAGCCTAACAGTATTTACGTTATCAAATCTCATTCTACCCGTGGCGTCGCACGATTACAAAAAAATTTTCTTCACGCACTTCTGCGCTCAATCACGTTGAAACAAAAATATACCTTTACGGTAATACTTCCGGAGAGCTTTTCAAAAAAAAATCAAGTAACTTTTGACTGGCATTTTTCGATGGAATCCCTGTCGCATATCATTCAATAATTCTAAATTCGATGCACTGCTTGATAAACAAGCATCACTTAAATTTGTAGATTCTCGCGACATGTATTGGAATGCAGCTAAACGAGAAGCCTGCGTTGAGGAATTAAAATTTGAATTCAATGGTGTGGCTTACTTCCAAATATCATACGAAAATCATTTAATTCAACGGATGTAGATTTTGAATTACTATGAAGCAGGCAGCAACTACCATTTACAAACATATTCTTCATCATCCCCGACTGTTGAATCGCCACTAAGGAAATTTAATGATGTTGTCGGTGGCCGTGTTTAACCTTCCAATTCGAAATTATTCCAACTACTATCCTCACTAGATTTGATGCCAAAGTTTTTTTTTTTTTCTTTTTTTCTTTTTTTTTAACTGGTTCACTTTGTATACCACTATCCTAAATTACTTAAGCCTAAATCCGACTGATGATGATGATGGTGACCCCATGATGATTTTATAGGTACCTTTCCCCAAGACTGACCTTAGCCAAGCCTCACTTTTTCGCAAGCGATATCACTGATTCGCAACAATCTATGACCGTTTTCGTTAGGGAAGTCACTGCTATTTTATCTCCTTCTGATAATTAAAGCACATTTTAATACGTGGACCGAACAAAATTTCTCTCTACAAACCTTATGTGTGTGACGTGAATTTTCCTTTCCAGTGGCAATTTGTGTTCAGCCTAAATCAAATGTATATCCCCGTTTCCCAAGCAACACGGTAATTACCGTGGATAGAAATTGTGAGGAGAGTTTATGGACGTACGATAGGCTGCGCCCGCGAGATGCCAATCTGTCGGGCTCAATATTGGTTTCCCCTTTTTCTTTCCTTTTCTTTGATTTTTTGCCTGCTAGTAAGGGAAATAATCTTATCATATGAAAGTATAATTCTACTAGAGACAAAAAATCTCTTGGACTTACGTGCTGAATAGTTTATCCGTCCGATGTTTAAAGACTTAAAGACTTTTCTCGTTTCTCAATTTTATACACGTACCTATCGTGTGAAGTGGTTGACAGCGGAAAGAGACGAGTTTTTCTTCTTTTCAGTCATAATCTGTCGTCCCCGCATGTCACGCGAGCTTGATGAAGCATTGCTTCGTCGAGGTGCGCTCAGTACGTGGTTCTACTTGAGGGCCGGCGTACATGCTGCAGTATTTCCGTGTAGCATATTGCTATATGCAATACGCTACGACCATAACACACTTCGTTGCTGACTACTAATCCGTTAAATCGTTCCTGCAACATTTGCACCTTTAAAATTCGTTGCTTAAGCCTTGCCATAGTTGCGACAGTTTTATCGTCATATTCTGCAATCTCCGCGCTTTCCCTTCCGATATCCTCCGATACTATTGTGTCGCGAAGAGCAGCGTTGGCTTCCATGAGACTTTGCCTAACGACAGTTAACCTTTCGAGAAAAACATTTAATTCTTCTTCAATGGCGTCTAAATTATCCTTATTAGATTCCTCTGCTTGCGACTCCTGCGACGTTAAATAATCTTGAGCAGCCTTTGCAAGCTTCGTTATCTGTCCACGGTAAACACCCCGCGCAGCCTTATCCATTTTATTGTTCGTATTGCGCGTACCGCTATTTTCCGTATGGCCGCTTTCAATTCCAGGGTTTCGGCACCAATGTCGAAAACAAACCCAAATTAGGAGCGATTAGACCGATTTAAAGCTCGTAGGATAAGGTATACCGTTATAATAAAAGAAGTCGTTAATTGATATTATATTTTATTCACGACCGACTCGCACAAAATCTCATAGAAGACTGAACTATAATACAAGTCGTAACAAAGGCAAACGAGATGACAATTTCAATAGTCTTAATATAGTATACAATACCATTTACAACTAATATTAATGTAATAAGCAACCAAGTATTGGAAGGAGTTGATAGTATATGAACACTGTTAAGTTCATTTCGTGCGATTCATGATATATTTTCAACAGATACAAACATATAATAGCAAAACTGAACATAAACAATTAAGAGTAGGATATAGGAGGCTTAGAGCAATTATAGTAGCATAGAGCAACGTTAGAGCAGCAACAGAAAAATTATAATTCCATAGCAAATTAATAAGAATGAAAACAATAGTAAGAATATAAAATTTGTAGTATGATTTGTAGCATGATTTGTAGTATGATCTGTAGTTTGATATAACATGTTGCCGGAGATTAGATGTATAAAAGTAAATATAATGGCGACAAATAATAGAGGGTCTTAGCGACTAAATAGTATATCTTGTATAGGCAACTAATGAACACTGAGCACTTAAGCCTGAACTTAAAATTAAACTTAACTATGTACATCAAACAAAATGAATTACCAATTAGTGGTGGTGTACCTTTTAGTGTAGGTAACCAAAGAACACTTATGGTTGAACTTGAGTCTAAGCATAACTATATACATTACTATATACATCAAGCAAGATGAGATTAGTCATATCTATATACTATCAATCAAAATGAACTACCATTTAGTGTAAGTAACCAAAGAACACCTATGGTTGAACGTGAGAATAAACATAACTATGTACTATTAGACAGAATGAATTACCATTTAGTGTAGGTAACTAAAGAACACTTATGGTTGAACTTGTGATTAAACATAACCAAATACATTATTATATACATAAGGCACTGACATAAAATTAGAATGGACTGAGCCATCCTATCTAATTCCTATAGTCAAAAATGGCACAAATTTTTGCTAAAATCTATTTGTCTCTTTCAAGCTCAAAATGTACATTGAACTGTAACCAATTTTGGAAACAGTATTAATTGGAATGCATTGGAATTGACTTAAAAATTGAGACTAATATATTGTTTTTATACGCCTATCTCTTACAAGCTCAAGGAAATACGACAAAAAATCTGCAGAGGAGCACATTTTTCAGTAATATTACAAATGTGTTTTTGGGTTAATTAAAACAAGTTTAACTTTCTAAGTAATTTTAATTTAATGCAATATTATTTTATAACATCTTTAGTGTTTCCAATCGACAAATAATAATAAATTATGAATCGGTGTACAAATGTACGAAATAAAGGGTTTCACAGCCTGTTCAATATTTGTGCCATTTTTGAAGCAAGAACGCTCAATCCATTCTTATTATATGTCAGTGACATAAGGCAAAATGACTCATCTGTTAAGTTTTTACATTTTACGTTGGTTCTCAATATGATTTGACATGACTGCGTGATTGTGAACACCTTAGAATATATAGCATATTATATGTATTGCTCTATATTCTAAGGTGAATACTAGGGAACAACAATATGCAATATGTAGCCAAAGAACACTTAAGGCCGGATTACATTACAACACCGACGCCGGCGTGGTGGTCGTCGTCGTCAAACGTCCAACAAAACGCCGGGCAAGTTACATTAACACTGGACGTCAGCGCCATATCTTAATTTCCCTTAAATTTTACAGTTGAGTTATTTGCTTGTAATCTCTGCCGGTTTGCAATAAAATTTTAAATAATAATAAAAATCATATTTTCTTTTCCTTCAAGTCCACATTTTTTTAATATAAAATCATTTATTTTCAGAAATTTAAATATCGCTTCATTTTGTCATGATTTTTTATAATAGATTTAGATCTGGCATATTGGCAGCAATGGAGCGCCAGCGTTAAATTTAGGATTAGAGATGAGTCGACGACCACGCCGACGACGACGTCGGCGTGGGTAATGTAATGCATTTCATGCATGCAGTACTGTCTCTAAATATTTTTGACATAAAACGACGACCACACCGGCGTTGGCGTTGTTAATGTAATACGGCCAATATGGTTGAACTTGAGATTAAACATAACTATATACTATCAAACAAAATAAATTACCCTTTAGTGTAGGATAAATATATACTACTAAAAAAAATGAATTACCCTTTAGTGTAGGTAACCAAAGAACACTAATGGTTGAACTTGAGATTAAAAACAACTATATACATCAAGAGCCATGAATCATCTGTTACGTAACCCCCGGAATATAATACAAGCCATGCAGTCGCCGAAGGCACCGACACAATAAAAGGCCTTAACGTGCCGGGTGGAGCATGCAGTAAGAGCTCACTCTCACGGCTTTTTGTACACTCGTCATGGAGGAAAAACTAAAATTTCATCTTAAACCGGTCCTAAAGCCGAAATCTGTCGCTCTCACAGCAAAATGAAGTTAAAACAAATTGCAGCCAAATATGTTTTCTTTCTAATAGTTTTTAAAAAAAAATAGCATGTAGAACAAATTTTCGGAAATTATTGAACAAAATACAAGCAACTTTTATATGAAAAACTCCTGCAGTAAGACAAGGCAAGAAGACTGTGGATGTCGCCTGCTGACCGGCCCGGTGCTCTCTTTTTTCGACTTTGTTCATGGCTTGTATCTTGCGGGGGTTACGCCTGTTAGGTTTTTACGTTGGTTTTCCAAATGACTTGACTTGACTGCGTGATTGTGAGTACCAATGGAACAACAACACGCATTCCACTGAATGAGATATCGCCGAGAGGATCAGAAGTTGAACTGGTTAATATATTCCTATTAAGATATGATTAAGTGAGTAGATATATCGACATGTAGCAATATTTATGTATGATTTATGCAGCGGAAAGCGATTAGGAAACCTCCCTCAAGAACTCAAGAGCCTCATTTTTGAATGAGTTTAGCGAAGCACTACGCCTGACTTCATCAGGCAGTTGATTCCAAAGAGTGGCCCCCCGCATGAAAGCGCTTTTCCCTTCATATTGTAAATTAACCCTGGGAAGGACAATCCTAAACCTATTCCGCGAACTCCAGTTGAACCGACTAGTAGACTTGAAGATAAACATCAGAGTATTTAGAACATACAGGTTAGCCAGTGAACATGGGAGAAGCCGTAACCCCCCCCCCCCCCCCGGAATATAATACAAGCCATGAAGTCGCCGAAGGCACCGACACATTAAAAGGCCTTAACGTGCCGGGTACAGCATGCAGTAAGAGCTCACTCTCACTGGTTTTTGTATATTTGTGATGGAGGAAAAACTAAAATTTCATCTTAAACCGGTCCTAAAGCCCAAAACTGTCGCTACCACAGCAAAATGCAGCCAAATGTGTTTTCTTTCTAATAGTTTAAAAAAAACATAGCATGTAGAACAAATTTTTCGAAAATGGCACAAATTTTGGCTAGAATCTATTTGTCTCTTTCAAGCTCAAAACGAACACTGAACTGTAACCAATTTTGGAAACAGTACGGCTGTATTAATTGGAATGCATTTGAATTGGCATAAAAATTCAGCCAAATATATTGTTTTTATACGTCTATCTTTTACAAGCTCAATGAAATTTGACAACAAATCTGCAGAGCAGCACATTTTTCAGTAATATTAAAAATTAATTTTTGGGTTAATTAAAACAAGTTTAACTTCCTGAATAATTTTAATTTCATGCAATACTATTTTATAACATCTTTAGTGTTTCCAATCGACAAATAATAATAAATTATGAATCGGTGTGGAAATGTACGAAATAAAGGGTTTCACAGCCTGTTCAATATTTGTGCCATTTTTGAAGTAAGAACGCTCAGTCCATTCTTACTATATGTCAGTGGGCACAGGCGTAACAGAATATATATACTGTGGCGTAACCCCCGCAAGATACAAGCCATGAACAAAGTCGAAAAAAGAGAGTAGCGGGCCGGTCAGCAGGCGACATCCACAGTCTTCTTGCCTTGTCTTACTGAAGGAGTTTTTCATCTAAAAGTTGCTTGTATTTTGTTCAAACGCTATTATTTCCATAAATTTGTTCTACATGCAATTTTTTTTTAAAACTATTAGAAGGAAAACATATTTTGCTGCAATTTGTTTTAACTTCATTTTGCTGTGGGAACAACAGTTTTGGGCTTTAGGACCTGTTTAAGATGAAATTTTAGTTTTTTCTCCATGACGAGTATACAAAAAGCAGTGAGAGTGAGCTCTTACTGCATGCTATACCCGGCACGTTAAGGCCTTTTAATGTGTCGGTGCCTTCGGCGACTTCATGGCTTGTATTATATTCTGGGGGCTACGGCACAGGCCTTGAATGCAAGCTGTCAAAACTGTCAAGCGAGTAGGATGCTTCTATAAAGAGAATATACGAGTACTTTCTGTTTCAACAGTTTTAACTAACACACTAGTCAGTTTCTAATACAAAGTTTCCTATGTAAATCTAAAGTGGAAGAAACAGAACTTACAGCATGCACAAACTTGTACCAGAGGAAGAGGGACAAAATGACAATCAAAACTATTTCTTCAAGAAAAAAAAAAAAGCTAAAAACAATCTGTTCCACTTCCCGTGCCATTCGACTTGGTAAAACTATCAAACTGTCACAAACATTATTACAGCCATTTTGCCTGTTACACTGTCCATGGAACGAACACCACTTTGCAAGTTGTTTGGTAATGGAACAATGCATTTGCAGACTGGAGCTGAGATGTGTACTTACATAAAACAAATACTTCTCCCAAACATTATGCAACTAGCTACTAATCGTTCATTTACTTCCGTATCATACTTAATAGTTCCCTCTTATGGGAGAAATTTTGAGGTTTTTTTTTTGTAATTAAAATTCTAAAATTCACTTTTCAGTAGTTTGTTCTAAGCTGGGCTACTGTATAAATAAACTGTGTGATTAGTATTGGTATGCCACCCGTCCTCCTGATCGAAACTTGGCGCTCGGTAATTTTCTACTTCCGAATACTTCTCAGCCGTATGGCCCAACCCAGACGAGAACATTTTAGGGGAGGACGGAATTTGGCTTAGACGTGCCATAACAATTCACAAATTCACAACACGTAATGATTTTTAAATTATTATATTGTTACGCGCCACAAAGTGATACAAGCGACATCTATTGGAAATGGAGACAACTTTAGGTTAGTGACATCCTAGTAAACTGGGTTTGGAGAACGGAATATTCAGGAAGGTTCTAGGATAATTTGTTGAGTATAAATACGGCGCTACTCACATCCAGGAGGCAGTCTTATTTCAGACAGTGAAATGAACGAAGTAAACTATTGCGATAATTAGAAGTACAGTACTAGCGATAACTATAAAGAGTTGATTTGATAATTGTTTGTAAATGTTATAAAAGTAAATAGTGAAGTTAAATAAAAGAAAGAACTTGTTAATGATATCTGAAATATTGTGTTTTAAATAACGAACTAAGGCCACGCTCGTAACAACTGGTGTCAGAAGTAAAATAAAATCGCAAAATAAAGTTGTGGCATTTGACTTTGAAATTCAAAGAGTGATTAATTTTGTGAAATCGTGAGTAAAAATTCCGAAAGATAATTTTATATTAAACTGTGAGTGAATTACAAAAGACTCAAGAATGGGACGCAAACTAGAGGAGCTTCGCATACAGGAATTGAAAGTGGAGTTGGGGAAGCGGTCATTGCAAACGACAGGTCTAAAGAATGTTCTAGTCGAGCGACTTAGACAAGCTTTGATAGAGGAAGAAAAGAATCCTGAGACATACGTTTTCGAGGAAGAACCAGAAACTGAAGAAGAGCCTGCGATGAATATAGAACAGCTTTTGGGTACTTTAATGACCAAAATGGAGCTTTCAACCCTGCAAGTGAAGAATGCTCTTGAGGAACAAAAGAATTCTCTAGAAGCCCGTTTGGACGAACAAAAGAATGCTTTTGAGGAATAAAAGAATTCTCTCAAATCCCGTTTAGATGAGCAGAAGAAATCTCTGGAGGAACAAAAGAATGCTTTTGAGGAACAAAAGAAATCTCTCGAATCCCGTTTAGATGAGCAGAAGAAATCTCTTGAGGAACAAAAGAATTCTCTGGAAACCCGTTTGGACGAACAAAAGATTTCTCTGGCATCCCGTTGGGATGAACAAAACATTTCTTTACAGAATTGTCTAGAAACTTGATTGGAGGAACAGAAGAATTTTCTGAAAAATTCATTAGACACACAAAATGTGAAAATTGAAGAAATCCAGCAGGAAGTGTTGGAAGTTCAGCAACAAGTGTCGGAAGTTAAACAACAAGTGTCGGAAGCACAACAAAATGTCACGGGCAAGCTTGATAACTTTAAAGCAGATTTGGAGAGGATAAAGCATCGACAACCTCGACACGAAGGTATTGAAATATCCGGTACAGGCAGAATGAAACCTCCAATATTTGATGGACAAAGTTCGTGGCATATTTTCAAGAGACAATTCGAGGCAGCTTCCGAAGTAAATGGATGGAGCGATGCAGACAAAGCTACAGCTCTGGTATTAGCACTTCGAGGTCTTGCGTCAGAGTTATTACAAACTATACAGATTGAAAAGCAACGTGATTACCTTTCACTAGTACAGGCGATAGAATTACGTTATGGAGATGAACACATACAGCAAGCATATCGCCTGCAGTTACGCAACAGGACTCAAAAGCATGGCGAGTCACTACAACAACTGCAGGCTGATGTGGAAAGATTAGCTTATCTTTTGTACTCTAGCGTAAATGCGGATTTCCTTAATGAAGTGGCAACAGAAGCATTTGTGAACGCTATTGCAGATCAAAATTTACAACAAGCGTTAAGGCTAGCAGAAAAGAAATCAACAGCAGAAGCACTAGCCTATGCATTAGCATATGAATCTGCCAGGCAAACTTCTCGAAGTGCAGTACGAGTGAGAGAAATTTCGATGGAGGAATGTACTTGTAATAGAATGCATCCATCACAGAGCAATTCTTCACGCGGTATTCTGCGATGCTGGAATTGTAATAGCCCAGGACACCTCCAAAGGGACTGCAGAAAATGCCGTCGAATGGAATCACCAGAAGAGGAGGACAGAACAGAATGCCAAAGATGTTGAGCCAGGGAGCAAGCTATTCGGGGAGAGACTAGAAATCAAACAGCGACTAGTCGCACCAGCTCCCCTGTTCAGCAGTCGGAAAATATGTAAAAACCAACTTCGGGGGGCAGAAGTTGGTTGGTAGGGTCGACAGCCCCGAAGTCATCATTCAGATAGCCCAGTTGCAGAGAAATAATAGCAGTCTTGTTATATATGGAAGTGTAGGAAAAAATGACTGCGCTGTCACTATCGACACTGGAGCTTCAAGATCAATTAGAGTGGATCTTGTCAAGAACAAATGGCTTCACAACACCACCAAATATTTACTAAGAACAGCAACTGGAGCAGCAGCACAAGTTTTTGGAGAAATAAGTTTGGCTATTCAACTAGGCGAACTACTATTTCCTCACACTTTCCTAGTTTCAGACATAATGGATGAATGCATTCTTGGAGTAGACTTTATGACCACATATAAAATAAATTTAGATGTCGGAGAACGAATACTCAAATATGGCAACATAGAAATTCCTATGAGAGATGCGCAACTGAACCTCAGTACGAATAAATGCGCTCTATTTAAAAGTGAAGTAAAATATTTGAGGCACATAGTTTCATCAGAAGGCGTAAGAACTGATCCAGAAAAGATAACAGCTGTCAAAAATTGGCCAATTCCAAAGGACAAACATCAATTAAGGACTTTTCTTGGTCTAGCTACCTACTACAGGCGATTCGTAAAAGGTTTTGCAGATATAGCAAGGAGCCTATATCAACTTACAGAAAAAGGAAAGCCGTTCATATGGTCAGATAAATGTAACGTTCGGGTGGAAGAACAAGAAAGAAAGGCAACTATACAGCTGAGAACGGTGGAGCCATCGACGGGTTGGGACAACGAGAGCTTGCGAACAGCACAACGGGAAGACCCAAACATATCACCAACTCTTGCTTGGAAAGAAGACATGGAAAGACCACAACGGAAAGATATCTCGGAGAGGAGTGAGAAACTGAAGAGCTACTGGGCTCAATGAAATTCTCTTCACGTTGCGTGTGGTATATTAAAACGCTAGTGGGAAGCAACTAACGGCGAGTCATTCCGAATGCAGACAGTCGTGCCAGCATCCAAGGTCAAAGATGTTTTAGGAGAAATGCACAGTGGATCATCTGGAGGACATTTGGGGGTGAATAAAACAATTTCCAAACTACGAGAACGGTTTTATTGGTTACATATGCGAGAGGATGTGGAGGAGTGGTGCCGCAGATGCACTATCTGTGCTTCTTGCAAAGGACCGCCTCACAGAAGCAGAGGATAAATGCATAAGTAAATGTTATAAAAGTAAATAGTGAAGTTAAATAAAAGAAAGAACTTGTTAATGATATCTGAAATATTAGGTCTGTTTAATGAACTTCAGAGTAGCTCACATCAGAGCATAGCAGAGCAGAGCAGCTCAACTTAGGTTAACTTTCAAATTGAAAGTAGAGCAGAAAAAAGCAGAAAGGAGCAAAAAAGAGCAGAAAGCTCATTAAACACACTTTTCTGAAATTTTTTGAGAGCTGTCAAGTAGAACTGTCAGATATTATCAACAGAAGGTAATCCAATTCGGTATACTCACAATTTACTTCCTATACAAAAAGGAGTATACTTTTACCCTTTCACTATACTATACAAAAAGAAGTAGACTATTGCGCGCGACCGAAAATTAAGCTCCGGAAGAGTTATCATTGAACATACTTTTGGTTCGCTCAAACAGAGGTTCAGGCAATTATATTATTGCAAACTAAGAGGACATACAATATTTAGCCATTTTGTACGGGCATGTGTTGTGTTGCATAATCTATGTGATAATAACCTTGCTACAGTGGAAAGATTTGCACAGCCATCTGAGGAAAATAATGAACAGAAGGCAGTATGTCCTGACAGCAGTATACCACCTAATACCACCAGACGAACTTTGTGCACAACTGAATGCAGGAACGAATAAAAATTAAATACACAACATTTAATCACGTGTTTTTATTTTGAAAGTATTTCCAAAACCCTTGCAATATGTCATTTTTGTTGTCATTTGTTGCGTCCTCTCCTCATATGCACTTGCTTTTCTCTCTATATATTCTGCCTTAGGCTTTTCTGCCCGTTCTTCCCTTGCTTCCGCCTTTGCTTCCTTTAATTTAAATTCTTCGGCTCTTTGTTACCTCCATTCGAGAATCTGTTTGGCAGCATCTCCAGCATCACCAGTTTCTGCAGTACTTTCGTGTGTGCTTGCCTGCTGAATATCTCCTAACGGAGTGAAGTCGTCCGTATATGCATCAGCAGGAGCATCCGAATCCGTTAATCCAAAGGACCTCGACATCACCTCCGTATAAAATTTCATATCTAAAATTATACAATATTAAAGTTAATTTTATATAAAATGAAAACAAAAGATATCATTATTACCAGTTTTCAACCTATTTGCCGTATTTGGTGAACACTCAACAGTTAAAACCTCACCGGTAACAGCTTGCAGATGAATATGCTCCATTTAAACAATAATCGCAATTATTATATAAATTATTCCACTAGAATTTATATTTTCTTTTCCATAAAAACCGAAATTATTTGAATTGTCTTCAGAACTGTCAACACAATTTACAGTTGTCAAATGTCTGCTCTGAGTTACTCCTTCGAAAAAGGTAGAGCAAAAAATCTTGCCCTAGGTCACTCTAGTTCACTTTAGAGCAGAGTCATTAAACACAGTTCAGTGCACATGAGAGCACTTTAGAGCAATGCTCTGAATTCATTAAACACGATTTTCTGCTCTTTTCTGCTCTAGAGTAACCTAGAGCAGCTCATTAAACAGACCTATTGTGTTTTAAATAACGAACTAAGGCCACGCTCGTAACAATATTATCACCTCAAATCGCAAATAAACATCTGTACAGCCGCCCGATGAGAAATTTCAGAAATTTCCCAATTTCAAAATGGCCGGCTTGCTGTAGTAATGGCACAGATTAGATATATACAGATATCCAGCTTGGAGCAATCAACTGAAAAATTTCCGAATTCAATTTTTGAATTACCCCTGCATGTCACCACTAATATCCCTCGGATTATTTGCAGGGTATTTAATTGATATTCCATCACCGGGAAAAAGAGATAGTCATATATTTTCAAATGATTTTGACAACTGTGAATGCTGTCATATAAATTATTTATACAATTTCTAAAATATTGTATGAAAGCACGAAGGGGTAATATTCTTATAATTACCTCCAACTATTAAATGTTATTGCTTGTAATTAAGCTACAGTAAAAAGCAAATAAGTGTTCTATTATAGTTCCTATAAAAAATGAGTACCGAAGATCTAAGCAAGGGCGACAAAATTCAACGAGGATTTCAAATGTTGGTTTTCACAAAATTTTCAATATCATCTCATATTTTGGAAATAATTTCACACATATTTTAATAGAAATTGGATGATTCTTCGTGACGCTGATAGTGGGCTGATAGTGGAAATATAATTTGGCAAGAAAATAAAGATTTCGCATCGGCTGATATTGAACATGAAGCGCGGGTGCCGGTGAAAATCCTTGATCTTCGTGCAGTTTCACGAGAAATTAATTTCAGTACAATTGAAGCAATAGAAAATTTTCGCCTGGATCAAAAAGTTCTCTTGAAAGGACGAATAATGGCATGGCAGTCAACAATTGAAGCTGCTCCAGAATCTCAAATGATGCCTGCAAAAGTTTTAAAGTGAGTAGGTGGTGGAATTTTTTTTTCATTTTTCGTAAGTGGGTCACCTTAGCTTAAAAATATTACTCAAGCATGACATGAGCTGGGAATTAAGTTTCAATCGTTACGTGTGTGGGTGGGTGCGAGTCATTAAATTGGTGCAAATATGAAGAAAATCAGATCTTAATAGAATTTAATTCCAGATGGTAATACATATAGCTTGAGCATTTTTATTTTATTAATGATAATTTTCGATTATTGGTATTCGGGGCTATGGCTGAGGACCCTGCAAAATACTACATATCAATTTTACAAAAATTGTTAGGATCATAAAAGTTTTTATTTTTCTTCCCTTACAAAGGTTTAGACCTCTAGAAACTTAAAATTCGGAACGTCCGATAATACTATAGTAGATCTACTTAGGCAGTTATGTCTTAAGCTAGCAATGCATATGTATTCGCCTAACATATTGTTTATAAATCTAAATTCCAAGAATTTAATTTAAAAAAAATACTCATTTAAGTCTTTTCTCTTTTAGCGGCAATGTAACAATCGAAACTAGTTTCTACGATGGTGAAATACTAATAACAAAATCAGTGGTTCGTTTGTACTACATTTGAACCAAGGATAAAGAAAAAGTTACCTAACTCAATTTACGTGCATCAATTACATTTAAAAGAAAAAGGCATTCCCTAGCCGGGATGATTCTGTGATATTAAAATCCCCGCTAGGCTAACATTTATACTCGTTACACATGCATTTAGCACGAGTCCGGTCTAATACACATTAAAATGAACTTATTATTTTTAAAGCTTAACATTATTTTCTAACACTCTTTTTATTCCTCTATTTTTTAGGAATTATCTATGTACATCAATTAACACCACTAAATTAAAGCTATGAATAAAAGTTTATTATTTATTGTATGTTATGATTTTATACACATGTTTTGAAGATTTGTTAAGTACTTAGAATAAGATTTCTTAAATGTTATTGCTTAGCAAATTCGCTGGTATATTATTATTATGTTTACTGTTAAAAATGTAAACTGCGGCCGTTGCGATCTATACAAGATATTTTGTTATATTCCGCTTGCCGTTCTCAGGAAAATCTTGATCTCTTTATGGTCATGCCTGATGGTTTTTTAAAGAATCCACAGCCCAGACTTCGTGGATCAACCTCTACAAAATCTTTTGTTCTATCTACAATGGCATTGATTTATTGAGACAAATTAACATATATACATGACCTCTTGCGGGTCAGCTTACGTCTTTGAAGCCTGGTAAGCAAGTCTTGCACATTCTCAAATCAACACGCTCAACAGATTCATCTTTATTACAGAAATTGGGGCAGTCATTATCTGTGGCATTAACCATTTTGTCTTGTGTGTATAATTGAAGTCATTCTGTAAGTATATAGCTAGATCTGATCTTGACAGCCTTTTTGATATAAGGTCCATTCTCCTTATAAAGAGAATGTTATTGTTTATGCTATAATGTATAATCAGTTCTTTATTGCTAACCAATCAGACAAAAAGAGAACTATTTGCAATCATACTTACTTCCGTGGCAACTATATCATTTAAGTCTAGAGTATTAAAGCCCTCTTTTAAGATTTTCTATCAGCTCTTTTATTACCATCCGCCAAAAGAATTCCAATGAACCCATTCAGGTGAGCAGCTATTTGAGTTCTGATGGTAAATTATTCGCGTGTCAGTTCCCGACTTTTTAAGCATAGCCCCTGTTTCTACGCGAATGTGGTAGAGTCAATGACTCTCTTTTATAATGCACTTTTTATTCAGACAAACATTATCAAAGGTCCTTGCGGTATCAAGGAAAGTACAACAATTAATTCCCCTTGTGAAAACTTTTGCATTCCATGATGCTTCTAATCCTTGTTTCGGATTTTTTTATCTTTTTGTTATTACAATTATTTGTTAATTATTTCAAAAAGTGTTTTATCTCTGTTTTGTAACTGGTTGAATGGAGCATAATGGGAGCATTGAAGGAGGATTGCTCTTTCCGTTTCAAATCTTAACTTTAAAATTTTATCTCTAAAACAATAAATTGGTGCGTAACACATATTTTACTTTTTTTTTTTTTTTAAATGTCCTACCAACTAAAAACGTTCTGAAAAGTTTGAAATTTTTTGTCAGGGTTTAAAAGAAAGAAAATTAATAAAATTCGTTTCTAATTGTTGATCTACTAATAAGTAAAAATAAATATGTGCCTAATGCTAGTTATCCTCTTGTGTTTTATAAAGAGGTTGGTACACGATCTTGTACGAGTGCACAGAAAAACTGGGCAAGGTCCCGAATATTGCTTAGTTATTCTCAAGAAAGTTGCAAAAAAATTTCTTAATTAGTACCTAGACATGATTCGAATAATCGGATTATTGGAAAACTAAAATAAGTTTTAATTTTAATTTCGCATACCTGCTTGCAACACATTAAACAATAAACACACGAAATTTGGTAATGTTACACCAGCAAAATGTTGTTAAGAAAAGCACTGGGAAAAAAAAGCGATTGTTTTAATAAAAATAAAATTTTTTAATAATATTTTTGGTTACTTTTAAAATTGAAAAAAGCCCCTGAATCATCATTAAAATTTATTTTAGATATAGAACATAGTGGCAACGTTTTCTAAGCCATCTACATCTACAAAATTCAATTATTTATAATGTTGGAAGACTCGGAGATCTTATAAAGCTCACTATTCATTTTTCGCCAAAAATCGGGACCCCCTATCATGGATATGAAGTGAAGAGCTCCACTCGCATTCACCCGACTTTCGAATGCAATTGTTAGGACCCACGTCTAAGAGCGAAATGTAATAACTGGGATTGTAATTTCTCAACAGATATGCGATCCAATCCAGATCAATACTAGGCATGGAGCAAGACAAAATCTTACGGTAAATTATTAACTTCACTATTGACTAAGGAAGATGGATAACAGATTGTTGTCGAGGTCGGCCATCTGCGATGTTATTAGTTTTGACCACACAGGGTGCCTTGATGGTTTCATTTAAATTAACTATGTCAGAACTACTTAGTTGCTTAATTAATACCACAATGTTATCAATTTTATTTTTCAAACTACGTCCAAAACTAATAATTCTAACTTACGATTTTTATTTCGTCCAAAATTCATTCGAATATGCCACTAATCCACTAATTTTGAACACTGGGTTTTTTAAATCCTCTTTTGTTTTTTCCACCGTTTGCTTTTTCTTTAGTTTTACTATGACTGCCGCCTGTTTTGATTTATCAATGAAAAGCATTTGCATTGTAGCCCGTTTTTGTCTACGTTCAACCTGGCTGAAATTTTGAGTAATGCTCGCTGTCCAAATATTGCAAGCGCAGCAATAATGAACCGATCAATGTCCGAATCGATTTTTTTTAACTGAATAAGTAAAAATGAGTGAGGTAAGCACTATATCAAGTGTAAATATAGAACGAATTCAATGAATAAATCAGAGTTAATTTTAAACTCCACAGAGGTGTTTCATTTACAATGAACCAAACCGAGAGCTCCCTGAGCTCCTACATGTCTACACCTATAGGTAACCTATAGGTAATTAGAAAACCTAAATCCAAGTGCTCATTCAGGTTCTCGAATTTTTAAATAGGCCCTAGTCGCACGATGCTATCCATGCAAGGAATAACTGGAACGGGTCCAAAACTATTGGACCTGTCGTTCACTAGTTTCTATGTTTAAACCAATTTATGCAAAAAAACTTACTGATCTGAGCACATTATACTTCGCCTTTTCTGATTGCATATTTGAATATTTTGTAGAAATTTGTTTAATTTTACTCGTGCACCTATTAGATCATGTAAGAAGCATAGGAAAGCGAATATCCAAAACCCTCGAGAAATACTTCCCATGAACCAGAAATCCAGTCCAGTCGAATTCTCTAAAATGTTTTAAATATTGATTCTTATGAAAAACTGACTAGACTTGTCGGCTGAACCTAGCCACCCTTAATTGCAATACCAACAGCATCTCGGCAATTGTGTCATAAATGCTTTCAATTTACTGGTTAGTGCAAACTCGCTGCCTCATTTTCTATTATACAAAAATTTCAACCTTTGTTCTTTTTCTCAAGGAAAACTCCATGCGAGAATAGGTAGAGTCCAGGTACCAGCAAGAAGGAAGAATAATTTGGACGGAAAAAAACGAATTCAATGTTCGTTTGAGATTTACCTATGTCGGATGGTTCATATAATTGTTAAATCAAAGTGTATACAATTGATTGTATATATTGACCAAGGAACTAGATTTAGAAATCTTCAATCGAACTAAGAACACTTACGGACAAAGAAATCATTAAAAACGAAATAATTACTAACGTACCCATAGAATTTAATGAAACAGCAACAATGTCTTCGAAAGTTATGAATTTATCAAACAAAAATTTTCAAGCCCTTTTAGGTCGAAATATCCTTAAACCCCTTAGTGCAAAAGTAGATTTACTTAACGATCAGGTCGAAATAAATAACCAAATAATAAAATTTAAGAATTCTTGTCCATATAATCAAATTTATCAGCTCGAAATTATTAACTTACACATGCAGATTTATTTGAAAGATTAAGGACAGACCATATGAACAACGAAGAGGCTAACCAATTAAAACAAATCCTATATAAAAACCAAGACCTATTTTTCAAAGAAGGCGACAAAGTCAGAGAAGTTAAACACCAAATTATCACGAAAGATTCTCGTCCAATCTATAGTAAAATTTATAGATTCCCTAAAGTCCATGAAGAAGAAGTCATCAAATCCACGTGGATGAAAAAGACAGGCCAAAAACAGCATTCTCTACACCACGTGGCCACTTCGAGTATTGGGCTTAAAAACGCCCCTGCCACCTTTCAGAGGATGGTCAACTATGTGTTGAGAGATTTTATAAATAAAACCTGTGTTGTATATCTCAACGATATTTTGATTTTCTTCACCTCTCTCCAAGAGCATGTAAATTCCATCAACGAAATATTTATTGAACTCAGAAAATATAACTTAAAAATACAAGTCGACAACTGCAACTTTTTCGCTAAGCAGACCGAGTATCTTGGCCATATTCTTACTAGCGAAGGAATAAAACCAAACGAGAAAAAAGTTGAAAATATTCAAAACTTGAAATTACCCACTACGCGAAAGCAAATCAAAAGCTTTCTAGGGATAACAGGTTATTATAGGAAATTTATCCGAGGCTATGCCAAAGTAGCTCAACCGATGACGGAATTCCCGAAGAAAGATAGTAGGATAAATGTAAATGATCAATCTTATAAAGACTCTTTCGAAAAGTTGAAAAATCAAATAACTAATTACCCTACTCTTAAATACCAGACCAGAAAAAATTTGTCGTAACTACGGATGCATCCAACTTCGCAATCGGCGTTGTACTTTCGCAGGATAACCATCCTGTAAGTTTCACAAGCCGAACACTAAACGACCAGGAAACAAAAACTCGGCTATTGAGAAAGAACTCTTAGCCATCATTTGGGCTACGAAATATTTTAGGCCATATCTATATGGTAAGACGAAGCATTTAAATTAATTGAAGAAATTCATAAAGCAACGAACCACAGAAATACACATTTTTATCCTAAACTAAAAGAATTGTGATGTTTGCAATTTATCCAAATATGACAGAAAACCTGTCCAACATAAATTTGAAATAAGTGAAATCCTAAAATTCAAGAAAATATAATGTTCGCAAAGTACAATATAATGAGCAGGTCTATACTCACAGCGGAAGAAATAAAAACTCACGATATAAATATTTCTAAATTTAAAGAGATAAAATGTTCCTTGTTGCTGTCATTTGCAACAAGGAACTCATACTCGTCGTTTCAATCCCAAACCAAACCCAGAATCCCACTACTAAATACAAATTAATCCCAGACCCCAACAAAATTAAAGAAGGAATAGTAATTTCAATCGAAGACGTCATAGTATTCAATGATCAAGTGTATATAGATAATAATGTAACACATGTGAAAAAATTAACAGAAGCTGATAATTGTACAAAAAGCTTAATGAACAAAAATTATGAGTATTGAACAAAAACAAAAGTTAGTGACTACAAAGTCATAGAAATAATACCAAATATGTTGCTCATAAATAATCCCATAAGAGTAAACTTAACCGATTGCAATAACGTTAGTCATATTTTAGATAACAACTATATTATCAGATATTCAAATTGCTCATTAAATATAAATAATGTAAAATTTTCCAATAGAGAAATTGTCATAAACAACGATGTAACTATTCCAAATTATTCAAAACCAGATAATGTAAAATTTTTAGTAAGCTTAGACGATATTCACCTGAAACAAATTAAAAATACAAAGGAGATAAAGGAAGTTGGAATAAGCTTAAAGTCGAATTCTATTTTTTCATATTCAACAATAGTAATTTTAATCAGCATCCTTATAATTATTTTCTACCTAATTTAAATGCAGACTTAGAAAGCGTTAAGAAATGGTTAAAGATGAATAAATTTAAGTTAAATCTTGCAAAGACTTAATGTATGAAATTTAATTGTGTTGATAACATTTCGGTACGTATGGAATTAATGTTGAATGTGTGGATAATCTTAAATATTTTGGTATTATATTAAATAGTAAACTGAAATGTAAAGAACATGTAGACTATATATGTGGCAAAATCGCAAAAAATCGGGTTTTACGAAAGATAAGAAGTATGTTAAGTGTGAAAAATGCAATTATGTTGAATAATGCCATTGATTGTTTTCTTTAAGTTTAGTTTAACATGTTAATACTAACACCGACTAAGTGATGAAAAGCATGTAAACGTGTCACTATAGCGAGCTTGTGTTAAGATGTTTCAGATAGTTACAATAATCCTTCAGAGGACACGAACCCGATTTGGGTCCAACGACGTCTTTGGACAGGGAGTTAGTCTCTGGAACACACTTCCCGATGCGGTTAGGAAGATCTGCTCCTGCAAGCAGTTCAAGAAACTCGCTTTGCTTCACCTTATGAACACCAATGCACGCTAAAGTATACTTCGTCGGCACATTAGCACTCATTTCCGAGGCACTCTGCGCTTTGGTGGTTGATTTCAGTTCCTAGCTTGTGGTTTCTAATTATAAATTCTAAATTTAAATTTTTATCCAATTTTTAATCCTTATTTTAAGTTAAGGCTTATTTTAATATCTAGTATTTAATATTTCATATTTGTACTTTGAATTTCTTACTCCACACTTTCCTATGTGATGATTCACATTGTAACAATTTACCGCTGTATATTCATTACTCTCACTACTGATCTTGTATCTGATATTGTATGCTATTTCCTTTTTAGCTTTGAATAACGCTTTCATGATTTTATTACTGTCATTATTATTATTGTTTATTTTGTTTCATTATCTTTGTCTATAGTGTAATATGACGTATGAGCTCTCTATTGCTTGAAGTTATTAACTTAATGTCTAATACTAATACTAGTTTCTACTGCAATGAGTTGATTCGTTGCTCCTTTGTTAGTTTTCTTATAAAGTTTGATTCTATTGCTTGTACCAACTATCTATTACTTACTCGATGTACCTAACGTTGTAACGTAGCATAAGCTGAGGTTCTTCAATAAATACTTTTCTATTCTATTCTAATAATATGTTTATGTTTATGGTAACCAACAAACTATAAGCACACTATAAGGGCCGTATTCATCAAGCCATTTAATTGAAATTTAATTTAATTTCTGTTTTAGTACTCTCGTTAGAGATGGTTAGGGCTCAGTTGAATTAAAATTAAAGTTATATATGCGTTATTATAACATAAAATAACCCAAATTAAATTTTAATTTAATTTTAAGTGTGCTCTAACCCTCTCTTACAGGACTACTAAAACAGAAATTAAATTAAATTTCAATTAAATTGCTTGGTGAATACGGCCCTAAGTACCTGTCCGAGTCGTCTGGGAATCTAAAAAATTTGATTGCTGATCCCTTCACTTTTTTGCTGCCACAATCCTTCGCGCAGCATTTATAAAAAAAGCGTCTATTTGCCATATTTTCCTTCTTTCTGAAATTGGATATATCGAACGTTATTCATTACTAAATACACTTAATTTAAAAAAATATATGTTTTTAAACTAAATAGATACTTCACCTGTTTGAATATATATAAGTTAATCAATCGCTTTATTTTGACAGTAGAGAATGTCTTTAAATTCGATTTGTCATTTTTTTTCTGACAGTTGAAATTGTTGAAAATACTAAGAAAGGAGCAGTTGGGTTTTGACCTTAGATTATATGAGTCTACGGTTTTGACATTAGCAGTTAGCATTTTTGACAGTAGCAGTTGGCATTTTGACATTAGCAGTTGGCACACATATCTGGTTGTGCTCTTCATTCTCTTTCATTTTATTATGGTCACGCACCCAGCTCTTCTTACTGAATAGTGGTACCAGAAGAAGGGTTTTTAAAACCATGACCGGGTAATTTTCAGAAGCTGGATATCTGTATATATCTAATCTGTGGTAATGGTATGCTGCCCGTACTCCCGATCGAAACTTGGCATTTCGGCATTTTTCCTCCCCCTGAATACTTCTCGCTGGAAAAAAAGTGCCAATATCATCCCGTGTGGGCTATGGCTATAAACTGCATATAATCTGCCACGTGTGGGCCCGGTGCCTTCTGCGATATTTTTTTGTTCAAGTTTGGGCGTGTTTTTAAAGTCGCCACATTTGACGATGAGCTCGTTTAGACCGTTTAATAACGAATGCACATGTGATTTTCTTGACAAAAAGGCGTCGCATTTGTCGTTTTTAAAGTCTGTGATGTGCAAAAGAGAGCGTCACACTTGCTGCACGAATATTTTGCAATCACTGCGATTCATGCAACGACTGATAACATATGATCGTTTTGACATTTTAACTTGATGGCCCGCTCAGTATTCCTTTGTATTTGGTGTTTTCCTTGTTCTTTTTTTAATATAAACAATTTTAATATCATTTATATAAAATGCGACATATATTATACATACATACGGTATTATTATTATTATGGAAATATAATAGTTTTTCATAGCCTGAACCCGGGTCGTTGATTGTTTTGTCAAGAAAATCACATGTGCACAGAAATTCGTTTTTAAAATTCCATGCACAGACTGCACACGAGCATAAATGAATTATCGAGAGAGCGTCAACATCGTCAAATGTGACGACTTTAAAAACACGCCCAAACAATCAACGACCCGACGCTCTCTTTTGCACATCACAGAATTTAAAAACGATATGTGCGAAGTCAAATGAATCGCAGAGAGGAATTAAAAACTCTTATTTGTGCACAAATGATCAAATGAGCACATTTGACGACTTTAAAAACACTGTTAAAGGCCTTTCACATTGAAACCGAAAACCAATTCGCTTTTGCTTTCACATCAAAAACCGAAAAATTTTTTTCGGTTAAATAGAAGTAACATTTAATTATCATAAAAGTTATATGATGAGAGCTCATACATAAAACTTATTTTAATTTTACTTCGAAATCCCTATTCATATTATAATAATAAAATAAATAATAAAATAAAATAATATAATTTTCAATGTAAACACAAAAGTGAGGTTTAGTACGACCGAAAAAAATTTTCGTCCCGAAACGTTCCACATGTGGAAACCGAAAAGAAATTGACAGAAGCAACCGAAATTTCGTTTTTGGGCCGAAAAAAGATAAAAGTTGTGTTTTTCTTAAAAATCTGAGATAAATAATCTATTATATTAGTAAAATTATTAGTTTATCCTATTTCCCATGATTTTATTAATCATTGGAGAAAAAAACTTGTGTTAAAGTGGAATAAATTGAGTTTTTCGGTTTACATTTATCGGTTTTCGGTTTTGATGTGAAAGTGCCTTTATGTCACGGGTGTCATAATCCGATCATTTTTCGAACACACTTTAAAAACGAAATCATCAATTTGAATTTTGAATGGAAATGTCAGAATTTCAGTCGCATAAGGTTGAAGGAAAAGGGGAGGCAAAAAGACTGAAATAAAGAAATTTATGTCCGCGGATGTTTAAAGAAGTTGTATTCTGGGAATAATGGAGGTTTTATCATCGGCTAAGAATACAGTATTGTCAGGGTATCCTGATTTTGATTTCAAATATACATATTCAAACACGGCAGATGAAGCTGTTGATTTTCAGTTTTTTCCTTTAAAGCCTCTATTCCTTCAAGTAAATAAAAAGTCGGGCTTGGAATTGCTTCAAATTAAGAATGTGGATAATACAGGCATGTTTTTTGTAATATAATTACTAAATTTATTTAATCGTCATAATTTTAGGTACCGAAATATCTCGCGTTAAAAAGATGCAAATCGACAATTTGTATTGTACTGCATGTCCAAAGCAAGGACACGATGAAATTGCTTTGGGATTGTCCAACGGTGTTATCAAGCTATTAAATTATAAATCATTAGAGTTTACACTAAAATTTTCTGCCGGTAAGAATTTTATTTATTTATAATTTTAAAAATTGTCTCATTATGTAGGAAAATGCAGTGGGCTATAAATTTAGGTACATGAATTAGTTTAAAGGTTTGGTAGGTATTTAAATTAATTAATTAAAATAAAACAAATCAAGAAATATATAATTAAGTTGCCAACTTATTGACACGTTTAATTATTTGATGAAGAAAAGTAGAATTTTTCGTGTTTTCTGCGAAATAAATCTGAAGAACTTATTATATCATATTACATAGAATAAAAAAATCATTTATTTTCTCACTCCGTATGTTACAACGTTAGGTACATCGAGTATGTAACATATTAATATTATGTCGAATGAGAACAAGTCTTAGAAAAATAACAAAAATGCAACGAACAGACTCATTGCAGTAGAAAACTTATCAGGTAATAGTGGTAATAACGATGTGGTAAAATTATAGGACTTAAACTAATGTTGGATGCGGTGCAAAATACAATGAGAAAGACCGTATAATGAAATAGAATAAGATAAGATAAACTAAATTAGAATAAAAGAAAATATCAAAAATAAGGTAACATATATTAACATTTAACGATTCTTAATTATACTGAATACAAAACAAATGGTGTGATTAAACGATAGCATATAGAATAAGATTTTAGTTGTGTCAAAAGACATTGGAATATAGACTCTAAAGGAATGAACAAGAATATAATGTCGATATAATATGTAAAAGATATGAAATATATGTAACCTTATGAAGTTACCAAAACATTTGCCACTAGAAAGATGCCCTGATACATTAAGCCTACTTAAACCAAAATTCAGGTATGTTAGACTAGACTAGCAATATCTAAATATCTAGTGTGTTACACTAAAACAGCTGGATGACAGCTTATAACTAGAGATAAAAGAAGAAAAAATACATTAAAGCATATGAATAAACACAGCAGAAAACGTATAGAACAAGAATACAAATTTAGTTTAATATATCTATCGAAAAAAATATAAAGTGAGATAGCAAAATGGGCAGGCCTGATGGCTCGGATACAGACTCCAAGATTCCGAAATATGCGACCCAGCATCACATCAGTCAATATCACAGTCACGATAGATAATAAATAACAAAATAATACTGTATAGCTCAATGATAGATGAGCGGACCGATTTGGATAGGTGTAAGGTATATTACTTGCGCTTACAACTGGTGGGGGCGCGAGATAATAACTTGGTTAGGATAGGCTACGGATGGGACGCAGAATGAACTTCTTAGTGACGACTGTAGGAAAACTTTATTATCACTGAAACTGTTCTTACAATATATCGATTTATATATATTTTGAGAACTACATACTAAGCAATAATTATATTTATTAATGGGCAGCGAGTAATGAACTGTGAATTATGCCTATATCGATAATTTGCTTTTTCAACAATCAATTGCTCAATACAATTGATTAATTTAAATAACTACATACTAAGCGGAAACTGTTAATGATTTTGCAATTGGAATTATTGCTTTTAGGTCAATATATGCTGGTTTGAGACATGTTTCCTAAACATTCTGTGCCTCTACCGTTGAATCCTTATGTATTGTAGCTGTATGGCGGGGTGTAGTTGGAGTGAACGCGTTCACCCTTAAGACGAAGTCTGGATTACGAGGTGCTGGCCGTGGTTTTTTACACTTATGGAGATGTAGCGACAAATAACCAAGTATTAGCCATGTATAGACGCTTCCATATAATACTTGGTATTTTTAACGCCTTCACTGGACAAGGTTGTTTTTCTTGGCGATTATAGATTTCATCCACTATACAGTTGGGATTTGTCTCTATACTGCTGATGGTGGTTGGTATACATAATAGCAGATGTTTATCCTCGCTAATACAGCCTTTAAGCTCATTTTCGGAAAGTTCAAAATATGTCTGTATATTATAATTGATAGCGAGTATTGTGTTGGGTTATCAGCTATCAAATATGTATTGTTCTCTAAACTCTTTGGAATAGGTGTTATCTTAATTATACTGTATTGGTCTACTTCGATTATGTTGAAATATCCAAGTAGAGTAATGCTTGATGTGTTCCTGGATGTGTCTATTCTGTCTTCTGGAACGTTCGTAATATAAAGGTTGCCTGGGAGTTTGCTGGATGCATCCTTAATAATGGTTCTTAATTTGCTTGGTGGTATAAATTCAAGCAGACTGCCCTTTCCTAATAGGAATGCGAGGATTCTGACATACTGTCTTTCTAATCCATCCAATACATTTGTTGCTAGTTGGTATGCGGTTAAAATGTGTAAGTTTATTACGTTGGTGTTGATCTTTGAGAACCAACCTTGAACTGCATTAATTTCTTTCAATGCGCTATTTAACTTAGTTGTGAATGAATTTATTTTCTCTGTAATGCGTGTTTCCGTATCATTCAGATGGGAGATTGTTGTCAACATAATGGATGATTGATGCAATGATGCTTGCTGCAATCTCTGCTGATTTTGTTGTAGGGTGGAGATATCAGTATAAACTTGGTCGTTTACTCCGAAGACGTATTGTAACGCTTCGCCAAGGAGCCCTCTATTTTTTCGATGATGATTTTGGTCATTTAGGACATTTATTTCTTGCAGGAGGTATTGCCCCTGAATTTTCAAATGATGGAGCAATTCTTCGCAATGTATTTCCTCAGATACCTTCAACGACGCATCGCAAACCGTTTGCATTTGCCTGATCGTATTTTTCACTCGATAATTGTCTGCTGTTGTATTGAGTGGTAACGTCAATTCAACTTGTAGCGTTCCACGACGAAGTCTTGCTTCTCCGATGTCTTCGATGTATAATCCTGGTTGTGGATGAGTTATGGTATATGCGCAGTTTTCTAAAGATATAACTTAGGCAAGTCATAGTTGAATTCCACAATGGTGGCGGTTTTCCTGGCTTTTAGTCGTAGCTTGATTATGCTCGGCTCTTAATGATGACTTTAGTACTTCATATTTTTCTCTGGCTAACTGTTGCATTTCTAACGGTACTAGGTTGCTGTATCGGCTGACTGGGCGGATTCGAACTTTCTTATGGCTTTGTAGACTTCTTTGGAGAATTGCTTGTTCAATCTCCTGTATATATCTCTTCTTTCCAAGTTGTTTTGCTTGTTCAACATCTTGTATATATTTTTTCTTTTCAATTTGTTCGACAGGAGGTGGATCGGACAGCTTCCTTTTACTTGCTTCCGTTTTCTTCGGTGATTTATCATTTGTTGCGACAAGTTTATTGTCAAAATTTGAATGGAGTGCGTGATTATGTCGTTAAGTTGGGTATGTTCTTTTAATTTTGATAGTTCCTCATTCATACTATCTTCCATCCGTAATCGGCACAGTTTTGATATTGGTCGTTTCAATATTGTATTCTTTCCACAACGCAATGTTACTACCCTTGTTTTATCGTCTTTTCCAGGATGTACTGCTGTTATTCTTGCCAATCTCCATTTTGAAGTAGGTAAATTTTCGTTTTTCACCAGCACTAATTCACCAATATTATAGTTGATTTCTTCCTTTCTCCATTTTGGTCTCTGCTGAAGTCGGGATAAATATTCACTTGACCAAATTTTCCAAAAGTCGTCACTAAGCTTGTTTACCATCTTCCATCTTGTGAGGCAACTATGCGTTTTTTCTTCATTTGTTACATGGGGTGGACTTATTGGTGCCCTCCCCATTACGAAGTGACCAGGGGTTAAAGCGTTGCAATCTGATGGATCATTGCTTAGGGGGCAGAGTGGTCGTGAGTTGAGGCTTGCTTCAATTTGGTTTAAGGTTTTTGTTAATTCTTCGAACGTAAGTGCTACATCTCCCACTATTCGTTTTAAGTGGTACTTTATGGATTTTATTCCAGCCTCCCACAGTCCACCCATATGAGGTGCAGATGGTGGGTTGAAGTGCCATTGTGTCCCGTCGGATGCAATTAAATCTGCTACTTCCTGTGTGGACATTTGAATAGCTAGATGTACGTCTTTTTCAAGTATTTTCTGAGCACCAATTAAGTTAGTGCCGCAGTCACTATATAAGTGTTTGCAGTGACCTCTTCTAGCCGTAAATCTCTTGAAAGCTGCTATGAATGCGTCACTCGTTAGATCACTTACGGCTTCAATATGAACGGCTTTGGTGGATAGGCACACGAATAATGCTATATGTCCCTTGTACAGCTTCGTTCTTGCAACTTTTGATGCTTTCAGTTGTATAGGTGCAGCATAATCTACGCCTGTGTGCGTGAACGGTGGAGATGGTATTACCAAAGAACATCTAACAGAAAGAATACGCATCTCATATATTGAAAAGTTTTGTATGGCGGGTCGTTCCATTACGACCCGCTCTCACAAATTGTATGAAAAATCTCTGCTTGCTAACGATCCGCCACTCATCGGTGGTGAAAAATTTTATGCGAACTCTGCTTTGAATGACGGCCTGCCGTCACTCACCAGTGGTGAGTGGCGGCTGGCGGATCATCATCGTCAAAGCACCAGCACAGCACCAGAGGCAGTACCTGTGTTCCGCATCATCCTCATGCATTGCATTGCGTATGCCATGCCAGCCATAATATTTTATTTTGTTTGAAAGAATTTTCATTTACATTGCATTGAAGTAGAACAGAGGGGGAATAGTAAGATGAGCGGATGGGATAAGAATTGGTGGGCGACAAGCTGTCTAGTCACAGTCAGTTGCATTGATTGTGTGACTGGGCAAAAATGTTTATAAATGTAGGTAGCCATTCATTTTTCATTTTTGTTGGCGAGATTATTGGACGATAATGATTAAGAACAAGTAAAAAAGCTAGAATTGGTCTACGACCAATTCTTATGATACCCTAGCTAGATGAATGCCCGTATAAAATTTCGTATGGTCACCGATCTATGCATGTTTGATTTTTGAAGTGGATATATATATATATATACAGGGTGTCCCGTAAGTCGACGTCAAGCCGGAATCGGGTGATAGACCAAATCATAACAGTTACCAAAAAAATATAAAAAAAAATCTAGGTCATGTATTTTTCAAATTATAGACATTTCTTTTGTTTTCGAGAAAATGCACACCTTGTGATGGTTTTTTAGCTCATGTTGCTAAAAATTTTTCCTTTTTTTCAATTTTATTTTTCTTATGTAATCCCGAATAGTGCTTATGTAATCTGCTGCTTTAAATTCTAAGCCTACTGTTCCACCTTGGAAGAAAATGTCATATTTTGCCGAACCAAGAATAGAAAATTAATATTTCACCCAACTTTAACTGACGTAATGAAAAAAAATGTACTACGCCAGTTTGACAAGTAACTTTAAAAGTTGACGCATTTAATAAGAATTCTAAAATGGTATAACATACAATATTTCTTAGATTACAGCAAAAAAAAATTTTTCTTCAAGAAACCCAGTATCGAAAAATTTCTTTTCACTTACTAAAAATTATTCTAGTGTACGCAATGCTTGCCGTAAGACCGTAACGTTCAGGGTTTAGTTTGAGTGAGACGGAGAGTCATTACATGAAGTGAGTGAGCAAGATAGTGACGCTCGCTCGTCAAATCATTGAGTTTTACAAATGTGCATCGTCTACTCTCCACAGAGGGCCGACTTCCAAACCAAGTACATGCTGAAGAAAGAGTTCCTTACCTTACGAGGATGTAGTAGTTCAAGCAGTTGCAGAAGACCCAAGTACTATGGTACGTGCAATCCAGGAAAGCACAGGAGTGCCTAAAAGTATAGCTCACCGAATTTTACAAGCTCCAAAATTACGCAAGCAGTTGAATTTGTCATTTGCCCGTCTGATAATCCGATCCTTTTTAAGAAGATGTCGAACTTGTATTGCAGCTGAAGGAAGGCAGTTTGAACATCTTTTGTAAATAATAAATCTTAGCATCCAAATAATTGGTGTTTAATTTTAAACTAAGGAAAATTTGTCCTAAATTCAACAAAAAGTTAGCATCTCTAACTTGAAAGCGTCACTATCTGTCTCACTCACACTTCATGTAATCTCTCCCTCTCAGTCAAACTAGAATCTTAAAGTTATGGTCTTACGGCAAGCTTTGGGTACACTAGAATCATTTTTAGTAGGTGAAAAGAAATTTTTCGAAACTGGGTTTCTTGAAGAAAAAATTTTTTTTTTCCGTAATCTAAGAAATATTGTAGCAAGTGTTATACCATTTTAGAATCCTTATTAAATGCGTCAACTTTTAAAGTTACTTGCCAAACTGGCGTAGTACATTTTTTTTCATTACAGTCACTTAGGGTTGGGTGAAATATTAATTTTCTATTCTTGGTTCAGCAAAATGTGACATTTTCTTCCAAGCTGGAACAGTAGGCTTAGAATTTAAAGCAGCAGGTTACATAAGCACATCTTGAATAGTGCCTGTACATAAGAAAAATAAAATTGAAAAAAAGTAAAGATTTGTAGCAACAGGAGCTAAAAAACGAACACAAGGTGTTCATTTTCTCGAAAACAAAAGAAATGTCTATAATTTAAAAAATACATGACTTAGATTTTTTTTAATATTTTTTTGGTAACTGTTATGATTTGGTCTATCACCCGATTCCGGCTTGACATCGATTTACGGGACACCCTGTATATATAGGATTTCGTATTCTAAAAAAGTTTTTAGTACAATAAAATATTGTTAGTTCGGAAATGGGACAAATCGGATAACTCCTTTGTAGGGTTGCTATACAAAAATTTCGATTTCACATTTGGACATTGCCTGAGTACGCGTAGATAATAAATAAATAAAATTTTCCTATTATTTTGCTGACATTGGTGTCAAGGTCGTGCATTGACTATAAATGGGTTTTTAATCCACAATTCATTTTGATATATAACCTGCTGTCCATTTGGAAAATACTGATTAAATGGTCCACTCAAACCTTGAATGATTTCAGCGATAATTATCTCTCGTATTTCAATCCTTTATTCTTCTGAAAAGCCTTTCACTGTTGCAATAAAGCTCGTTGGATCGCACACAAATTGTCCAAAGTTCTATATTTTTCTTAAAAACAAGAATTTTCCGTGACCAGTAAATAAATTTACTTGCTTATCCCAAAGGGTTAAATTAAGGTCATTGGTCTTTTAAAGTATCCTCGGCCACAAAAATAATAGAAAAACCGGTTCGCCACTTCAACTAGGCAGCGGCTGTATTAACAAAATAATTGATACCACTTGAATATTTTATATATGTATACCAGTCTTTATTCATAGAAGGCTACTTACAGACTGAACCCAGCAAACAAATTGAATCGAAAATAACTCGAAAGTAACTTGCCATGGGCAAGCATAACCCTCGAAAACGATATTGCCAAATGCTCGTTTGTAATTTAGGCGGCGGACTAAACGGACATACGAAAGTAAGCTAAAAAAGGCAATTTATAAGTAATTCGCATATTCCTTACCAAATATTATATTATATATATAATTTATATACTTGCCAAATGCGAGGGTTGAGTAAATTACTTTTAATTTACCAATTTAAACTTATTTTTAATATGTCTGGATTGACATTTTTAATTCATAAGGGCAATCTTTTCCACAATATCTTATTATTATTTTTCTTCTTTTAATTACGATTGTGTTTTTGGACATAAAATAAACAAACAGAAAAAAAACTTGCATAAAGCTTATGTTTTCTTCGGTCTTTCCATTTTTTGAATTGATTTTCACGAGGCTTGCTAAAGGCGAGAAATAGGCAATAGTTGAAAGAGAGGGAATTATATATACACTTTATTGCCATAATACTGTCACAATTTTACAACTATTGCTCATTCCTTACTTTTGGCAAAACCTCGCCAAATTGTTTCCTGGGATACTACACCTATGTGTACGAGTATGTTATTATTTCATTATTTCATTTTCTAATAAACTAAAACTTGTAATTCACATAGTACATTTTAACTTTAATTATCAATTATTAGCTTACTATTCGAAAGCAATTACATTTTTGTAACCATTTATGGTTCTTATTATGATCATAATTAAGTTATTTGTTCATTATAATTTTTTTTTTTTTTTTTTAAATAAATAAACAAAATCGACTGAGAATTGTTTTCAAACCAATGTTTAGAAAATTGCTTAACCAAACTCAGAGTTCTTTATTATTATTACTTCGTTGTTTAATTTTTTTTAGAAAGTAAGTGTTTCTTCTGATAACCTTGTTATTCTCCACAATTTTTATCCAGTAAGAACGAGGAGTATTTGCTTTTTCTAATATAATTGCAAGTTTCCATTTATTACCATCTTTATACATTGTTTTTTCACCAATCGCAAATAAATCTTCTTTCCGGTTCCTTCTGTTATAGTAACGTTCGCTGCGATTTTGTTCTATTTTGAAATTGGATTCAATATTTGGAGTGCTTGCAATTTTAAAATGCGAGTTTTTGGATGGTAGTAAAGCCCTAGTGTTTCTACCTATTAAGAGCTTATTTGGTGACAGATCTAAATCTTTAATGGGGTATTTCTGTATTCTAAGAGATAAAGCCATAATTCTCCATTTGTATCTTCAGCTTTTTTCATAATGTTTTTTGCTAACTGGACTGCTCTTTCAGCCAGTCCATTAGAACGGGGGTACCTTGGACTAACCGTTGTTATTTTAATATCAAAAATTTTACCAAAGTCTCTAAACTCGTAGCTATTAAATGGAACATTGTCAGCTATGATTTCTTTAGGTATTCCATGAACCGAAAATGTATCTTTTAATTTTAATATAATCTCTTTTGTACCTTTATAACTTAATTTTATGATATCTAAATTCTTTGTATAGTAGTCCATGATTGCTAAGAAGTTTTTACTCTTATATTCAAATATATCCATGCCTATTTTCATGAATGGTGATTGGGGAATTGGATGGTGCATCAGGGATTGACGTTTTGAGGAACTCGGGTATGCTTGGCACGTTTTACAGCTAGATACTATATCTTCTATATCCGTGTTAATTCCAGCCCAGTAAAGAATCTCTCTTGCTCTAGCCTTAGCTCTCGATGCCCATATGAGTTTTATGTAGGAGTTCTAGCATAGAGTTTCTCAAACTTAATGGTACTAAAATTTTTTCATTAAGGAATACTAATTCGGTTTCCACCTGCAAATCGTTCCTAAATTTCCAATAAGGTTTTAAATTTTCCGGAAGCATTTTTTTATTTTTTGGCCAACCTGCTATAATAGTATTTTTTAAAGTGCTTAATATTGGATCCTTATTAGTTTTTCTTTGAAATACTGTAAGTTTCTCTTCACTTATGTTAATCGAATGACATACTTCGCTCAATCCTGTAACTGTCTCATTTGTAGTATCATTACTATAATATCTGGACAATAAATCTGCAATATGCATCTTGTTACCAGGTAGTTATTTTAACTGTATATCATACTTTATTAATTTAAGTTTCATTCTCTGCAATTTAGCTGAAGCAATTTTTGCAAAGTCTTTCGCCATTATCCCAAGCAAGGGCTTATGATCTGTTTCAACGACAATTTTTCGACCGTATATCCAATTGTGGAATTTATGGCATGCGAAACATATTGAAAGCATTTCTTTTTCAATTTGGGCGTACCTTTGTTCACAGTCTGTGAGACTTTTGGATGCAAAAGCAATTGGCTTATCCTCTTGTAGGATACAGCAGCCTACACCGTCTTTGCTGCTGTCCGCTTGTATAGTAATACTTAAATTGGGGTCAAAATGTCGTAATTCAGGTGCATTAGAAATTAATTTCTTTATCTTTTCTAAACATTTCGAATGTAATGAATGCCACTGGAAAATAACATTTTTCTTAATTAGATCACGCAAGGGTGCAGATATTCCTGCTAAATTAGGAATACTACTCTGCATATAATTAATCATTCCAAGTAATTTCTGAACATCTTTTTTTGTCTTCGGTATTCCTATGTCTTCAATTGCTTTGACCCTATCTTTATCAAAAGCTAAACCTTGTTCTGAGATTACGTGCCCTAAGAATTTGACCTTACTGACCTTGTATTGGAATTTTTCCTTGTTAAATTTGATATTTAATAGCCTAGCTCTTTCCATAATTTGTTCTAGAATTACATCATGTTGATCTTCTGTTTCTGTTGCAATTAAGATATCATCTATATAGATAACTATACCATCAACACGTTCAAAATTCTTCTCATTATATTTCTGAAATACTTCAGGGGCAATTTTTATTCCGAAAGGAAGTCTCGTGAATTTGTAGCAGCCGAAGGGCGTATTGAAGCTACATAATTTACTAGACTCGCTGGACAGTGCTATTTGAAAAAACCCATCTTTTAGATCTAGAACACTAAAGAATTTTTTATTGGCTAATTTTGGCATAATTTCTTCAAAAGACGGTATTGGATGATTTTCTTGTTTAATGCATTTGTTTAATTCTTGTGGGTCTAGGCAAATTCTTAGTTTTTTATTCTGCTTCTCCACTACTACTAAATTAGACACCCAATCACTTGGCTCATTAAGTTTTTCTATATTTTTTTCTTTTTCTAACTTGTCTAATTCTTTTCTGAGGGGAACATGCAGAGACAGAGGAATTCTTCGTGAAGGTTTAATTACTGGTACCGTATTTTCTTTTAATTCAATTTTATAATCTCTCAGAAAGCAACCTACACCTTCAAAGTTCTTTTCCCATATGTTAATTAAATTGTCTTTAGTAGTGATGCGAACATTGTTTAATCGTTTAACTAATTTTAATTGTACACAACCTTGTAGCCCTAATATGGGCGTTGTATCCCCACGAACAACAATGAATTTTTGAGTGCTAATTTTGTTCCGCGCACAACAATCTAAGTAAACTTCCCCAATAGAATCTAACTTACTGCCGCCGCACAGTGGGTCATCGGCCTTATCTAGCTGGACTTTATTACACTATCAAATAAAACAAAATTTTTTGGCGGAAATATTATTAATATGAGAAAACAACTTTAGTTTACACATTTGTACATATCAAAAGTCTAATATTAAATTCTTGGTAAGAAAATGTTTATAGCTGCGGTGACATATTTTCCAGCGCTGACTCAGTGCAATTGACAGTGAAGATACAACATGAACCAAAATATTTTCCATTACCGTTGATGGATTTTCCAATTTCCACTTCTTCTTCAAATATTCCAGTATTATTTCCTGGGAATGCGAAGCCCTCAGTTGCATAGCGCCAACTTCTCTTAACTTCTCAAAAATCTCTCTCCGCGAAACCACCAATTGTCTTCCTGCAATAATGAAAACGTTTATTGCATCTGCAGATTTCTGCAAACAAAAAGTGGTGACATTTAATTAATAATAAATACACTACACAAAAACAATTAAATGTTTAAATAGAAAACGATAAGAAAAAAACTGCGGTCTTTTAAAAGTAACACATATCTAAAATAAAACAGGCCAGTTTTTATAATGTTTGTCTCTTCTGTATACACGTTAAAAAATTAGCAAACTGAAAAAATATTAGCCAAGGAAATACATACCTGTACCACTAATATCCATAATCCTTAAAAATTTTCACAAAACTTAATACAAGAAACACTATAACCATTCAATGCGAGCACAAATTAAAGAGTGGCCAGTTCGGTTTATCTAGAGCAGGTAAAATCCTATTTTCGTTTGTTTGTAGTTTGCGAATACGTGTGAGATAAGGATTGGTGTACAGAAGGACATCTCCAGGGGAAGTCAGCTTTTGATTTATATAGGCCTTGAGATGATTGACAAACGTAATTTTTTTCAATTATGACCACCTAGATATTGAAAATGACCCACTGTGCGCCGTATGCTACTAAACGAAGATTTGTTTTTTGTAATGGAACGTAATCTTTTATGTGTTGATATACATTCATTGGTAAGACATTTGCCTCCGCGCCTGTATCCAATTTCATTAACAAAATTTTATTGGCAATACGGATTGGTTCATACCAAGATTTATCTTTTGCGCAATTTATGACATCTATATAAAAATTTTCAAAATTATCAGAATCACTTTCACTTACTTTGTAAACAGCGTTGACATTTTTTGCTCTGCAAACCAATGCGAAATGATTATATTTCCCGCAATTTTTACATTGCTTTCTATACGCTGGACAGCTCCCATAATTATGAGTTTGTCCACAGAATTTGCAGTCGATTATGTTTACTTGCCTACTGCTAATTATTTTATTGCTGCTCCCAGGAATTGACAAATTACTTGTTAAATGTTGCCTACGATTAGTATTTTTAGTTTTTAAGTTTTTATTCTGGCTATTAACTGAATATTGTTTACCTCTATAAGACTCCTTACTTACATTTTCTAATGCTAATACCTCTGATGATATATTTCGTGCTGAGCCCCCTCGTTGAAGATTTGCCTGTTGTATGCGTGCTAGCTCATCTGCTCTAGACATTTCTATAGCTTTATCAGTTGTTAATCCGTCAGTCTCCAGTAAGCGTGCTTGCAGTTTTTTATCTCGAACACCAAGTACAATGCGATCTCTTATCATTCGATTCTCTGCTTCTGTATAACCACATGACCGCACTATCTTTTTAATATCCATCAAAAATGAATCAAATGTTTCGCCTTCTTTTTGGTTTCTACTCCAGAAAACAAAGGTTTCATAGACTTCGTTCTTTTTTGGAGCACTCAAATTTTTAAATGCCTCTGTGTCTGATTGGTATTTCTTTTTTTCAGCTTCCGATAACTGTAACGTGTTGAATACCTCTATAGCAGCGGGACCAATAGCATTCAGGAATATAGCTACTTTCACCGGTTCTTCTTTTTTATCCAACTCTATTGCGGTGGAAAAAATTTGAAAATTTTGTTGGAATACTCGCCAGTTTTCTGCTAAATTTCCATCATTCACAACAGTAGTAATATAATTCCGGGGTCTTCCACGTGGTCTGTTTGCCTTTTGTATAGCTTTTAATCTTGTAATTTCCGACGATTTTCCCATGCACAAATTTTAATTTAATTCTACAAAACGTGATAAGCGATTACTATACCGACTGCGCCATGTATTAACAAAATAATTGATACCACTTGAATATTTTATATATACTAGTCTTTATTTACAGAAGGCTACTTACAGACTGAAGTGACAAGCTATCAGATTACTTGCATACATTTACCTATACATGAGTGTACATGAGTGTATATTATATATAGATAAATATTGACATGAGAGTGTAATCTTCTACGTATATTACAGCGGCAGCATAGTGAAACAAAACTGTGCATGGCTGCTGGCGTCGGCGTGTGTACAGGTACAGCTGTGGGGTGGCGGAGAACAGAGAGAACAGAAATATTCTCTCAGTCTCAAATCTTTGCTTCTTCCCGTCTATTACCTCCCGACCGCATCACCAAAGAACCATACAACTTGTGCATTTTTAGGGCCCAGATGAAGCTTCTTGTTAAGTATATGTTCTTTTCTATTTTTCTATTTCCCATAATCTGTTGACTTGTTTGTGCCTTAGCACGGAAACAGATCTTGCAGTTATGGATGAATTTTTTTATAAGACTGCGAGAATTCGTTATCCAATACCTTCGACGTAAGTAGGCTTGTGTTGACTGATTTCCTCCATGCAATGTCTTGAGGTGGGCATCTTGTATGATAAGTTGTGTGAGGTGGGATTGATGTGGTAGAATTGCTGGATGACGCCCTTCGTGAGGAAGTATTGAATTCTCCAAGCGTCCACCAACTCGTAATATGCCTTTTTCGTCAATAAATGGGTTTAGCGGTAGTAATTTGCTTTTTGCTGATACTGCTTTCTTTTGTTGTAACCTTTGAATTTCTTCTGCGAAGCCTATACGTTGAATATAACCAATTATAATATCGTGGGCCCTTTCAAGCTCCTGGCTTGAAGGATTCTTACCCGCCATGATATTGATATTTCTGCATCTGTCGATAAAGCGTTTGCAGTAGGCAATTACTCTGATGCATTTCTTTAATGATGAGAATTTGCAAAGGGGGATGTTTGGCGATACTATACTTGTTACCACCGTGATGTTCTTTTCGAGTAAGTCTTCGGAGCTATCGACTATTTGGATTGCTGGATTTGGCCAGCATTCTTTATTTAATTTAAGCCACGAGGGTCCGCTCCACCAGAGCTTGTGTTCCTTAATTTGGTCTGGTTTGACTCCTCGTGATGCGCAGTCTGCTGGATTATCATCTGTTTTGACATAGTTCCATTGATCTGGACTACTTGTTGCTCGAATCTTTTCAATCCTGGTTGCCTCAAAAATGGTTTGTTTCTTCTGACCAAAGGTATATCGTCGGGTTTATTAGCTCCAAGGTTTTTATGGATTGTTCCATTAATCTGCTTAATAATTCCGCACCGCACAGCTCCAAACGTGGGATTGTTAATTTTGATTTAACTGGGGCTACCTTAGATTTTGCTGTAAGTAGTTGAATTGCGGATTTTCCGGCTGTTGTTATTGATTTACAGTAGATGGCTGCAGCATAGGCGTGTTCAGATGCATCACTGAATCCATGTAGTTCTATTTTTTCAATATTTGGATCGTAATTTATCCATCGTTGGATTTTTAATTCTTCCAATTTCGACATTTTTTGTTGGTAATTTAGCCATTCAGACATTATTTTTGGAGGAGAAACTTCGTCCCAGGATATTCGTGATTTCCATAACTCTTGGATCATAAGTTTTGCACGTAATGTGACTGGCGTAATCCATCCAAGTGGATCAAAGATCTGAGCTATCTTTGATAGCATCAGTCTTTTGGTTAATATTTCTGTTGATATGCTGGCATTCACCTTGAAATGAAAAGTGCCCGATGTTGGATTCCAATGAATGCCAAGAGTTTTGATTGTTTTGGCTTCAGAGATTGTCAAAATTCCTTTTTCTCGTATATCCTCCGGTATTGTTTTTAAAATTTGTTGGTGGTTACTTGTCCACTTCCTTAATTTAAAACCACCAGCTCTTAGTAGACTTATATAAGTGCGGTTTGAAGTAGTTTAGTATCTTCCAACGTATTGCCTCCAGACATCACATCATCCACGGAAAAGTCTCTAAATACAATCTTACTGGCTTGAGGGTAGTTATCTTTCTCGTCGCTGGCTAGTTGTTGTATGGTCCGAACTGCCAGGAAGGGAACAGATGTTAAGTCACGGTTGTTAACTTATATTCCATCACAGGTTCATTCGGATTGAATCTCCAAAGTATTCTATGATAATTTTGATCTGCTTCCGTTAATTTAATCTGCCGATACATTTTCTCGATGTCAGCTGAGAAAACGTATAGATGCTTTCGCCAACGGAGAAGTATCTGATATAGGTCCGGCTGCAACCGAGGTCCGGCAAGCATGTTATCATTTAGGCTAATACCTGTAGAAGTTTTTGCAGATGCATCAAATACAACGCGTAATTTGGTGGTAGTGCTATCAGTCTTTAGCACTGTTTGGTGGGGGAGATAATGCGCATCTGCTGATGTTTCTTTTGGATTTTTGACCAACTCCATATGCTTTAAATATATGTATTCTGCCATGAATTTTTTGTATTCTTCTTCTATATATTTATTCGAGTAGAACTTCTTTTCGGTTTGGATTAGCCGGGCCAATGCCTGTTTTCTGGATTCTCCTAGCGGTTTCGATAATTCCTTAAATGGAATTTGAACAGTATATCGCCCATCTGAATTGCGAACATGAGTTTTTCGATAGTGTTGCTCACATGTATCATCGTCTGATTTGGTGCTGGACTCGGTTGGCGTTTCTTCAATTTCCCAGAAACGTTTTAATTGGTCATCTACATCCGTTTGGGATATCATGGCTACTAGTCTGACTTGTTCTTGCGTATGTGGTATCTTGCCGGAGATTATCCATCCGAATTCCGTGTTTTGTGCTAATATATTTTTATTTGATTTTCGGATTCCATTCAGCACAATGGTGGTGTACGAGTCAGATCCTATTATCATGTCTATAGGTCCAGGTTGATTGAAGGTTGGATCTGCAAGTAAACAATTTTTCCATGGTATGGAAACGGTAGAAACAGTACTTGGTAGTTACTTTGTCAGTTTTGGTAGTATGAGTGCCTCGACGTTGATCTGGAAAACTGATGAAAATCGTGGCTGAAGTTGAACGTCTGTGTCTGTGGCTCCTAACCCGGATAACTTGACATGAGTTTTTGTTCTAGGCAATGATAGCATTTGAACGGCCTGTTCTGTGATAAACGATGCTTGGGAACCTGTATCGATTAATATGCGTAGCAGTTCTTGTTTCCCGTTGGATGAGGTTGCCTTAATCAGGGCTGTAGCTAATAGCACCTCATTTCCTTGCTCTGGCAGCGTATTTTGTAAATGTAACTGTTTTGGCTTGCCAGAGTGATTTGGTGGGTGATGGAGAAGTGTATGGTGTGGCTTTTGGTATATACTGCAGTGACGGCGGCTTCTACATTTCTCGTCATAAATTGCTTCGTCTTATGGCCTCATTGCGTTGTTGGGCATCCAGGGATAGGAATTCTGCGCAATTGTAGATTATATGCGATACGCGATAGTGCGTGTACCTAGTGTAGCCTAGCGCGTATATGACCTAGTATGCAGATTGGTATTTGTACCTTGGTATGCTATAAGACTACGGGCTGTAGTCTCAAGCCTCTCCTAGCCTAAAGGGCGGATCATAACCTTCTCGTGGTCCACTACTGTCACTTTTTAAGTGATAACTAGTGGGAGCCCGCCGGCGATGCCCGGCGTCAGTGTGTTATGTGCCAGAGGGTAAGGGGAGGGGTTGGCTATCATTTAAGAGAAGAATGAAGAGAATCGGTCAAGAGGGTGAGGAGCAATGGACAAAAGAGTGGAGACATGTCGGAAAGTTTTTTTGTATATGGACTATAGATTGTCATGGTAGGGTGGGTGACGGGGTTAAGGGGAGGAAGAGATGATTGCCTGTTTGTAGAGAGAGGGGTTGGCTACCATATGCAAAAAAAAATAACAGAAACAGTAAAGAGGGTGAGGAGCAATAGACAAAAGAGTGGAATCAATTCTGGTTTTTACATGTTCATAATACGCGCGCCGAGACCTTTCCGTTCTCTGTTTGTGTGTGTGTCTATGTGTGTGTGTGTGTAACTCTATGTCGACGCGCTCTCAGTGGTTAAAAAAGAAATGTTCGTATGGCAACCCCACGAAGGATCTACCCGATCCGTTCCATTTTCGAAGTTAAATTTGCTATTTTGCTAAAAGCCTGTATGCACCGAGACCTTCCCAAAAATTCCACATGCCGGGAAGAATCTTGGAGCAGGAAACTAATGGAGTAGGCATTGTGTATAAAATATGTGAACATGAGCGTAACCCAAGGTATATAGAATTCATGTTATTCCCATTACGAACCATGTTCCACCATTAGGTGATGTAATATCGTGAAATGTATAGGAAAGCACGGTACAGGGAACACAATACGCTCTCTGCTCTCTCTGTCTTTCCTATAAACATGCAAATACAGTCACACAATTACGTCACAGGCTATCAGCTTCAATGTGTCGAAATTCTAATGGGAATACTTGTCGTCTATCTACCTTTAGCGTAACCAAAATGCCGGCTTATTTGTGCGTGAAGTTCGGCCATATTAGAGCAGCCTGACTGTCAAATTTCAAAGCGGGAACTTGGTACTTTGGTACTTTTGGTTATCTTGTTTGGAAACTGACGCATGAACGTAGTAAGATACAGGAAAACTAAAAATTTCCCAATTAACTTGGACTTGAAATAAATACTTACATAGTTTTTCCATCAGTATCTGCTCAAACAAAATTCCCAATGAATTTGTTCAATGAGAACATGTATTTTGCATATACATATATATATATTTTTAACTACGCGATTATCTAATAGATTTCGCCTTGTATCATAGTTCCACTTAAATAATATTTAAAACTTCTCGCCATTAATGAGCATGACGACTCAATATACCGACAAAGAGCCTTCCCACACGATAAGTTTTTAGGGAAGGAAGAAATTTCCTTCAAAATGGATGAACCTAATTTTCTTGCAGTAGTATTGGATTCTGCCCGTACTCCGGATCGAAACTTGGTACCACGAAATTTTTCCTACCCCCGAAAACTCCTCACCGGTAAAAACTGCCAAAAACATCCTCGTGTGGGCTATGGCAAAGTTCTTGACTTCACTGGTGTACCTACGCAACTTAAAAGTGGTTACGTTCTATCACGGTTCATGTCAACTTCATTTAGTTTCCTGCTCGAAAGGAAGTAAGAACAAATCACGATTTTTTGGAAGCCTGCTATCCCTTGGAAAATGCTAAAATTTGGAAAATTTCGCGGAAAAATGTGTAAACTTAGAATATATAGCAAACAGGAATGGTGATAAGCCAGATTTTGCGTAATGAATTTCTGGTTGGTAGGCCATGTTGTATATGTATTTACACGCCATCCCTATTATAAACAACTTGTCAATTTGCAAAAAGTAAACAAAGGTTTTGTGCGGTAAAAAAAAGTTCTTTTTCTACTTTATTTTCAAATAATTCACATAATTAATTTATATAAATCTTTGCTCCTATTAACAAAAAAGATAATTTAGTTAGTGCAGTTGCCTGAATCATGATTTTCCAATTTATAATCCAAATTATATTTGCAAGCACTGACCGAGCACTTCATTTCTGTTTTTTTTAATTGATATGAAGGTTTTAATAGGTTCTAGTGGCACTATACAATAAAATAAATAATAAATAGTTTTGAAAATAATTGCTTCAGTACTTTTGTTAAATTTCGCAAAAGACTTTTAAATTGAGTAAACCCGTTCTCAAAACAAAAGCACATTTGACAATCATGGCTCAATTTGGTCCCACGCATCTCAATTACTCCTATGTATGATGCCCTGCTCTTGAAAAATTACGCTCATGTACACAAATTATACACGATTCACCCATTCCTGTTTTCTATATATTCTATGTTCGCCATTTCGTGCCATTTCTCTGCGCTATCTCTGTGTTCCTATAGAAATTTATATCCATTAGTCACGAAGTTACGTCACAGAACTTGTGCCAAAATTTTAATCGGAATAACTTTTATTCTATATAGCTTGTATTTAAACACTGTCTGAGAACGCATCAACGTAGTGAGCTGACATTTTGTATACGATATTTTTGTAAATATAGTTCACTTAGAATGGTGAAATTGTGCGCACATACACACATGTGTTTCATACAAATATTTAATATAATTTGGGCCAGATCGACCGATTTGCTATTTCATGTGGCACAAAAAATATTGTTTTTCTGTATGTCAGAGTTTGAGCAAAATTTATTACATTAAAACATATAAAACACAACCAAACAGATGAAATCTTACACCCGAAAATCGAATAAAATTAAGAAAATTTATTTCTCGTGTTCAAGTGATAATTTAATCGCTTATAAACACTTTTATAAGAAATTAAACTCATTCCGACTTTAATTTTCAAAAGGTTATTTTTACCTGAATCGTGTATATGGGCAAGAGAGACGGAGCAGGGTAAACGCTATCTTGACTTTATTCTTCCTGCGGTGATAGCATCTGCAGCCAACATAAAAACATGAAAAACGAAAACGTGCAGTAAGCGATTTTTTTGTTGTTGGTAGCTCCAACTCTGCCATAGCGCGAAAGAGAAAACTATATAAAACTCGTGCCATTCTTTCCTATAAGGAAATGACAATACGCTCAGTCGAAGTCGACGCTGAGATGAAATTTGTAATTAAATTAAAGCTTCAAACTGCTTGAACAAACCAGAAGTTCCGACTTCTGTCATTGAACTGAAGTTGTTGACCACAGCCAGCACCACCTTTGCACTTTGAACACAGTTTTGTTTCAGTAGCATTCGCAGTGGAGGTCGAAGTTGCAATTGTATCTTACCATATGCATTTCCCGACTGATCATCTGTCCGTTTATCGGATATCGATAACTTGAGAATGCGTGTACTTCGAGAGTTGAAATTTTGCACACTGGCTTTAAAAAAAAACAAAAAGTTAAGTTAAATCGGGTATCTCTTTCATGGGGCTGCCTTCAAAAATTGCATCTACGCAGTGAGCTGAAATTTTGTATACGATTTTTTTTATAGACATAGTTCACTTAGAGCGCTGAAAGTAAACAGATGGCCTTTTTCATAAAAATAGTAATTAAAATCCAATGGACCAATTCTAATCAAAATTACTATCAGTTATAAAAGTGGACTTGGTTTAGCAATAAATCCGTCATATATAAAAAAAAAAATTAAAAAAAAAAAGCACTGTGACTCGAACCCATACCCGCCCTACTCGAGGACTTTGACCTAGCGCCTGATTGACTGAGCCAAACTTCCTTATTTAACTTGGACTATAAATATAAATTTAAATCGAATTGTGTTCGATATCAAAGCTATACCTACCGACGCGACGCTTAAAAATGAATCGTGATTGTTTCAGATTTGATAGGCAAACCCCTTACAAAATGCAGGGACTTGAATACTTTGAAACTCGATATCTCCTGAATGATAAGAGGTAATGACTTCAAATAAATTTTAGAAATTAAAGGAGATAAGTAGCTATAATGCTCTTCTGCAATGCAACTCCCTATAGTTCAACGGGGCGCTGCTAGGAAGCGCAGACTGCAAAAATAACTGTTTTTCGTCCTAAATCCCCCCAAAAATTGGGGGAGGGGGGAAATTTTTGTTATTTCTGTAATCTACTCATCGAGACCTTTCCAATGAGCCCCTACTTGTTGGGATATGTTCGAAAAATGAAATCGTTATTTTTTGAGATTTTTTGATGAAAATGCTTGATTTTGCCAATCTTGGCTGGACTTGTCGAACTTAAATGCTTGTAGAATTTGAAGGAAGTAACCGAATTGGCTCAAATAAATTTTAAACCATTAAGCAGGAATGTCGAAAGCGATTTCTTGAAATCGACGGTCCAGTTGCTTTCTGTGGGCGCCGCCAGGAGGCGTCTAATGGACGCTACCTTTCCAGGACATTTCAATTTTTTTTAATAGGAAAATAAAATCTGGGAATACTGAAATTCGGTATAGACAATCCTTTTATGATCCTCTTTAAAGAAAAAAATTAAAAATTTGAATAACTGTTATTTCATGGAACGAAATTTCCAAATTAATTTTCCGGACCCAAATTTGGGGCTCGAAATTTTGATATTTCGTAAAGTATGTCGGAGGAGTTTGAAAATATGCTCAAAAAATCAGAAAAAAATCGTAATAAAAATTAAGCTAAAAAATTTGCATATTAATTAAAATATAACGGGATTTTTAATTAATTCCTTTTAATTCCTTAATATGAGCATGGAAATTAAATGACATAATGAAACAATATTTTAAACCGTTAGTCGGATAGCTTTGAAAAAAATACAACAAATTAGGGACAGTAGTATACTACTTTTATATTTATAACGGGACTTATACGATTGCTATAAGTTCCGTTAAAATTAAAACATTTCAATCATACGTATATAAATGAGAAACGAATCTAATTTGAAACTAATTTAGCGAACCATACAAATTTATTTGGTTAGTTATTCGTAAACTACTTTGAATAATGACTTGTAGTTTTTTTTAGATGAAAGCTAACAAATTAGAGATAACACTAAGCGAAAAAAAGTGGCTTAATTGTTGCAGGATATAAAAAAAAGATGGCGCTGAATGTAATGTAATGACCGATGAAAAATAGTATCATACAAAACTCATCGGCGAATCGGTAATTAGAATTGGATCGGGGTTTAGTAAAATGATTTATTTTTAGGATAAATAGGGGTTGTAACTAACTACCCCTGTTGAGCCCTCCTTGAAAATTTCATTACTAAAAAAATGATTTGAATTTTTTTTTTTTTTTAAATCCAAATATTTTACCGTTTTTATCTCCACCCCCCCAACCAGTTCAAACCAACCCTTAAATTTACACCCCCCGTAATGCCACATATCGTAGCTATATTGTGAAAAAGGAATGATTGAAATTGAACCAACACTTACAGAAAACGATCGACTTTGGTGTGTGAAGAAATTTTGAAATTTTTTAAAATAACCCGTAAAATGGTCAATTTGGTCGTCTTCCACCACAAAAGAGATGCTATAAAATTTTTAAATATAAACGATAGAGGATGTTTGTAGTATGAAATCGCATCTACATTTTGTCCCATAAAGTTAAATGTAATTAGTTTTCCGATCGAGCTAATAGTTTAGGAGAAAACTTAATAATAGTAGAACGACCTCGTTTTACAGCATTTTTTGCGGTTTTTTGCCATGGAAATATGTAAAACTGTATAACGGAATAACGGTGCTTCGGAGGAATTTTTTTGTAAAGATGAAAAAGTTTTGTAATTGAACACTTATGCCTATGATTGAAAAAAAATTGAAAAAATAACTCATATGTAGTAATGGGGTATATGGGACCCAGATGAGGAAAAACTTTGAACTTCGGGAGTAAAAGCTGAGTGAGAAAATGTCTCAAATTAGAAAGGAAAACATTCTAGTATATAGAGAATTTTGTTATCTTTAATTTGAATGTAAAATTTTTTCTGTACGGGCATCCGTTATGATGCAGGGTCCGACAAAGTGAAAAAGTGGTTTTCAGGTAAAATGTAAAAGGGTGTAAAAAATACACTACGAAGTATTTCGGATTGAAATGTGAAATACGCTATTCGATAGAGCTCAGCGGGGGCTTTAATTAGACACCCCACATGCCATATTTGGGGCTTTCAGGGGTGGGGGTAACTACCCCCACCCCAGAAAACCCCCCCCACCCATAATTTTTTTTTTCATAACTTTAATCCTTTTATCGAACTAAAGACAAATCTGAAGTTATTTTTTTAATCCGTCGCCCCCTCACCCCTCCAGAGCTAGTTTTAGTTTAGATTCAAAGGGTGAACTTCCCTTGTTCACAGTTTTCACAAAACTACCCCGATTTTGATTAGACATAGCTACTTACAACCACGAAGGTGTTATCTTTCGATAATGATTTGGTTTATTTCATTCTTTTGGATGGCTTCGGCGAAAAAAGGATCCAACTGACCATAATCCCAGATTTTGGGGGTGTGAAAAAACAGCGGGTAGATGAAAATTGAATACCCTGTTAAATCAACCCAGTAGCACCCTTAAGCGATATTAGTAGACAAATCGATAGTCCTCGAAGGGATCTTTCATTTGGCACACTAAAAATTTTCCTCGGACACCCCCCTCCCCCGCTACACCCTCTAACATTTTATGTTACGTTTTACCTCCCCCCACCCACAAAGAAGGATGGAGGGGGGTGAAATTTAAGATTTGAAAATTTTGAAGTGTTCTCTTTCCAACGATACCCCACTCGACCTAGTGGAGTTGGAATTTCACTTGTAATCGGCCGGGAAAGTGACCCTTACGTTTTTCGAAAATCATAAAGTTTAGATGAAAAATTTTCGAAATTTGAAAAAAAAATAATATCATTCTATGGTAAATTATAAAGTGAATGTATGCAAGAAATTTGATCCCCCTGTGAAAAAAACTGCGGAATCTAGAGCGATTTAAAGAAAACGGCATTGCCCCACGTTCCGCCCTTTTGTGGGCGTTTCGAAGAAATTGTTTTTCTAAATTTTTGATATTTTATAGCCACGCCCATAGGCTTTCGAACAAATCTTAAATCATCCCGCTAGACCCTCAGGAAGTTGAGAAATAAGTGAAAATCTGAAATGATGAAAAACTGCTTGAATTTCGAAATCTATTTCGAATTTCGAATATTTTCGAAAATCAAAAGATTGCTTATTAAAAGATCTATCAGCTATCAAAATTTTATCCCCCTACTCCTTAAATCACTCGAGTTAGAGTTAATATCGAAAATACCCCCCACCCTATTTTTCTCCCCACCCAAATGTCCAAATGAACTGAAACTTGAAAAAATGAGTTTAGAATAAAAAGTTCTATCAAAAAAGTGCTATAATTAAAAAATCGTACGATTCAAATAAAAGTTATTCAAATTCGAAAATGTCCAACTTTAACCATAATAAAAGTAATTTTCGAATTCGAATTTTATACCCATTTATAGAATGGAGTAAATTTGAATATATATTTAATTGAAATATGAAATTTTTATAAAAATCCAACAGTAATTAAAAAAGTTTTAGTATCAAAAACTTTTTCAATTTTTTCACTCATCACTCGTTACTATATATGATATGATTAAGCCCGAACGGAGGTACCAGTAACGTCTAAGAGACTGCATGAAGATTCATACGATCATGATCATGCGATACGAAGCCATACCAATTGGGTAGCCGACATTGCTAACTTGGTACTACGGGAATGAGGAGCCCCAAATAGTGCTGCATTAGTAGCAATATTTGCGTCATCATTGGGAAAGCCCCCTTGTGGGAGCATCGTAGTTGTTGCCCATATGCGGGCAGAGTGAGATTTTCTGAGTCTGCATGACTTAGGCGAACATTCTTCTCTAAACAGAGTAGTTAGTTCTTTTGTATAATTGCATACTGCGTCCGTGAATTTGAGGAGTGGTCGCTTATTATTGTATGCTTAGAGGATTGGCTCTCGGCGTGGAGTTGCGCTAAATCAACCGGATTCCGTGACCCACAGACCGGAAGAGATATTAGGTAAGTCTCGCTTCGACCAGTAAGTCCAATGTCAAGCATGCACTGACATAAACTGGTACTCTTGAAACAGAATATAATATATTCTGCCTCTTGAGGGCGCTGATTGTCGCTTGTCTACTAATCCGTGCATTTAGAGTGCCGTGAGATTAAGCCATAATGGCAGGTGCTCACGTAAAACCATGACAGCTTCTGTAGATTATATGCATCTTTTGGCAATAACGACATTTCTGATCGGCTGTTGTTAAGTAGTTGCGTACAATAGGAGATATAGGTCTCTCAGAGTGCCTGAATTGTTGCCTTTGGGAATGATGATTACGATTCTTATTCTCACCTATGGCTTCTAAAGATTGGAATCTTCTTGTGAGGAATATGTAAAATACTTCATATGATGGATTTTTTTTTGCACTTGCATGGGATTGCTCATATAACTTCAGCGTCTCATAATCGAACTTTTGTAGCATAAGGTGTATTATTATTGGAGCCCAACTTGTAGTGTCTACCCCGAGATTCGTTATTCCATACAAACACTGCTTCATTGTGTCGTGAATTCTTTTAAGCCCGTTAGATGATTCCACTTCTAATTTGGGTAATGTCAGAATGTGTACTTATAGCAATTTTCTCTTATTTTCAAATCGTTCCTTTATAATCTCCTAAGCCATCGTATAATTGTTGTCAGAGATTTCCAAGTGATTCAAGAGCTTGCCTGCTTCGCCTTTTAGGTTTGTTTTTAAATATTGCATTTTCTCGACATTTGCCAATCTTTTGTTGCAGTGAATTAGTCTCATGAATATGTCGTGAAATGCAGTCCAAGTTTTTTTCCTTCAAATATAGGAATGCTTAGACGTGGGAGGCGTACATCGTTTTCAGCTGCGTTGGTTATATTTGTTGTTTTCTTCTCTTGAAGTTCAATAACCATTCCCATATAAGTGCTCCTTAGTTCATCAAATTCGTTATTCGTGTATGGCACGTCATCGGTGTCTTCATGATACATCAGAGTTTCATCATGTAGGGATTCCAAATATCTCCAATCTTCGGTTAGCGTTTTGCAATAAAATTCTATGGTATTATTACTCATTTCGTCATCCACATTTATTTGTTGTAATTGTTTACGAAATGAGTCAATGCGAATTTTTTCCTTTTTGCAACGTAGCGAATTTACCTTCTCATCAACATTTTTTATATTATCTTCGGTATTTGCCCCATTCTCTGACGTATCGGTAGTCACCTTTGGTGTTGTGAAATTTGATGAGCCACTTAAAGCGGCAGCGTAGGCGCTGAGCTTATCAATTGCTTTTTGTTTTGCCGTCTCCACTTGCTTGTAATAACTTTTGGTGAAGTACTCGTGCTCTGGACAATTTAATGCGACGATCTCTTGATGTTTTTGGCTGAATGTCTCCCAGAGGTTGTTAATCGTTTCTCTTTCTTTTTTATGAAATTCTCTGTCCTCCTATCAATGGGCTCTTTTCTTATTATTTCTAGTTGATCGCATTTGGCGGTACCAGTTTTTACTTGCTGTGAACCGAGTTTTTATTGTCGTAGGTCAGTTTGGAGTTGAATATTGTTTTGTAAGACGATATTACACTTACACTGCTTCTGTTGTTTTTTTTTTACGTAGTTTTCTTTTAAGAACTCGGGCGGTTCTTTATATTTACTTTTGGATTTTAATAGGCTCGAAGGACCATGTATAGCTCAATGATAGATGAGCGGACCGATTTGGATAGGTGTAAGGTATATTACTTGCGCTTACCACTGGTGGGGGCGCGATATAATAACTTGGTTAGGATAGGCTATGGATGGGACGTAGAATGAACTTCTTAGTGACTGTAGGAAAACTTTATTATCACTGAAACTGTTCTTACAATATATCGATTTATATATATTTTGAGAACTACATACTAAGCAATAATTATATTTATTAATGGGCAGCGAGTAACGAACTGTGAATTATGCCTATATCGATAATTTGCTTTTTCAACAATCAATTGCTCAATACAATTGATTAATTTAAATAACTACATACTAAGCGGAAACTGTTAATGATTTTGCAATTGGAATTGTTGCTTTTAGGTCAATATATGCTGGTTTGAGACATGTTTTCTAAACAAATACAATTTAAAATTTTCATTTTGAACTTCAACCATTTTTAATTTGGAGGGATAAATAGAACCGGTTAATTAGTATAGAACACCACGATATTTACTTGGTTCAAATTCTTTACGTTATAGAAAAAATTCGCTAAGCTCAACCACTATTCACGCCCGAAGGTAATCTGAACCTGCTACTCAAAATGTTCTTCTCTTGGGATCCACACATTTCATCTTCTCACAACAAATACACACTTATACTATCCCTAAATTGCCGGCCATAAACCTACCCGAAATCATTTACGCTCACAATTGGTTCCAAGAATATTTTAATAAACACTTTGAGATGCCGATACTATTACCCATGAATAGTGGAAGACAATTTGCCCTTCATTTATTACCTTTGTCGCCAGGAGGGATTTTTGCTGATTACCTGCAGCATTAGTGATGTGTTGTATCGCTAGCTTTTTGAACCTCAGTCGAGCCAGCTGAACCTGGGTAGGATCAATCTGAAGTTATCATGACTACTCCAGGTCATTTTCTTTTGTATGTATTTGGGCAGTAAGCCATGCCTGCCCCTGAAAATGAAAGTCAGGGCATCGTTTACCTTGTCCATATGTCCAGGCAGTAACAAATTAGTGAGTGAAGATATGTGAGACTGACGCCTAAGTCTGAAAGCATAGCGCAGGCTGGCCTTGAACGCACATTCTAGCTTTTTTTTTTAGGCAGGGGACGCCATCCCAAGCACGGAGGCCATAGCGGCCTATTGTACTGTCCTACTAGAAGCTCATTCACCAAAACCTTCCTGTCCTCTTAATGAAGCGCATCAGGTCTTGGTGAGGAAGGTTTTTCAGCTCATCCACAGATTGAAGGGCAAACCCTACAGTATCCAGTCTGCTCCGGGCGAAGGCCGGACACGCGCACAAAAAGTGTTCGGTTGTCGCGGGCTCTCCCTCTAGGCAGAACAGACACTCAGGGCTGTCAACAACTCCAATCCTTGCTAGATGAGCGTGACATGAGCTGTGGCCGGTGAAGATGCCAACCACAGTTTTACATTGTTTCCTTCCGAGTTCCATGAGAAAATTGGAGATATTCCCATTAGGCCCATCAAGAAACAGTTTTGTACACCTGCAAGTACTCAGGTTTGCCTATCTCTGCTGATGCTTCCTATGAACATCCGCTTTGAAGAGAGACCCGCTACTCGAGGTGGCAACGCCTACGGCGGGTTCCGGTCCGAGCAACGAAGAATCAGAGCCAGCCCTAGCTAAAAGGTCGGCCCTTTCATTCCCAATGATCCCCATGTGACCAGGAACCCACAGAAGAGATACCTTGTGTGGATACACAACTTATCCACAGACGACCTGCAATCCCCCAGTAACGTAGATGTTATCCGAATGCCATTCAGAGCCATCAAGGCTGCCTGACTATCCGAAAGGATAGCAATGTCTTTCCCCTTGATTTGCATGTTAAGGGCTAACTTCGCTGCCATTGATATGGCGAAGACTTCAGACTGGAAAACAATGGTGTGTTTTCCAAGTAGTGATGGGCGATGTTTTAAATTAATCGATGAATGATTACCCCGATTAATAGATCAAAACTAATCGAATATTCGGTTAATCGCCGCATGCAAAATATCTTACAAGGTCGGAATAATGCCAAATTTTTATGCGTATTTACTTTACCGTCGCGTCGTCGGTCGCCCAATTTAGTTCAATCGATAAATATCGTGAAAGTAATATATCAGGAGCTCACAGTGTTATTCACTGACACGGACTTATTGAAGTAAGTAGAGAAATTTTCCTTACTTCCCCGCGAAAACTTCTAAGCGAATCAATAGTAGGCATTATAATTAAATAGTAATCCGACACTTTATTTTAAAAGTAACTTTATTAATTAATATTAATACGTAGGTTGCCTTTTATATTTCGGGATTTGGCAACCTCGTTGTTGCAATTTGTCAACTGACAGCTCTATCGTAAAGTTAGACGTTTTTGAGGTTATACGTACTCAGAACGTTTTGACATACGAGCGCTATTTGTGTTGTTTACATTAAGTTAAAAGCTTAATCTTCCTCAAAAATGGAATTAAATCGTGAACATTTTCGTGCGATTATTTTTTACAACTTTCGACGTGGATTAACTCAGCAGCAGTACATGAATGAACTTAATTCAACTTTTGGTGATGAAGCTCATCAAGGACCAGTGTTTATCGATGGTATGGTGAATTCAATCGTGGTCGGAGTTCACTCCAAGACGAATTTCGTGAAGGTCGTCCAAAATCAGTTGTTGTTCTGAAAAACATTGATGCTGTGCGCGAACTGATATTGCAAGATCGTCATGTGACCTATCGTGAGATAGAGACAACCTTAGGCATTAGTGGGACCAGCATACACTCAATATTGCATGAACATTTAACTGTCAAAAAAATTTGTTCGCGTTGGATCCCACACAATTTGTCAATCGCTCAAAAAAAGGCTCGTGTCGATTGGTCGAAAGAAATGCTCGAAAAAATACGATCGCGGTGCTTCAAAACACGTCTATGACATCGTGACAGGTGATGAATCGTGGATTTACGCGTATGAGCCCGAAAGTAAACAGCAGTCGACTGTATGGGTGTTTCAAGATGAGCCAAATCCAACAAAAGTTGTTCGTGCACGAAGCACTTCCAAGCAAATGGTCGCATGTTTTTTCGGAAAAACTGGACATGTCGCAACCGTACCACTAGAACAACGCAGAACAGTCAATTCTGAGTGGTACACAACAATTTGTTTGCCAGTTGTCTTCCAAGAAATCAGGAAAACTAACCGCCGAAGACGGATCACTCTTCACCACGACAATGCGAGCTCTCACACATCGGCTCAAAACAACTGCATTTTTGAGCATCCAAAACATCGATTTGATGAGTCATCCAGCCATATAGTCCTGACCTTTCACCAAATGACTTCTTTTTATTCCCGTACGTAAAAAACAAACTGAGAGGTCAACGTTTTTCGACACCTGAAGAAGCGGTTGCTGCATTCAGAATGCAATGTTTTGGAGACACCTCAATCAGAGTGGAAAAAGTGCTTCGACAATTGGTTCAAACGCATGCAAAAAGTGTATAGATCTTCATGGGGAATATTTTGAAAAACAATAAAGTGATTTTCGATGATTGATATTTGTTTTTGTTCTCTAATCCCAAAATATAAAAGGCAACCCTCGTACAATGTTGACGCGAGCTAAAGCAACTTAAGACTAAATTCTATCTACAGTATTATACAATTCTGAGTTTCATTTCTTATCTGAAAAGTTATGCTTACTTAGCTATTAAACAATCAAGACTTTAGCTGCAGAAAGATCCCGAGTAAACATCATGCATTCCGATTACCATAGCATATAAACGAAACATGATACTCTGGCGGGGCATTGCGATAGTGCAGATAATGTTATTAAAAAAATAATAAGTTCACATTGAATAAAGGAAAATATTTGAATCACAAACAAAATATTAATTTCCTTTGCTACCTTGCATCTTTAATAATACTTCTTCAAGAAGGCTTTTTTTTTCAGATTTTTCGGCACATCAGCACAAACGAAATTTTTTTGGTAGACATATTGGATTTTTGAAGAAAACACTTGTTTATCTACTCCACTGAACGTTTAATTATGTAAAAACAAAAATTAAAACTAATTACATAAAGAGGCCGACGCGTTTCGTCTGACTAGGACATTATCAAAGGCCGAACTGATCTTACTGGTTTACATGCATATGAATATGTTCTGAAGTACCTAACTAAATTACAGAGAGTAAAAGCATAGAGAGAAAAAATTCACAATTAAACTGAGAGGCTACATATAAATTGGGGATTAAGGAGGGGGCTTCTATCCGTAAAGTCTATTTGATCATTGACCAAAAAACAACATCGTCTTTCGCTTTTCTAATTTCCAAGATTTCAAATTTGTCCAAAGTCGGGTCAGAATTTAATCTGTGCATAATCTCAAGGTCGTTTATAGAACAACTGTGTCCTGTTTCTTTAAGATGCTTAGAGAGACCCGAAGCAGGGTTAGCGGACTTAGAAGATTTGATGTGCTCACTAAAACGCGTATTAAAAGATCTTCTGGTTTTTACCTATGTACATCGCATCACAATTACCACAATTTATTTTATATATCCCACTACTTTCGTATTTATCTAGTTTGGGCCTTATTTTTTTGTTAAAGATAAAATTTTTTATATTATTTTTATTAAAGAAAGCTGGAGATATGTTGCATCTTGCCATGGGTTTTCGCAAGAGTTCAACAGATTTGTTGATATATGGTATTTTCTTCCAAGTATTGGCCATGTCAGTACCAGCTCTTTTATCAGGAAAGACAGACTTTACAGCACCTTTACGTAATTTCACCTTTAGTAAGTTATGAATTATTTTAGGTTTATATCCGTTATTGATGGCTATTTTCTTAATGGTTTGAAGTTCAATTTTAAATTTTTCGGAGTTCAATGGAACATTCAACAATCTATTTAGCATAGAGTGGAATGCCGCCATCTTCGTGTTCCAAGGGTGTGCTGAGTCAAAGGGAATTACGTTATCACAGAATGTATTTTTTCTAAATATGTCAAATTGCAGTTTATTATTCTCTAGTGAAATCGTCAAGTCTAAGAAATTTAGTTTCTTATTACCTAATTCTATTGTAAATTTTATACAGTCGTCTAATTTATTTAAAACAAGATTAACAAAGTTTTGTAATTGTCTGTCTGTTCCCAACCAAATACAGAAGACATCGTCTACATACCTTATCCAGGTAAAGACGAGCCTCAGTAAAGGGTTTCGAGAATTAAAGAGAATGGTCTCAAGAGAATCCATGAAGAATTCAGCACAAAACGGAGAATACGCTGAACCCATAGCAAGACCATGGTTCTGAGTGTATATTTTGTTGTTGAACATAAAGTAATTTTGCTTAATACAGAGATTAGATAAATTTATCAATTGCGATGCTTTTGCGGGGTTATCCACTTTTTGAGAGATCTTATCATTCAACATATCCATCAGTTTACCAACGGGAATTGAAGGGAAAAGGCTGGATACATCAAATGACACCAATTTTGCGTTCAGAGGTATGGTAAGATCTTTTGTTCTATGGATAAGTTCCGTATAATTCTTATAGAAAAGTTTGGTTTGAAATTCAACACCATAGGGATTAGTGTGTTCAATTTTTTAGCCAATTTCTGAGCAGGGGCATTAAACGAAGAAGAAACAGGACGCAGAGGAATGCCAGCTTTATGCAATTTAGGTAAACCGTACAGTAGAGGAATAGACGGGTGGCTGTTTCTCAGTCTAAACTTATCCTTATTATCAAAAACATGGGTTGAGCTATTAATTGCACTAAAAATATCTCGGTTAAATTTAATTGTTGGGTCTGAATTAATTTCATCAACATGCATTGATGTTAAACAATCATTCATTTTCTTAAGGTAATCAGCTTTATCCATAATGGTTAAAGAGTTTCCTTTATCTGCTTTACTGACAATTAAATTATTGTTCGATATTTTCTTCTTAATTGATTTTAAAATTATTAAATCCCTACTGTCGGCCTGATCATAATCTTTAATAGATTTAATTACCCTAACGCATTCAGATTTACCAACTAAATCGTCATTTTTAAAAGCTGCATCTGCATGGACCGCAAGGCTGATAAGCTCCGAGCTATTTGTTTTTAAAATTGGCGCAAATTTACCGCCTTTCTCCAAAAGATTATTCTCACGGGTAGAGAAGCTAAACGATGACATATTTACGAGACGGGGATAGAAGAACATCACATCACAGCTGGCATCAGTTGAGTTGCTTGTAGCTCTTATCGCATTATTACGCAAGCGTGAAAATTTTGATTTCTGCCTGAGATATTGGTTGTAGGTCAATAACCTGGCTCTCTCATTGCACTTGTAGTGTAGGTGGTCGAATTCCAGCGGATGAAGGCGAAAACAGAGTTCAGAATGGATGACCTTGAGATGCACACTGATGTTATCACGAGTTCTATAGTGGTGTTTTAATTCTTCATTTAACCAAATTATTTTTGCTTTATATGTAGCCCTTTTGCTACGATAATTATGTGTGTTGCATTTTATGTTGATATATTTAAGAAATATTTTGTATTGTCGGCACATACTATTAAACCAAATGTGGTTGTTAGTGTACTTGAATGTAAGCAGAAGCCTTTGGTAAAAAACCATTAACTGGTGGTTTAGTGAGCACATCAAATCTTCTAAGTCCGCTAACCCTGCTTCGGGTCTCTCTAAGCATCTTAAAGAAACAGGACACAGTTGTTCTATAAACGACCTTGAGATTATGCACAGATTAAATTCTGACCCGACTTTGGACAAATTTGAAATCTTGGAAATTAGAAAAGCGAAAGACGATGGTTGTTTTTTGGTCAATGATCAAATAGACTTTACGGATAGAAGCCCCCTCCTTAATCCCCAATTTATATGTAGCCTCTCAGTTTAATTGTGAATTTTTTTCTCTCTATGCTTTTACTCTCTGTAATTTAGTTAGGGTACTTCAGAACATATTCATATGCATGTAAACCAGTAAGATCAGTTCGGCCTTTTGATAATGTCCTAGTCAGACGAAACGCGTCGGCCTCTTTATGTAATTAGTTTTAATTTTTGTTTTTACATAATTAAACGTTCAGTGGAGTAGATAAACAAGTGTTTTCTTCAAAAATCCAATATGTCTATCATAAAATACTTCCACCAAGTGCCAACAGTGAATACAATTAATCACATTAAAAGTGAAATTTTTTTTATTTGCTCTTCCATCACACAACCCATTTGAATTTGGGTAACAAGTTTTAAGTCATGGTTTTGACTCAAACAAGCTCTTCGACGCGCTTTCCTGATAATCTACTTCTTTCAGTTATCACTTGTCCAGCCTTCAAAATAATCTTTCGGCTGGTACAGAAGTTGCTGGTGCTAAAACGAATTTCTCAGCAATTATGGTTAAGTGTTTGTATTTGTACACATTTTGTTTCCAATATATCATAGGATCGCATTCTAAGCTATTATGCGGCTCACACAGATATTGTTTTCGTTCATCATTTAACGGATATTTCTCGTATTTATTCTTTTTCGATGAGAGATTTGAGTCCTGACCATAAGGGGCTGCTATTTTGTTGGAATAGTACAAGGCTGTACATTTAATTAAAAAGTCCGTAAGTGTTCTTCGTGTTTGCTTGATTCCTTTATAAGATAAGATTCATTATTTCTTAATATGCTCGGCCACACATTGAAAATGTTGAAAATTAAGTTTTTACTTTCTTAGACATAATCGATTAGGCAATTAAACTCGATTATCGCGTTTTCTTTCCGAAAATTAATCGAACTGATCGATTAATCGATTCTAATCGCCCATCGCTACTTCCAAGTGTGTACTCCATCCCAATATCAGGCTCAGGAAAGTAGACACCCGCCCCAGCTCTCTGAGTGAGAGAGCCGTCGGTGAAAATTTTTAGAGCGGACTGGGGAAAGGCTCGATAAGGCACTTGCCTCAGTCCACGCTTCCCTTACAGGGAAGCTCACAGAGAAGCGACACCCAAAACGAAGCTCAGGTACCATCGCATCACGTGGCATACTGGCCAGAGGGGTTTACAAGTTCCAGCTTTACTAAGACTGTAAAATTCAGCGAATACATTCCCACAGCAGCATAAAAGAACAAGGGTAGAACCAGCGCAGACACCAGATGAGATATAACCCGCGGAACCAAGTGATGCGAGACTACAAACAGGAGCGCAGCTCGAAATAGACCCTTGAGCACACCAGATTGACATGTGCTTGCCTGTAAGATGGTTCTAGTGAGATAATATGATCCTGAAGGCGAACAGGGGTAATGTATCGAGTGCAACCGGACTTCTACCATTCGGGGAGTATAAAATTGCCTGAGTTTTTGTGGGGTTAAGTACAAGTCCGTTGTGGTGATGTTTTTAATAAAAAGTGAAAAGAGAGGTGCTAATGCAGCCCCTGGGGGAAGCCCATCATCATCTCTCGCGAACCGGAGCTTCGATCATCACTGCATGATTTGGACTCTTTCACTTAAATAGCTAGCAACTAGCGCTCCTGCAGAATACAATTTTTAAGTTTGTGGATAAACAGAGCATGTGGGACTGTCGAAGGCAAAATGCGGATTCCCTGTTTTCCCTCATCACACCGCGCCCGTATGTCTGTGACTACCTTCACTAGTGCAGTGCTTGAGGAGTGATTTCGTCTGAAGCCTGATTGGTGATCTGACAGCAGTTCTTCGCGGTTTATATGCTTTATAATTTGGTCCCTGGCAAATATCTCGAATACTTTGGAGATGGCCGGCATTATCGAGATCGGTCTCCAATCAGATGGAGAAGCTGGCATTGCGACCTTAGGGATTGGCGTGACAAGCCCTGTCTTCAGCAATTAAGGAAGGTCGAGCTCGTAAATAGTCTATTGATTAGGTGTGTAATTACAGGTAGTGCGTGTGGTAGGATAATCCTCAGGAACTTGATTGGAATGTTATCACGGCCTATGGCGTTTGATTTGACTTGATTGAATGGTTCTACGACTTCCATCTCACTGCAGTTACTGAAAACAAAACTTTTAGACAGAATCTTATTGATTGATGGAAGTCCCGAGGAATATGTTTTAGAAGTGTGTGGGGGAGGATTTGGTGAGAAGTGAAAAGATGCCGGATTAATGGGTACGAATGACTCCGAGGTCCTGCTGGCCGCAGGTAGAGGTCAGATGACGATCATCTTTTTTCATCGCGGAGTGCTCGAAAAAGGAGGAAGGTTCTCTTGGAAAAGTAATAGAAAAAAAGGGAAGACAAAGGGACACTGAAAAGGAATGACTGCTGCCCTCAGTGTCATGGGGTGGATATGGGGCAATGCAGCTGAAGGCATATCATCGGCGTCTTCACTAAGGTAAGGGTAAGTGGTGTAATGGTCCCTCAGGACCGAGTATGTCCTATTTGGCTTGAAGGCACGAATTTTTTGTATATGGCATCGGAAGGTTTTCGTGGAACCTCCCCACACTCTCCGCCAATAGCCGAGGCGAGCTAGCGTGCCGCCCTGCACTCAACGCTGTCCTCAAAGTGATCTGTCAGCTCATGCTGGCAGTCTGGACCTCACGTCCAAATAAATCACTCTACATACTTCCATAACACACTTGCCGCCGCGCCGCTTCGATTTTGCTATTTAACTCGTCTATTGAAGAACTGTCCTTTGTGAGGCGGAGTCTTATTTTTACTTTTGTTTTTTTGTTTATGCGCTCTGACGCTACGTTAACGAAAAAACACCAGAATTATGTCACAGAGCTTACATGTAAATCGGTAGGTTGACACATAAGCAGAGTTATGCGTTTAAATAACAAAGTAATTATAAGTTCAGACAGGAAGAAAATTAAAATTATACAAAAAAAATCTTAAAAGCGAAATCCGAAATATGTATTTGATAATTATAAGGCAAAAGCTAGTTGACAAACCTGAAATTTAAATTGTAAAATAATTATTAAAGAACAGGCGGTACCTATACATAGAAAAAAAAAACAGTTTTGTGAATGGAGTTCTTAAAACCTAAATGAATAACAGAGTATAATATAGATATGAATGAATTAGGAGAAATATTGCAATATATGTAGTTACAGAATGTAGAGTCAATTCAAACTGATTTAAAATGACATATAGTGAATTGATATTTATATTTATTGGATAAAACCCCTTGTATACTTATATTACAATACTAAATGTTTAATATTTATTTTTCAATATATCTATGCTCTATCGCTCTTGCATATCAAGAATCAAGTTCATCTTATTGATGGGGTATATACATACCTACCGAGCACCAGCATTGCATTTTTTTTATTCATTCCGAATATTCAATTGATGGTAGTAAAGTAGCATTTAGTTAGAAAAGAATAGCAAAACATTTATTAAAAACACGCACACACACACACAGGCAGGCACACACACAGGCAGACACACAATCTCCCTGCATGTGTGTGTGTGTGTGTGATGGTGTGATTGTGTGATTGTGTGATTGTGTGTGTATGGATGTATGGCTGTCAGCCGATTTGTGTGTGTGTGGTTCTTTAATAAATAAAAAAACGCAATACTGGTAAACCGAATGTTCAGAAGGTATGTCTACACCCATCAATAAGATGAACTTCATTCTTGTTGCTACTGTAAAGAAGAAGAAGAGTAAATTAATTGTGAAAGTGTCAAAGTGTTGTGTAGTGTAAGGGCAAATATGAGGAATTTTAAAGTAAAATATCTCGGGAAGTACATGTGACTGCTCAATTTTTTTTTGATTTGTTTTTTTGTTAGGTGTTTTTGCATTAATGTGCAAAGTTTCAACGCGATCGGAGAATTGTCCTGTAAGTAAACTAGTTCCCTCCAACATCACTCCCAACCTCCAACAAATCATTCCTTCTTGCTCCCATAGCTGTGTCCAGCTAACCTTCCAAATGGGCAAAGCCATGAGCCTGGTTACAAGCCAAACAGTCATCTCGCAGACTCGCGACTCCGTCCCGCCAGTCGGCCAACAGAGACTTGCCTCCGTGAGAAATATCAACAAAAATTTCCGTGAGGCCACCTGCCATTTCCATGAATGAAGAACAGCGGGAAAGATCAACAATTCAAAAAAATTCCAGACTTGAGGCCTGACCAAAGTCAAATCTGAAGCCAAACTTCAGATAAAACAACAATATCAAAAAAAATCTTGACTTTAAAAATTACAAAGCTCGCGAAAATTTCACTTTAATCAGAACTTTAATTTAACTCAAAAGCCGAAACTCTAAACTTCAACAAAATCTCAAAAACTTTAAACTTTATCAAAACTAGAAAAACGTTACTTTACTCAAAAACACTGTAGTTAACAAAACCAGTCAGACTCAAGTCCGCATTGAACTCCCACTAGGTATGAGTCAACCAACTAGTAAGTGCCAGATGATCATCTCACAACAGATCTCAGTCCCCAGTGAAATCTACACTTAGACCACCGAAGTCTGACTGAGCTGGCCCCACGTTGGGCGCCATTTGTTATGGAACTATACTGAGCGATTAGCTTGGATGTGAAGTCCCAACTCCCAGCATGAGCTGGCAGATCACTTGGTGGACAGCGTTATAATGCAGGGCGGCACACTAGTTTGCCTCGGATTTTGGCGGAGAGTGTGGGGGAGTTCCACCTACCGCTGTCACCTGCCATATACAAAAAAATCGTGCCTAAAAACCCGAGCGCAACACATCCGGTCCAGAAAGGACCCTTACCTACACGGAGGACACAGATGTCCTGTCATCTTTCGCCGTCGCCCCATCCAGCCGATGATACTGTGGGCGATATGATACAGTATCCCTGTTGATCATGACCTGATGACCTGTTAAAGAGAAGAGTACTGAACCTTAGTCAACCATCATCGGAGAGGGCTCCAGGAGAGTGAAGGGAGAGTAATCTCAAAACTCAGCACCTCATTACGTTATAATACTTCATTTTTTTCACTACATTAACAAAAAGAGCTAGAGCTCACCTAACCATTATCCAGTTACAATTGATCAAAATATTATGCCTAAATACATCATGTGAACAACAGTTCCACGCCTTAATAAGACTGATGAGAAGATACGGTCTCGCACTGCGTTGTAATTTCGTAGACGCGTTTGGTAGGGCGTCAGTGGATATAAAACAGGCTCACGCCCAGTCGTCATATCAGAGCTTGGTAACCGTTTCAAAATCGAAATGATAGGCGACCGAACTTCCTGCTCAGCAACATTACTCGAAGAAATACTGTTGGTTCTATCGGGGTGTCAAAAATTAAGGACTCTTCTAGAGAAGTGTCTATCAGAATTGTCGTGGGCTCCCTACTGATGGAAACGGGAGCTTAAAAATCTGCAGAGACGTTAATCAAGTTCTCTGCTTTTATTAACTAGCGATTTTCAGTATTGGGACTGTCAGGTGGTCTGTCAATATCACCAGAATCACTGAGTGATATTAACTGACAGTTTATTGGTTCGCCGAGGTCTGCTGATTGAGCAGACTGTCTTCCCTGTTCAATGATTGAGCTTGCGTTGTCGAGGCTGTTGCCATTCGAAACGTCGCAATTGGTCGAGAAAAGATACTGGGATTCCCGACCCGTGTCCCGTTTTTCTGTAGGCAATTTCTGCAGTTTGGCTTGAAGAAGTTCCTGCGTCCGCATCCATAGCAGGACACTTGCTGCCTTTCTTGCAAGCAATCTTGATAATATTGACCTTGCTGATCGCAATTCCAACAAATTGCTGGTGGTCATTATTGTCACGTCCAGGTAATATAGGTACATCAGGATAAAAAATGAGGTGTCCTCAACCTCACTCATTCGATGATATCGGGGGTTCAGGTTACTAGCAGTCGCAATCCGCAATTGCGTTGCTTGAATCTGAGTGACCAGTGATCTCAACTGACCAATAGTGTTGGTAGGGTGCAGACAGATCATGTTTTCAATGTCTAGCAATAAGTTAGACTTAACTATTTCTAGAAATTCACTATCTGCCATTGAAGTCTGCAGCTGGTCACGCAACTGCACTAAGTTTTGAAGGTAAGTTGCAAAGGACTCACCAGATTTCTGTCTGCGGGTCATTAGTTGCACTCGCACCTTCAGATCATCTTTGGGAACTCCCCTTTCAGCTAGAAGGGCTGTCTTGATATACTCTCACGTAGGCGTGGAGTTCTTGTTACGCAGATTTGTTTTTGTGCTTCGATCGTTACGGAAACTATACGCAAAGCTCACAATCTTGACCTTTAGGCCGTCACGTAGTTTTTTAGTCGAAACCACGAAACTCTCAGTGTAACGTTTCTACGAGAAAGCTAGAATATTAAGCGCAAATTCCGTCGAAAAACGTCCCAAGGCAAGAGCCCTGTGAAATTCCAGCAATTCTTAATTCTGCTAAGTAAAGACCCGAAAACGTAAGGTTAAGGATTTTTGCTTGTCCAGAATTTAATTTTGCTGTACACCTATGTAAAAATAAATAAAAATAGAACTAACAATGAAATAAACCCTTATTGATAAGTAAAAATAATTATTGAAATAATAAAAACAGAACTAATAATGAAATAAAGCTTTATTAATAAATAATAATAACTGTCAAAATAATAAAAGACAGAACTAATAATGAAACAAAACTTTATTAATAAATAATAATAACTGTCAAAAAAATAAATAATAATAATGAAATAAACCTTTATTGATAAAGAATAATAATTGCCGAAATAAAAATGGAATTACTTGGATTCGTAATAATTAATTTAAATGAGCAGCAAGACTTGAATTGTCAAACCGATTAATTACCCAGCACTAATTCATTACGCCGTCCCTGTGGTCATTCCTTAAACCCCGTATAAATAATCTTTTTCGAGTTCAATGGATGACGCCGAACAGCTGATTTCGTTTCTTCCGTCTGATCACGAGCAGAGACACAAATTGACGTCCACAGCGAGTAAAGAAAAAGATCTATAAGAATCCGAGCAAAGTTTTTATTAAAAAAGTAATCAGCAAAACCCTGCGCAAACAACCAGATTATCACCCAAAATCTAATTGGATGCAAGATCCAGCAGCGTTCACCAGCCAGCTAAATACTTGGTTTGGGCAAGACGGGACCACATTTGGTAGATTTGTGAAAAATCGGATTGAAACATTCGGGGAAATTGCATCAATGTGCATCGCTTAAATCTTAGAGTGCCAATTGGAAAATTACGACAAATTCAATAATAACATACTACATAAAGATTGAACTGGCAAAATTACAACAGTCATCGCAGAAAAGAGATTTGAAGGCTTGCCAATTTCTTATGGAAACATCGAAATAGCATATCAAGACCGACCACGGCGGAGACAGCATCACGAAAACGAATAGCACGCAAGGAAACAAATCGAATCCGGTAACACCTAAGATAATTATCGCTAATTGTATAACAAAACTGAATTAAATTGAAAATTAAAATTAGTATTAACCCACATTTAACAAAGAGAAGAATTATCACTAACTGTAGTTGCTAGAACAACATTAATTTGAATTGGAAATTATAATTAGTACTAACCCATATTTAGCTAAATCATTTTATAGCAGGGAGGCCGCAGATAGGGCACTAGCGTAATTGGAAATGGTTGTTCCTATGTAAAGCAAGATCCGAGAACCTTACACAAATATGTAATTCGAATCGTTGTCGACTACTCAGTAAAATTCAATTTTCAGCCTAGATGTCCATTTGATATACACCATTTTCGTCCTAATTATTTTTTTTATATATATGTAATGTAAGCCGAATCAACCCCTAGACCAGGTTCAGCTTGCATCAGAACAAGAAAATTAAATGAGACGCAACTTCCACACTTCCACAACTTCCAATTGCCAAACTTTCGATAAATATAAAAAATTCAAGAGATAAAGAAACTATTGTAATTAAAAAGAAAAAGAAAAAAAAAAAGGAATTTACCTTGTCCTCTAAATCAGCATGTGGTTCATCAAAATTATTTATCCACCTTTTTTTCCACTTTCCCGATGGGTTTTCGTCCACACTTCTTTTCCACTTTCCCGATGGGTTTTCGTCCACACTTCTTTTCCTTTTTTTCTTTTTAAATTTTACTTTTTTTATTTTTTTCCCTCCTTTGCAATTCCTAATTACTTGGCCTGGGTGCTTCTTTGCAACCTCTCTTTCACAGACTGACCACCGGCTTACCGGATGCAGTACGCTCTTCGAAAAATTGAAAACAATTTTTTTGGGACAAGTTTTCGGTATACAAGAATATTCTTGTTTTTCGAAACTCATTACCGTCCCTTTACATTGGATCTAAATATTTATTTCGGAAATTTTTCCAATTTTTATTCTAGCAATACTTGCATCACCTAAGTAGATCGGTCGGTTCAGTTCTTGTTACTAATTTGTTTTTAATTTTTTGTTTTGGTTTTTTTTCTCTTATGGGACCTGGATCGAACATTTAATACTATTTTTTTTCCTGTAGCCGAAAACTAGTAGACCACTGCTGATTGAGAGATGCAAGATACAATTATTACAACTGATATGCTGTGAAACAGTAATTCTTAGTTAGTAACAAAGAAAAATCAAAATGAGGTAACTTATCTATAACTATGTACAATACCAGAAATTAAAAAAAGTAGCAATTATTGCAAATTTTGATTAACCGATTTACTAAATTAAATGATAAATGTACATATTTATACTGCTCGGTGTGTGTGTGTGTGTGTGTGTGTGTGTGTGTGTGTGTGTGTGTGTGTGTGTGTGTGTGTGTGTGTGTGTGTGTGTGTGTGTGTGTGTGTGTGTGTGTGTGTGTGTGTGTGTGTGTGTGTGTGTGTGTGTGTGTGTGTGTGTGTGTGTGTGTGTGTGTGTGTGTGTGTGTGTGTGTGTGTGTGTGTGTGTGTGTGTGTGTGTGTGTGTGTGTGTGTGTGTGTGTGTGTGTGTGTGTGTGTGTGTGTGTGTGTGTGTGTGTGTGTGTGTGTGTGTGTGTGTGTGTGTGTGTGTGTGTGTGTGTGTGTGTGTGTGTGTGTGTGTGTGTGTGTGTGTGTGTGTGTGTGTGTGTGTGTGTGTGTGTGTGTGTGTGTGTGTGTGTGTGTGTGTGTGTGTGTGTGTGTGTGTGTGTGTGTGTGTGTGTGTGTGTGTGTGTGTGTGTGTGTGTGTGTGTGTGTGTGTGTGTGTGTGCGTGTGTGTGTGTGTGTGTGTGTGTGTGTGTGTGTGTGTGTGTGTGTGTGTGTGTGTGTGTGTGTGTGTGTGTGTGTGTGTGTGTGTGTAGTGTGTATGTGTGTGTGTGTGTGTGTGTGTGTGTGTGTGTGTGTGTGTGTGTGTGTATGTGTGTATGTGTGTGTGTGTGTGTGTGTGTGTGTGTGTGTGTGTGTGTGTGTATGTGTGTATGTGTGTATGTGTGTATGTGTGTATGTGTGTATGTGTGTATGTATGTGTGTGTGTGTGTGTGTGTGTGTGTGTGTGTGTGTGTGTGTGTGTGTGTGTGTGTGTGTGTGTGTGTGTGTGTGTGTGTGTGTGTGTGTGTGTGTGTGTGTGTGTGTGTGTGTGTGTGTGTGTGTGTGTGTGTGTGTGTGTGTGTGTGTGTGTGTGTGTGTGTGTGTGTGTGTGTGTGTGTGTGTGTGTGTGTGTGTGTGTGTGTGTGTGTGTGTGTGTGTGTGTGTGTGTGTGTGTGTGTGTGTGTGTGTGTGTGTGTGTGTGTGTGTGTGTGTGTGTGTGTGTGTGTGTGTGTGTGTGTGTGTGTGTGTGTGTGTGTGTGTGTGTGTGTGTGTGTGTGTGTGTGCGTGTGTGTGTGTGTGTGTGTGTGTGTGTACGACCAATTCTTATGATACCCTATAAAATTTCGTATGGTCACCGATCTATGCATGTTTGATTTTTGAAGTGGATATATATATATATATACAGGGTGTCCCGTAAGTCGACGTCAAGCCGGAATCGGGTGATAGACCAAATCATAACAGTTACCAAAAAAATATAAAAAAAAATCTAGGTCATGTATTTTTCAAATTATAGACATTTCTTTTGTTTTCGAGAAAATGCACACCTTGTGATGGTTTTTTAGCTCATGTTGCTAAAATTTTTTCCTTTTTTTCAATTTTATTTTTCTTATGTAATCCCGAATAGTGCTTATGTAATCTGCTGCTTTAAATTCTAAGCCTACTGTTCCACCTTGGAAGAAAATGTCATATTTTGCCGAACCAAGAATAGAAAATTAATATTTCACCCAACTTTAACTGACGTAATGAAAAAAAATGTACTACGCCAGTTTGACAAGTAACTTTAAAAGTTGACGCATTTAATAAGAATTCTAAAATGGTATAACATACAATATTTCTTAGATTACAGCAAAAAAAAATTTTTCTTCAAGAAACCCAGTATCGAAAAATTTCTTTTCACTTACTAAAAATTATTCTAGTGTACGCAATGCTTGCCGTAAGACCGTAACGTTCAGGGTTTAGTTTGAGTGAGACGGAGAGTCATTACATGAAGTGAGTGAGCAAGATAGTGACGCTCGCTCGTCAAATCATTGAGTTTTACAAATGTGCATCGTCTACTCTCCACAGAGGGCCGACTTCCAAACCAAGTACATGCTGAAGAAAGAGTTCCTTACCTTACGAGGATGTAGTAGTTCAAGCAGTTGCAGAAGACCCAAGTACTATGGTACGTGCAATCCAGGAAAGCACAGGAGTGCCTAAAAGTATAGCTCACCGAATTTTACAAGCTCCAAAATTACGCAAGCAGTTGAATTTGTCATTTGCCCGTCTGATAATCCGATCCTTTTTAAGAAGATGTCGAACTTGTATTGCAGCTGAAGGAAGGCAGTTTGAACATCTTTTGTAAATAATAAATCTTAGCATCCAAATAATTGGTGTTTAATTTTAAACTAAGGAAAATTTGTCCTAAATTCAACAAAAAGTTAGCATCTCTAACTTGAAAGCGTCACTATCTGTCTCACTCACACTTCATGTAATCTCTCCCTCTCAGTCAAACTAGAATCTTAAAGTTATGGTCTTACGGCAAGCTTTGGGTACACTAGAATCATTTTTAGTAGGTGAAAAGAAATTTTTCGAAACTGGGTTTCTTGAAGAAAAAATTTTTTTTTTCCGTAATCTAAGAAATATTGTAGCAAGTGTTATACCATTTTAGAATCCTTATTAAATGCGTCAACTTTTAAAGTTACTTGCCAAACTGGCGTAGTACATTTTTTTTCATTACAGTCACTTAGGGTTGGGTGAAATATTAATTTTCTATTCTTGGTTCAGCAAAATGTGACATTTTCTTCCAAGCTAGAATAGTAGGCTTAGAATTTAAAGCAGCAGGTTACATAAGCACATCTTGAATAGTGCCTGTACATAAGAAAAATAAAATTGAAAAAAAGTAAAGATTTGCAGCAACAGGAGCTAAAAAACGAACACAAGGTGTACATTTTCTCGAAAACAAAGGAAATGTCTATAATTTAAAAAATACATGACTTAGATTTTTTTAAATATTTTTTTGGTAACTGTTATGATTTGGTCTATCACCCGATTCCGGCTTGACATCGACTTACGACACCCTGTATATATAGGATTTCGTATTCTAAAAAAGTTTTTAGTACAATAAAATATTGTTAGTTCGGAAATGGGACAAATCGGATAACTCCTTGCTATACAAAAATTTCGATTTCACATTTGGACATTGCCTGAGTACGCGTAGATGTAGCCAGATGTCATTTCAATAAAATTTTCCTATTATTTTGCTGACATTGGTGTCAAGGTCGTGCATTAACTATAAATGGGTTTTTAATCCACAATTCATTTTGATATATAACCTGCTGTCCATTTGGAAAATACTGATTAAATGGTCCACTCAAACCTTGAATGATTTCTGCGATAATTATCTCTCGTATTTCAATCCTTTATTCTTCTGAAAAGCCTTTCACTGTTGCAATAAAGCTCGTTGGATCGCACACAAATTGTCCAAAGTTCTATATTTTTCTTAAAAACAAGAATTTTCCGTGACCAGTAAATAAATTTACTTGCTTATCCCAAAGAGTTAAATTAAGGTCATTGGTCTTTTAAAGTATCCTCGGCCACAAAAATCTGTGAAAAACTTCATATGAAAAGTTTTCGAGTACATAAATTAATAGAAAAACCGGTTCGTCGCCACTTCAACTAGGCAGCGGCTGTATTAACAAAATAATTGATACCACTTGAATATTTTATATATGTATACCAGTCTTTATTCATAGAAGGCTACTTACAGACTGAACCCAGCAAACAAATTGAATCGAAAATAACTCGAAAGTAACTTGCCATGAGCAAGCATAACCCTCGAAAACGATATTGCCAAATGCTCGTTTGTAATTTAGGCGGCGGACTAAACGGACATACGAAAGTAAGCTAAAAAAGGCAATTTATAAGTAATTCGCATATTCCTTACCAAATATTATATTATATATATAATTTATATACTTGCCAAATGCGAGGGTTGAGTAAATTACTTTTAATTTACCAATTTAAACTTATTTTTAATATGTCTGGATTGACATTTTTAATTCATAAGGGCAATCTTTTCCACAATATCTTATTATTATTTTTCTTCTTTTAATTACGATTGTGTTTTTGGACATAAAATAAACAAACAGAAAAAAAACTTCGTTCTTTCCATTTCTTGAATTGATTTTCCCGAGGCTTGCTAAAGGCGAGAAATAGGCAATAGTTGAAAGAGAGGGAATCATATACACACTTTATTGCAATAATGCTGGCCCTGTTTCGCAACTATTGCTCATTCCTTACTTTTGGCAAAACCTCGCCAAATTGTTTGCTGGGATGGGCTGCATCTGTACCGATGTATATATATGTGTTGTATTGGTCTTAACGATTGCGACTACTCCCTTTGCTTGAGTGTGTATATGTTTTGTGTAGGAAAATTTCCCAGCATAACCCGCTGATAATCACCTCTGTAAATAAGAAAATCACTCGGCAGAATCAAATCGTTAAAAAAAACGGGACAACAAAACACATAACATTCTGTCGGAGCAAAAACCAGTACCATTCCATGGCAGGACCTGCGAGCAACGAGCTTATATTTCTAACAAGGAGATCAAAATCCTCTTCGAGCGCTGAGTAGGTGAGTGTTTTAACTCGGAAGGCAAACTCATCCACTGAGAGTTTAGAACTGTCTCCACTCCACTATACGAAATATTCCATCTACGTATAGGGCTACCTGATCGTCGTGACCATGAATTACGTTGAGGTCTGTCATTCTGATGTGCCTGTGCCTGAGGGATGTTATCAGGCATCAGCCCCTGTGAAGTATTGGGTCTTTGTTGTATTACAGTTACAGCTGGCTGATTAAGATGGTTAAAAAATTCATCCCTCAGAGCACCTATACTCTGTGCGATACCTTCTCGCATCAAGTTTGCATCTGGATTCTCAGACCAGCCATTAATGCTTCCGAAGCTACTAGGCCTTGACCATGGGTAGTAGGTGCTGGACTATTCATCTTCGAATTCGGATGTGAAAAGGTTGCTGAATGCAGGTTTTGTAAGCCTGGTGACAAAGATCCACGATTGACTTGTGTTGACTTAGTTGAAAGTGTAATACTAGTTAGAGTGTATTAAAAATAGAATAAACCAGAGAGGATTAACCGACACGGGTATTTTGGATAAGAAAGCCCCTGTCCCAGATCGCACAAGGTAAGAGCGAAGAAAATATTATAACAATTTGGCGCAGCTGGTAGGAAGCCGGTTAAAGCTACAAGAACATAAATGCTTGAAAACCCTTGATCCTCCACGAACAACAAAGAGGCAAGACCTAGAGCTAGTATTGGGCAAGACACCCTACCCTTCAACTCGGAGCTAAGTCTTGCTTCGGGGGCATTTGTTTTTGGTCACCTCCAACGCTCGGCGTAGTACAGCTTTAACTGCCTCTGCTCCAGGCGAGTAAGCAGACACCTCCTCAACAAAGTGCAAAGCACCAACGCGGGATACTTGTGGGCTCCAAACATACCCGGGAATTGAGATTGTTACATGAACGACAAAGAAGCACGAGAGAGAAGTCAGGAACAGCGACCCCCGCAGGAATACCAACTACGGCCAACGACTCCACCAGCAGACGAACTGACGGGCGACCCAAATGCCAATTCGCCCGTACAACCATCCAGTCCTCAAACTTCTACGCCGGGCGACCTAAGGGACAACCCGTCTCGGCGAACCGGAAGCAACCCAGGAAATCAACAATCTTCCTTGCCGGGCGAGGAAAAGGAAATTCTGCTCCGGCTCGAAGGAGGCAACCCAAGCTCTAAGGAAGCAGTTGAGAGAACTTCTACTAACCCCGCTCAATCTTCAGCTCAAGCAGAAGACATCCCATCCCTAGTACAAAACTTAAAAAAGCGAGTTCCAGAGCCTGCAGGAATTTCTGTTATTCAGTGCGACCAGATTCATAAACAAATAGCTTCTTCAGAAAGAAGAGACTCGAAAAAATCGAGCATTTTAAAAAAGAAACAGAAAAATTTCGAGAGGCCGGTTTCACAGTCCAGACTTAAGCCAGAGCTTAGCTAAGCCACGGGTATGGCTTAAGCCCAGAACTTAAGCTTACTCGGTTTCACAGTACTCAGTAAGCTGAGGCTTAGTTAAGGCGCAGATGAAATTTGTTAAGTTTTCAGAACTGCTGTAATTGTGAATTTTTTATAAGGAAAATTGCCATTGTGGACTTAAAACCAAGCAAAAAGAAGAACTTTTTATTTATCAGTTTGTTATGGTTTTTATCGGGAAGGATATCAAATCCCAAATCATTCAGAACGTTTACATGAATACTTCAGTACTTGACTTGAAATCCACTTGAAACTCAACTAGGGTTTTTGGTTGAATTAATTCCAATTACTTGACTGGAAATTTTCTTGAAATTTACTTGAAGTGACACTTTACCTTTGACAACTTTGCATTAAGTTCAATATTTAGTTGCTGATTTTTAGATAAATATCTTGAGAAAAGTGCTAAAAATCACAGCCTGAATTATCAACAATAATCTTCTTCTTGCTCCTCTTTGCCAATTTCATATCTCGCACAAATGAAAATTTTTCAAGTACTGAAGTTGCGTTTACATGAATTTTTCAAGTAAATCGAACAAAATTTTGTGATTTACTTGACTCAAGTATACTTGAAGTCAATGCGCGTTTACATGATATTTTAATTACTTGATCTCTACTTGAAGTATACTTCAAGTATTCATGTAAACGTACTGATTGTTGCAGAATGTTTCGACAACGTAAACCATCATAGCCGAATGTTTCCACAGTCGGAATCGAGAATAAAAATCAACGTCACCCCATTTCTCGAAATGTTGCGGGCGCCTTATAATTTTTTTAACAGGTCACACCTTGCGATATTATATTATACATTTCTTCGTCACTTATATACTCTGCATCAGATAAATAGCTCATTTTTGTCTTAAACTATTTGGTTTCTTCCTAAAACTTCACATGGAATGCTGACACTAGCTGCCAAACTACTCAAAAATGCTAACTAGATAACTATTTTTCGCTTGGAAAATTTCAATTTAGTTTTGAAGTATAACTTTTGAAATACATACGTTCGTTTAATAACAAACATTATAATAATATATATATATTTAGCAATAATTTCCTATGTTTTTCACAGCAAAATCTTAGGCTTAAGCCGTCGAGATGGCGGGCTTAAGTTAAGCTTACTTTAAGCCAGTGATATCACTTAAGCCTTGACTGTGAAACCGAAATATTTATTAAGCCTTGGCTTAAGTCATCGCTGTGGCTTAAGCCTTGGCTTAAGTCATCGCTGTGGCTTAAGCCTTGGCTGTGAAACTGGCCATCAGTGATTTCGACGGATTCTCGCGCTCGCTTGCCGTAGAAAATAATAGTGAACAGTCTGAACCCGATTTTGGGTCCTCAGCAGCTGAAATTACCCTAAACTGGCTGGGCGACTCCCTTCTGGAAACCAGCAGTAGCGACACTAGTTTTGGTGAAGCCTCTTTACAAAATACAGTGTTTAGATCAAAGCTGCAGAAGAATTTGAAAGTCGACATAAAAGTAGCAAAATTAGCGGCGCAATTGGTTCCTCTGTTACCAGGTCAGCCAAGTCCAAAGTTAAGCCTAGAGCTACAGACATTTTTGGGTTGTTGCAGGCAAGTAACGCAGTGCTTGTCGGCCGAAGAACAAACTCTTTTTCTACAAATTCTCCCAACCAGACTTCGAGGTAAGGCATATCAGCTGTTCACCTCAGATATTCCTACGACATTCGGAGGGGTAGAGGAACCTCTAAAAAGGACGTACCTCCCCCGTGAGACGTACCAGGAAATGGTAAATAAATTGATAACTACACGTCAGTTCCCGCTTGAAACATTAACAGCTTTCACAAGATTAAAGCAAACGTTAAATTTATGTAAAGAAGCGGCTGACTCAAAATATGGTGCAACAGCAGCACCGCCAGTAAAATCCCAGTTGGAGGATTTAGCTAAAAGTGCGCTGAAAACTGGTGTAGTGAATCCTCACTTGTGCCAATATCTGTCGACGATAGGAGATGGAACGCTAGATGAACTCACCCAAAAGGCACCAACAGAGCGCTCCGTACCAGCAACTTCCGGTACAATTTAATCCAAATGTCTCCCTGAATAACCCGGCCCAAGTACAAGCAAACGCTCTGCCACCAGCCAATCCGGATAATTTAAATATGACCCAATCCGAAAAGGGGCTATGGTATCATAGTCAGCCAAATAGTGCAATACATCCCCGGCCTACACAGTTTACACATACAACACCAAGTGAAAGGCAGATAAGTGAAAGTGCAAACCAAATAAATTCAAATGTAAATAAAATTTTGAGTAACATCAATTGTAGTTTCTGTAAATTAAGAGGCCATACTTATTTAGAATGCCTAAAAAGAAAGAAAACGCTATTCTGTGTAAGGTGTAATATGTATAATCACAACGTGCGGGATTGTAGGCGCAAAAACTTTACTCCTAGTCAGCCTAATAGAGATTTTTCCAATAATCGAACTCCATCTGACTTAAAACCCAGCAATCAGCGAGTGTTTCGCATTCAAGTGAAATGTGATTTTTGTGGTCGTATTGGATATGACCTAAAGTCATGCCAATATAAAAATAAATGGGAAGCCAAGAGTCAGGGAAACGACAGCCAGTCGACCCAAAACTCAACGGCTCGACTCTAAACCACAACGCACAAAATGAAGGGTCCCCTCAGCTGCCCGAACCTTGTAACCCTACCGTCAAACTTCCGTTAGACATAGGCCTACACGGCCAAAACAAATTAGTAGTGGATACAGGCGCTGAGGTAAGTTTGATTAAGAAAAGGGCACTGAAAAATTTCGACACAGTAAATACAGAGGAAATAATTGCATTACAGACTCCATTCGGTACCGGAAAGACCATAGGAAATTGTCAAGGAAGCTTCAATTTTAAAAATAAAATACCTTGTCAATTCCAAGTTGTGATGGGCTCCTAGGAAACGACTTCTTAGCTAAACACTGCAATGTGGAGGGTCCAAATAGAACACTAAGGTTTCCCCGTACGGAAACAAACCCGGAAGAGTTCGCTGTTCCAATATCACTCACAACGGATAAGCTGCAATTCCAAAAGGCAACCGAAATAAGATCACTGGCAGAAAAGATAAATCCCAAGGAGGTTAAGTTATCTAGCTGCAATGTCTTTAAGGCATCTCACGTGAGAAATGCTGGCTGCGATTCTTTTACATAGAATGGGGAATGCGGAAAAAGTAATCTGCTTTCTAAGACTGTGACTGACGAGCAAGGGCAGCATAAGGTTATCTTAACAGAACCTGTATGCATACCGGCTCAGTCAAAAAAGGTCGTCAGCATTCCATTGTGTGTGGACGAGGAAATGTTCTGATTATCTCAAGAGACAGGCGAAGGAGTATTCCTCGCCAATAGCTTGCTCCCACCAGGAACAACAGTGTTGATTGATATCCTCAATAGCAGTAGTAAACAAGTAGTCATGAGTAGCTTATCGCTGCAACTAACTCGTTCAAAAAACTACACAATAGTTCAGTTGAATGATACGCAAGACCACAAAGACACACAAATAGAACATACGACCTCAACACGGCGATTGAGCCAAAATAAAGACAAGCGTGGGAAAAACACACCGCTCAGTAACGAAGACACAAAAACATGGCCAACGGGTCAATTAATAGAAGAATCAGGACGCAATAAAAGTCCAGATATCACAGAGTGTGCGCCACCTCAACCTACATTGCCTACGAGCAATAAACATTTTCTTATATTTTTGATATCCATACTGACGTATCTGTTCCATTACTTCAACCCAAGGCCAAAGAGCCAAATACAAGACGAGCATAAAGACCTCACGAAACCTGAGTCAACAGAGCTTAAGATCCTTAGGGGCTTGCTGTCGAAGAAAAGGACTATAAAGAAGGAGGGCAGAGTCTATGGATCTCAGGGAGTGAGAAAACGAAAGAAGGAAAGGGAAATTATTAATAAAAACGAAAGAACAGCCACTCTGCAAAATATTAGATATCTCTACCCGGATTATGAAGAGCCGGAGGACTTAGTAAGCGATCCCCGTACGATCCAGCTAGAAAAGGAACTCGACCTGGAAGAAAGCTTAAACAACGAAGAAAAAAGCTCTATTTTTCAGCTGTGCTATGAATATAACGACATATTTTACCTAAAAGGTGATAAACTCACATACACAAATGCAATAACCCACCACATTCCCTTGATGCAAGATCAGGCACCCATTAATCAGAAAATGTATAGGTTACCGGAAACCCAGAGGAATGTTATAAATGAGCAGCTACGAGAAATGTTGGACAATGGTATAGTCGAGCCCAGTAAAAGCCCGTGGAATTCGCCTCTCCTGGTAGTCCCCAAAAAAGCTTGACCCGATGGCGATAAAAGGTAGCGCATCGTAGTCGATTTTCGAAAATTGAACGAAAAGACTATTGGCGACGCATTTCCACTACCCCCAATCGAAGATATCCTCGCACGGTATTTCACCAACCTCGATTTGGCCAACGGGTATCATCAAGTGCTAGTCGACCCAAAAGATCGCCACAAAACCGCTTTCAGTACGAGCTATGGGCACTATGAGTTAAAGCGCATGCCTTTCGGGCTCAAAGGAGCCCCGGCAACCTTCCAACGCCTCATGAATTTTGTTCTAACAGGCTTACAAGGGCTAGAGTGCCTCGTATATTTAGATGACATAGTCATCTATGGTAAGAGCCTCAATGATCAAAACGTAAAACTGCGTAAAGTGTTTGATAAACTACGAGAAAACAATCTCACACTCCAGCCCGAAAAGTGCCAGTTCTTGAGAAAAGAAGTTGTCTACCTTGGGCACAAATGTTCATGTCAAGGGGCACTACCAGACCCCAGTAAGACGGCCTGCGTCCAGACCTTCTCTGTTCCCCGTACAGTAAGGCAAGTCCAATCCTTTTTAGGACTTGCCAACTATTACAGAAAATTTATACCCGGCTTCTCAAGGATAGTTCGTCCAATAAAAAATTTACTCCGGAAAGATGTTAAATTTACTTGGACAAAGAAATGTCAGGAAGCTTTTCAAGCTATTAAACTAGCTTTAGTAGCACCTCCACTTTTAATCTACCCTGATTTTTCCCAACCATTTAACTTGACGACGGACGCAAGTAGTAAGGCATTAGGTGCGGTACTTTCTCAAGGGGAAGTGGGAAAGAATCTAAGAAAACCTTCACGGTAAAAGCTTTGGTCCACCATCAAATGAACTCAGATGAGGAGGAAAGTAATCTTTCAGAAGCAGAAGCATAGAATCATCAAATGCAACATTGTGACAAGGGTTAAAACCAAAAGGTCCAAGAGGTTGACCAAAGCGTTCCTACAGAAGAACAAAAGCAGAGAAACACCACAAAACCGCTGCAACGGAAAGCGCTTAAAATGGCGGAAGAAATTCAATCCCTCGAGGCAGAAGAAAAACTCCCAGATACCCTTAAAGAAATACCGCCAGAAATAAGTAGAAATAACAAACCGAAAATAATTACGAGTCCCCAGGAGATATTAACGATCTTAAGAGACTATCACGATTCTCCTTTCAGCGGCCACCAAGTTATAATAAAAACTTATAAGCGGATAAGACGCAAGTATTGGTGGAAACACATGTTTAGCGACATCAAAAAGTACGTTAAAAAATGCCCTAAATGCCAAACGATGAAGGCATCCCCTCAATTCCGAATGCCAATGGTGATAATGGACATAGCAGAGCAACCATTTGACAATGTTTTCGTGGATATTGTGGGCTCTTTGGAGGAAACCGCCACAAGTAATAAATATATCCTGACTGTTCGAGTTTGCAAGAAATAATTCTCATAAAAAGTAAATAAATGCAGACACCCACGAATTCTGCTGGTAAAAATTGAAACATGATATGCAGCTTGTGCATGGAATGTACATGCTATGCAGCTTGTGCATAGAATTTGCCTGATAAGCAGCGTGTGCATTGTACATAGAATTGTCGCGGTAAAAGTCGAAGGTACAGAGTAAGTAATTGGATATGTAGCTTGTGCATGGTCAAGCTTATCAATATGAAATTTTCTCGGTACTGTGAACGACAGCAGAATTCGTGGGTGTGAGTAAAAGAGTAGGTACGTAGAATAGAATTGCAATGTACAAAATATTATTTAAGTCAGCAATTTTTATATATAAATTTAATTCGAATAAGAAAAAAAAAGCGTAGTTTATATAGAGATTTTGTTTTAATTGTACATCGACATCCAAGCTACCACGAAGCTCTGAATTGCCCCCTACCCAAGGTAAGGCAATCAGAACAAGCTCCAATATTTTTAATCACTGAAGAGTCTTGGTACAAGCACCAACGACTCTCGCATCAAAGTCAAGGTCCAAGTACCATTGACTCAACCAACGAATAACAATTGCATCGATAAAGGCAAAAGAGCCTTTAAACACTGACCTTTCAAGATAATTTGACCAATTTCGTCGATTGGTATGCCATACCTAACGGGGAAGCAATTACAGTAGCAAAAATTTTCTTCGACGAAATCGTCACGCGCTACCGTATCTCCAAAAGAATAGTCACTGATCAGGGATCAGCTTATCATCCCCAGTCTAGTGGAGCACTGGAGCGTGCCCATAGAGTACCTGCGAACCATCGTAGATGAAAATCCGAAAATATGGGATCAATATCTACGAACCGCTGCGTTCGTGTACAATAATAGCGTCCCCGAGGGTACGAAACTGACGCCAATGGACTGCCTTGGCTTTACAGCGGACGTCCCCACAAATTTAAAATGGGACCCTGAACCCGTTTATAACCATGAAAGCTATTACCATATACTAAGGTATAAGCTACAAAAATCGTATGCTACAGCTCGAAAGAATCTTCTCGCTAGCAAGAAACGCTCTAAGTCTAAGGGATATTACGATAAAACAATACGGCGCTTAACATTCCACGTAGGTTTATCTTCTCAAGAGTGAGACCTGAAAGCACAACCTCCACAAATTTGGGTAGGACCATATCTGATAACCCGAGTAATAAGCCCTGTAAACACAACCATCCAAATAGGTAAACGCAGTGTCACAGTGCATAACAATATGTTAAAACCATATTATGAATAATGACGACTGGTTCTCGAACAAAAAAAAAACGGAAAAATTCTCTAAATTAGGTGTAAAAAATAAAGCATCCCAATATTAGTTTCACGATTAAACTAGGTAGGGAGTAAGTGGTAAATAGCCCAACTTTTAACCGGGAAATATTTTCTGTCCCCCCATATAGAATGAAATACTTAATGATGAGCTTGGTGTTCGTGTTGTGCGTGTGGCGGGTCATATTTGGACAACTACGACATTCTGGAGACCGATCTCAATTACCCCAATCCCTAACTCCGGAATATTATTTGAGGATATGGGCACCCTATTGGCGTACCACAGTACCTGGGACAATAATGACGGAGTTGGACCTGTCTGAGCTCACTAATCAGACCATGTTAGCAGAAAAAGCCGAACATTTGGCGCACCAGCTATGTAAAAACTCGACTCAGTCATTCGACTGGTGTAAGGTGCAGCAAGTCCATGTACACAGTTTGCTGGAAAACATCAAACGAGGAACAGAAACCATTCAAGAAGGGGTGCCAAAGTTCAGAGGTACAAGATCAATTTTTGACGGAATGGGAAGCGCTCTACACTTCATGTTCGGTACTATGGACAGTACGAATGAAAAGGAAATTTATAGCCGGCTCAACGAACTGGAATCCAACACCCAGACATTAACCAAGTTGGAGGCACAACAAATCAGTGTAGTAAAGGCAACACAATACAGAAACCCTTAACTTCGCTTTTAGAACGCCAACGCCAAGTAAATTTACAAATAAATAACTTTCTAAATACAACAGACGAGCCAACTCCGACAGGAGATAATAACTAGCCTCTTACTCCAAATAGTCGAAATAGAATTTCGACAACAAACTTTACTAGACATTATACAGTCCAGTAAAACTAACCAAATTATCCGTTATTAATATCACCAAACAAACTACTGGAGATTTACCACAAATCGAACTCTACCTGTCCGGAACCCCAGGATTGCCTGTCCATGCTGTATCAAACAGCGCAGACACAAGCTCTCCTCATGCGAGAAAAGTTAATTATACGAATAAAATTACCCATATTCAATGTACCCGAAATGAAGTTGCAAAGGATACACTGTTTTCCGATACACGTTGATAAGGAAGATTCCCTTGTCCCGGACATAGAATATTCCTACATCGCCAGCCAGATCCAAACTCAGAATTTCCTATTGTTGAAAGCCGAGGATGCCAAGGGACTTCATAAAGTCTCCAAGAACATCAGAGCATGGAATTACGTAACGAAATTGGTAAAACCCCGAATTAAAGCCACACTATTCACAGAGTGTGTAATTAAATTGGTATTCAACCCTCTGTCGGAGAACGCCAATTGTAAACTAAGAGTAAACCTCCCCGAAATACTCTGATCAAATTCAACAGACTCCATTCGTGGATATTTTCGGTTACAGAACCCACAGTGATCCAAGTCACTTGCCCAGACAAATTCCAAGTGTCCCGATTAACAAAACAGGGAACAATAGTAGTCAATCAGCCTTGTCAAATCCAGTTAAACGCACAAACTCTACCTTTTGAAGCAGAAAATGTTCATCCCTTCACCTTTGTGCAACCCCAGTACTTTCCACACACAAACGAGACTGAAAGTCTCCTAAGGATGTATGAGAAAAGCGGGCCAAACGAAAATCATCAAAACAAACCACCTCAGACAGATGTAATAATGGGGGATGAAGTTACCGCTATCATCCACAAGGGAACCCAATCATTTCAGGAGATAAAAAATAAGGTACACAAGATAGCCCAAAACTCAGCGCCGTACCACATCAATGTTCTTTCCCACTCATCAATATCTCTAACCGGTCTACTTATGATAGCCATACTAATTATGTGGCTATTAGGTGGTGCATTCGCCATAAGACAAAAACAAAAAGCGCCCAAAGATCAAATAGAATTGGGGACTAACCCGGAAACAAAGAAACCCGAAGTAGATAATCCAAAAACTACCAGACCAAAACCACTTAAAAGATCACGAACCATTCCGAGGACTCAGTCAGTGCAACTAGTGTAAATGAAAAACTCAAAATCGGGGGAATAAATTCGCAACATATTATAAACAAAACCACCATAAAAAAAAAAAATCGGTGAAGAAACTTGCACTAAGTGAGTGAAGTTAAGCTAATAAATAAAATATTAAATAAAATTTAGAAATTTAGAAATACAGCTAGCGCGTAGAAAGTAATTTTTTGTTATATATAAATAAAATAATTAACATTAATTAACCTAGAATATGTAAGATATTATATTCTTTTTCTTTGTATCTGTAAAATATTATATAGCTGAAAAATTCAAGTAAATAATCAGAAATTTACCTAGACACAACTAAATAGTGTAGGCAAATACTTTTTAATAATAAGATAAAGATGTTTTTAATAGTCATGTAGAACCAAAAACAAAGTATACATTAGAAACAAAGAGCTCCAAACTACTAAAGTAAAAAGAAAAAAGAAGAACAAAAAAAAAACAAAAAACAAATTAAGTAGAAATAATAAAATAAAATTAAAAATAACAAAACAAGTAGAATAACAATAAAATAGAGGTAGAGTAAATTGAATTAGCTTAAAATCAAATATGACCGATGATCCGCAACAAAACTAGAACCCTATAGTATATACAAAAAAAAAAAAACAAGAGTAAAAGAACATGCAGCAATATCCTGAAACAGAAAAAGGGGGTAGAAAAATCAAAAATTTCCTTTTATTAAAGACAAAAAATGTTTTTTTTTATTCAAAAATTAAGGTAGAGAGAAGAGAATAGGACAGATACAGGAAAAGTTTAAAAAACAAAAAATTTTTTTTTTCTTTTTCTCAAAAAGATAATGTTTAATTAGTTGAGACACTGAATGCCGGCCTAGTCCCAGTCCTCATCAGAGTCCTCGTTTACAGCGGGAAGGGGTGGAGTTACCATCAGCGCCCGAATCAAGTCCGCGAATGGGGAATCAAACATTGGATGGCAACATTCGCAAAGCCCATGTATGCCGCTCACATTAATAACCCCACCTGAAACAAAAACAAAAAAGGGAATAAATCAGTGAACACAAAAAAAAGGGGCAGGTAAGTCTTACGCATTGCTGTCCACGACTGACCCCGTGTGGGTCTAACCACAGTTGAACCTGGTAGGAGCGTCCTACGATAGCCTCTTCGCACCATACGGTGAGGGGTCGATGGCCCGTACTTCTCAATACCAGCCGGAGAGGGCCACGCCAGCCAGGCCTAATGTGGTCCATGGCAATCTCATAGGCAACAGTACAGAGCCCGGATGGGCTGTAAAAAGGACGGTGATCTAAACGCGTGGCGAACAACATTGCGCTGATCAAAAGATGCAATATATAAACTATGGGCACCCCAAAATGCTGAGACCAGCCGCAATAGCCCAGATTAAATTCTTTTTTTTATCAATCTTCTCTAAAGTTTCAATTAGTTTCCTTTTTCTTTTTAGTCCTTTTTTCTGCCCCCATGAATATTATCATATATTCAGGCAAGATTCTATCATTTTATATATTTTTTTTCGAGAGCTATTCCTCTTCAAAGAAGGAATGTTGTGTATACACACATACACGCAAAGGCAGTACCATCTAGCCTGGTAAATCTACTTAGAAAATTTTCATAAGCTAACCATGCTTTAAAACAGGGTTGCCTTATCAGAAAAATACGCGAAGAAAACAGCGTCAGCAGTTCCTTCACCTATTTTCCCCACACATATTACGCTAAAGAATTTCACGATAAGAAAATCGCGCAGCACAAATACCTTACATGTATATATGACCGCCGCGATTTTCAAACGCCGGGACTGTGGCTGATGTTTATTAAAGGATAGAATTACATTTATCCGTCAATATATGTCGGAAGTTTGATCAAGTCGAGAAACAAAGTAAAAATTTTCTCAGGGCGGAAATGCAAACTATGCATTTTACACCCTGAACGACGGGACTTGATCACGAGAACAGTGATCAAGCAAAGAGTTCGTTTTTAAATCTCAGCGATGTGGTTGTCGGAAAAATCAATCTTCGGTCGTGTTTGGTCGGAGGAAAATATATCTGATATAATTTTTGAAACGACAGATAGATACGAGTCGGGAAATTAACTTGGTTTACAAATTAACTTGGTTTACAAATTAACTTGGTTTGCAAATTAACTTAGTTTACAAATTAACTTAGTTTACAAAATAGCTTAGTTTACAAAACAAAACGAGATAATTGAAAGAGTGAATTTAAACTAATAAACCAGGAAAAATGAGAAGGAAACCAAATTGTGGTAGAGAAATAATATTATATATTATTATTAAGTTGAAAGTGTATTACGAGTTAAAGTGTATTAAAAATAGCATAAACCATAGAGGATTAACCGACACGGGTATTTTGGATAAGAAAGCCCCTGTCCCAGATCGCACAAGGTAAGAGCGAAGAAAATATTATAACGACCGTGAAGTCATACTGTGTGAGACGACAGCTACAATTCTGACAATTTGATTGTTCACCTATCTACGTGCGTAAACACGCCTTGTGGAACACATGTCCGCAGATAGTCTCAACTGGTTTTCTCTTGACTGATCAGTCTCCATCCTGACAGATGGTACACTGTTCAGGCAACTTTGTTGGAATGTCCGTGGCGGGAGGTGGCGTTCTCACGGTAGCCATTGTGCCTAATTAGCGAAGATCAAAAAGTCCGGAGCTGTCAGAAACAAGATAATATGCAAGTTTCGTGTTGCCACTTAATTAACTCAAATAGTCGAAAAAAATTCAAGGCACTCTCTAGCTAGCATATGGAGCCATGCCAAAACCAACTTTACCAAGATTAAAAATCAAAAAAAGATTATTCAATGTATACTATCAGCACGATTTCACAACCAAAGTCAAACCGTGACATACAGTTATAGAAAATCAATAGGAGCTAAACTCAAATTTATAACGATCTGATTCCAAAAAAAAATCTAATAATTCCAGCGAGCCAAACTCAAAACCTTCAATTGACAAGAAAAAGAACCCGTGAAACTATACTGAGCTAAACTCAAGGTATCGCTATAGCAGAACTCAAAAATTTGAAAAAAATATCTCCTTCCCTCTCCAAGATCTTACTCCTCAAGACAAAAATTTCCCAAGTCTACTCCCCAAAAATTCCAGATCAAAATATTAACGTAAAGGCAAGTGATGTGTGCATGAAAAATTTGCGTTCTCAACGAAATCTCAGAGAAGTCGGGTCGGCCATGTCAAGGACTGTAAATGCTGCTAGAGATTCTTCAGCCAGGAAGTTGGCTGTATGCCAGCACTGAAGGTCTCCAGCATCACTTACATCCTCCAACAATTCCTTCCTTTCTCCTCGGTTGATCGCAATGTCCAACTAGCCCTCCAGCTAGGCAAAACCATGAATCTGGTCAACTAGTTAGCTCAAAGCCAAAAAGTCATCTCACAGATTTATGACTCTGTCCAGTCGGATGACCAGCGAGACATGCCTCCGTGAGAACACAACAAAAAATACTGTGAGGCCACCTACCATTTCCATAGCAGAAGGCCAGCGGGAAAGATCTCAAAAAAATTAAATAAAAATCAAAAACATTCCAAAGACAACGTCAAAAACTTTACTTTACTCAGAAGAAACTTTCAAAATCTTTAAACTTTTTTTGAAAACTTCACTCAAAACTTGCAAAAACTTTACCAAAATACAAAATCTCAAACTCGCGAAAACTTTAACTTTATTTGAAACTAGGAAAACGTTACTTTACTCTAAAACTATGTAGATAACAAAACCAGTCAGACTCGCAAGTCCGAATTCAGATTCCACTAGATGTGAGACCTGAGGTCAACCAATTAATATATCCCAGAAGATCATCTCGCAACAGATCTCAGTCCCAAGCGAAATCTACTCTTAGATCGCCGAAGTCTAACTGAGGTGACCTCACGTTGGGCGCCATTTTTGTTATGGAGCTATGTTGAGCGATTGAACTTGGACGTGAAGTCCAGACTACTACTAGCATGAGCTGACAGATCACTCGGTAGACAGCGTTGAAGTGCAGGGCGGCACGCTAGCTCGCCTCTGCTATTGGCGGAGAGTGTGGGGGGGCGGGGGGGTTCCACGAAGACCTGCCGCTGTCATCTGCCATATACAAAAAAATGTTCGTGCCAAAACGAAAAAGCCGCAACACACCCGGTCCAGAAGGAACCTTTACATCACTTACCATTACCTCCTGTGAAGGCGAAGATGTTCTGCCTGCTTTCTGCTTGCCCCATCCACCCAACGACGCTGAGGGCAGAGTATTTTTCAGTGTCCCTATATGATCTGAAAGAAAGCGGAGAAGCGAACCTACTTCACCTTCATATCGAAGAGGGCTCCGGTGAAGGAGAACTAAGAAATTCACAACATCATTACGTTATAATAAATATATCTATTAATTAAAGATTGCTATCATAATCGTTAAAAATTCAATACGTTATTTCGATCTGCCATGAGTATGCTAAGATTTACACTTCTTAAAATTGTCTGCCTTCTCTTGTTAAGCGAGTGAGATAGTCATGACAGCATTGCACGTCATAATAGTAATACATAACTTGGAAAAGTACCATTCCGCTGAACATTATCGAAACGTACGCGGAGAATCTAAAGTTACACTACACGAGGTAAAAAAAATTTTACTCTACTGGGAATAGTTCTTCACTACACTAATGTAACTGTATCGCTTCTCTAACATGGATCCATGCTAATCATCGCGTGAAGAATTTTAACCCCTTTTCGACTCGTTATTTTGTCTCCAATTTGAAGGAAAATGTTCGTGAAAATTTTTACTTCTGTAATACGAAAATATTCCTAAAAATTGTTACTTTTTTGTTGTGTAATTCTAATACCATTCACGAAAATTGTTACTTAAGTAATGCGAAAATATTCTTGAAAATTGTTACTTGTGTAATACGATTGAACTATACTTTTAGCAGCCATGCATGAATATTCCACTCGTACTACTACAGGGCTATCATTCACCGATTATAGTCTTATTCTAACTTCTTCTTAATCTACTTCCATGTTTAAAGTCTTAATGTGCAATAGTCGATTCCAGAAGTATATGCAAATATGTATATAATTCAAATCCCATTTATCTGACTAACTATCTAAGTCCCAGTGATTACTTTGGCTCGAGAAATAAAACATCACTGGTTTTCAGATCACAATTGCGATAAAAAAACTGACAGTTAGATTGTTTCCAGTGCTTCAAATTACTACTTTCTCTAGCCTCATGATTAGGACGCCTGGACTATTTGGTTCAATTCCAGTTCCAGGTTGACATAAAATTTCCTGTTGACTTATCACTAATCTGAACTCAAACTAACTAGTAATGCCAAGCTTTCTCAACTTTCAATATTTCGGTCCTGATAAGAACGTACAAAATCTAGTATTAATCTGAGCTTAAATTAGTAATGCCTAATTTAGGTTCATTATTCATGCTCACATGGTGGTCTCTTCGGTAGTAAAAGTTGTGAGCTCTGAGCTGAGCATTTTAGTGTGTACTCCTAAAGGCTTCCTGGACAACTTTTTAGTCAGTCTCACTTGCCTAGCGGACTGTGATCGATAGACGGGCCTTTGCTGTAGATTCGACTGGAAATCACGGCTGCAGCTTGGATGTAGTGTACTTCGATGTTGATAGGCAATCAAATAGGGGGGCTCTAGTGGAGTTGCCTTTTGGACCGTCCACTCTGGCACCCAAAGTATGATTCCAATCAGAGACCACTTCTTCGGTGATCCGTAATGGAATTTCCCCCGAATCGGGTTCTTTTTCTTTTCTCCTTTCTTCGATTTCAACTTTAACTATTTGATCTTTTTAGATTTCCTTTTCCACATTTGTCTTGCTCAAAGAATCACACTAGACAGACCTTTCGCCTTGTCTTCCTCAAACTCTTCTTTTTTACAGACGGAAAGTCTTCTTCTTCTTTTCCCGAAAAAGGTTTTCCGTACTCTGTCCAGCCAGGGTTCACTAGCACTGCTGCATGCAGTATGCTACGACCACTACAATATTATTATTAATGTAAAAGGTTTGGCGGTTGCTCAAAATGTCTTAGACCTCGATGTTTGGTTTAGGTAGTTCTATTATGTATTTTAAGAGTATTATCAAATGTTTATACATCTTTAACATACTATTACTCGCTGTAGCGGTGATATATCCTTTTTCATCTTCCGTGTAAATGTATATATTTTTCGCTTATATTTCACACCCAATAATTGCTCTGGCCTCTTAAACTATAAGGTCTAAGCTATTGAATAAACGTTCCTAAATAATGCAATGTAATTTCATTTCAGAAAATCCTCAGCATAGTGTGATATTTCTTGACTTTAATGCCTCTAATGAATATTTATCTTCTGTTCAAGAGGATGGTGTGATTACTTTATATGGGCTAAAAACTAAAGTCAAACTAGAGACGATTAATGATGATAATAGGTAAATAAATAACTTTTGCCAATTTTAGAAGTCATTGTAAGTTTTATGCTTTTTCAGTTTTACATTATCGCGTTTCCATCCTACCAAAAAATTTCACATGGCAGTAACTTCATTCAACGGGTCAGTATTTGTATATGATATTCAAGCGAAGCGAAAAATATTTCAGTCATTGGATTGTCATGCAGCTCCGTGTAAAGATATATGTATGTCTCCAGCTCAACCGGATATTATGTTAAGCGTGGGATATGATTGTATTATAAATATCTTCGATACTAGGAAAAAAATTCAACCGCAACAAATAAAGCATCGTCATCCACTTTCTACGATTGCCGTGTCTGATTGTGGAAATTATACCTGTGTTGGAAATTTGAAAGGAGAGTTAATTGCGTATGATATGAGGAACCTGAAAACTCACTTAAGCTCTTTGGCAGTTCATGATAGTGCGGTTGTTCGCGTAGGTTTCATTCCTGTTGTGAACGGTTTTTATGACAATTTAAATTCTCTAAGTTTAAGTCATGGTAATGTTGACGGAAAATCTGAAAAGATCAAGTCTTTAGCAAATATTGAACAAAATCATCAAGAAAAAAGAGATTCTTTTTGCGACTATTTAGAATTCCATTCCTATAAACTGAAAGCGGTCAATAGATTTTCCGCTAGACGTGAAAGCTTTGATTGGGAGCTCTTGGGAAAACGAAATCCAGACTTCACCACAGATCTCCAAATGAATACTACCAATAGATTTAGCACCGAAGATCAGTTGAATTTAGATAGTAAAACACGAAATTTTATGGATATTGTATCAGCAAATGTAATTAAGCTGGACGAGGACCGCTCTCAAGAGGATATTACGGACTTAAATAAAACTTCTTTTGAGAGTATTAGTAAGAAAGCTATTCATTGTGAGACTTTAGACCGCCGCTTAAATTATATTGTAGAAGAAAAGGAAGAAGATACAAGATATTCTGGTAGCAATGTAATACCAGTAAGAAAATTTTCAGATCCAACAATTAAACAAGATCCGAAGCAACCAAACCAAGATGAGTGTTGTGATAAAGAAAATATTATTAATTTATCAAATAAAGAACTTGAGGGCTTCTTGAAATTGCCTGATGATAGAAATAGCACTCCTAATAATTGTAAACGTTCCAATGAAATTAAACCACTTCCCATTTCAAATTTTTGTGCACAAGAGCTTATGTCTGAGCTGAAAAATATGCGCTCTGAAATGGACACAAAATTTAAACAATTGGAGTCTGAAATTAAATTCAATGCTGAATGTAATAAATGGGGCATATTCACCCAAAATTTTAACTTATGGCGAAAACAAATAGATATTAGCGAAGAAATAAGAGACTCAGTTGAGTGTTTGTTGCAAGCTGATCCATTCGTAATAGAATTTTTGAGATTGCAGAAAGAAAATGATCAACTAAAAAAGGCGCTTTTAGAACGTAATAAGTCGAAATAATTTGTTCATTTATGTTTTATAATACTTTGTACACTTTGTTTTTCATTTTACAGAGAGTCACAGACTCAGATATTATAGGTTAAAAATATGTTATATGTATTACTCATAATTTTTTTTTCTCAGATTAATTATTCATGTAAAGCTTCCAAAATCGTCACTCCTTTCGCATCCTTTTCATGAATCCCACTTACCCTGAAAAAAGAAACTATTTGTTCTCATAAATATCATTTGAAAACTCCATTTAAATTCTTCATGACGTCATAGATTGAAAGAATTTGATGACGGCTGGATTCTAATCAGAAAGATACGAGTAGTTATGCAATTTTTATTGAATACGCTCTGTAGTCTTTTGTTATATATTATTAAACCAAGCTCAAGGCAAAGCACAGGCAGGAAGGATATAAGGGGATAATTAGAGGACATGGAAAATAATTGAAAATTAGCCATTTATTTTAAAGGTATTGCTGCCGTCATTATAGCCTTGGTTGGTTTGTTAAAGTATAAAGCAGTATTCTTTTGTTATGAGGTTTTAGAACCTATTTGGTACCTTCATATATATTAATTTCAGATTTTATCCAGCACCAGTAAAAAGTTATCACCATTTTAAATTTTACACTACATCAAGCCAAACAGCAGAAGGATGGTATAGGTATTAATAAGAAAAAAACATTTGAAAAATATTACTACATCATATTAATAAACAAAGTTAATATAGGTAAATAAATTTTTATTTCAAATTTCCAAAAAGTCAGTTAGAATTTATACAGATTTGAAATTAAATGAATGAAACGAAAGTACAAAAACATTATTTATAATGACGTAAGTGGGTACCTATATTATGCAGGTCAGTGGCGTACACAAGATCATGCCGGAAGGGGGGTCTATGTACATATATATGTATATTCAATAATAAAATTAGAAGTTGGGGTATATAATATGATATTTATTTGTTAATATTTACAGACGTAAGTCAAGTCGTTTTGCGGTATTAGCTAGGTTAGAGTGGCGGCAATCATAAAAGCATGTACGACCAGCCACACCTAGACCATCTATGTTTCATTGTGATGCGGTATTTGCTACTCGTCGAGCATCATATACGAGTATGTAGGCGAATCATCGATTTAAATGGCTCTTCCTAGCTATTCACTGCGTGGAAACTGACGTTCCAGTTACAATTTCCCTATTAGTATCAATTGGAATTGTGAAAATAGTTCGCTTGTATATGAAGTGAATGTCCAAGAATAGATGGGCACCATAAAATAAGGCCGTGCGAAATAACACCGAATTCTGAAATTTGCCATTACATCTTTATAAAGTGAAATGAGGCCAAATTTCAACGTTCCGTCTTATGTCATTTTCATAAAAATAATTAATGTCGAATGACGTTATGAAATAAGACCAAACAAGTATTCAAACGGTGTTTGTTGGCGACATGTCGTACATTTATGAACTCTTTTGCAACCGTTTTATGAACCTGGCAAAATTAAGTTCGAAATTCTCGCCTAGTAACACTTTTATGTGTTTCACCTTCAAAATGAGTTCTCTTCTTTGGAAGAGATAGGATAAGCTATAAAACAAGGCCGGCAGAGTGTCTTTCTAAGGATGGAATTGTATTTTAAATAAAATCTTGAACAAGAAGTGAAAAAATAGAAAAAATATTTAACAACAGAACTTTCCCTTACACCTAATATAATACTGTTATTCGAAGAAATATTCATATAAATTTTATAAACCTAGGATGAGATTATCTAGCCATGCTCTAACATTCCGGATTCATCTGCTGCAAAGTAGGTTTTTACTGTTTTTTTCTTTTCTTTTTAATATAGTTCCTTAACTAACTTACTGGAGCCGTTGTATTAAAGTTGTCGCAGTCTACTGTATACGTATCAGTTGTCCAATCATAATCGATTATGTTAGGAAAGGTTTGGCCCCATAAAATTTCAGTGGGAAGGTAGGAAGTTCGGGATTCTGTTACTTGCCCCGTTGTTGGTGAGGCGCCTACTAACGAAACAATTATTTCGAAGTGTTGCTTTTCATCGAATTCGTGAAGATCATCAAGCATATATTTACGGAGCGGACTTGATTCGTCGATAAAATGGCAAATTGTCTTTGGGCATGAAAGCAAACTGCTTACATATTCTGATACTGGTTCTAGTACTTTTGAAATTTCCATTTCCATGGATCTAAATTGGAAAAGTTTTGTATTCTCTTATTCTTTTTATGATAAAATATCAATAAATACTTTTCATCCTTTACTATGTCGATGCGTATTCTAGTCCCAATTGAGTGTTCCTCTCTTGGATCATACACGCGAAAGCAAAAGGATAATTTTTCATCTTGCTGATTTATCTGTTAAGATGGAAAAATTAGGAGCACCTTTCAATATTTTGATTGTTTTTGTTTTACTTACAACAGCATTTTTAGTGAATTTCATATCCCAACCTTGATTCACTACCTTTGATAATTTCGCATACATTATCCCTATCATTGCTCCTTCAATTGCTATCGAGACTATTATTTGAAAAGCGAACAGGAAAATACCTTCTGGACATTCTTCGCTTGGATATTTTTCTCCAAATCCAATAGTTGCTTGAGTTTCCACAGTGTAAATGAAAAGACCTGTTAAAGATGTGGCTCCTATTACGCATGGTTCCTTTCCTTCACCCAATCGAGCACCAGTTACTTCATCAAATATAAAATCACCGTGAGCATAACCGATAATATACCATAGCGCCGTGAAAATTATCCAACTTAGCAAATAACTTAATAGAAAAACAATAAGGGTGTATTTCCACTCCATTTCTACCTGCGAAAATATTATTCAACTTTTTATCCATGAATGTTAACTATTTTATATTACCAATGTAGTTACAAAATCCTGGCAATACCTTAAGGATCGTTGTGGAATTCGGGAATGACTTATATTCTCACTACCATTCTTGTTGATCAATCGAACTGAATTTTGTTGTCTTTTCTGCTTGCTATGGAAAGAAAGAAATTCTAAAAAAAAAAATCAAAAAATTAAAGAAATTATTGTGAAGAATTATTGTTGTTTAATTACTTTTCAGACTACTTAATCCATCGGTTTTGGGACTCACACTTACGTCATTGTCAGTATATTCTTGCCATGTCATAGAATATTCCCTGCAAGTTAAATTAATAAAGATTGAATTTTAAGAAAAAAGATATTTTCAAAGAAATATAAAAATTTAATAAGACGGTATCCGTACTATACATTGTAACATACCTGTACCATACCTACATTGTACCATACCTACATTGTAACATACCTACATATTTCAAATTGTAAGCAAGTCCAAACAAAAATCTGTCAGCACAAGCAAAAATAATTTCAACATAAAATTTATTTGACATGTCTACATGAAACAAAATTGTGAAAGACAGTCATAACAAATGGGTTCACGCATTTCACTGACTGAACCATTTGAAGTGGCCTAGCAAGAATTTTTGTAATTAGTTGTGCAAGATGTTGTTCTTTCTTTATCGATTGGTAAATTTTGTCGACATATTCTAAGTAGACAATTTTGTATTATCGATTGGTAAATTTTAGTAAAAGATTTCTGAGTGGACAATTTTTGTTTGGATAGGCACGAAAATTTTGTATAAATTAAATGCGATATTGGGAAAAAATAACATTCAATTTTGAACACTCAACTTGTACGTTTCTTTTAAAGTTCCGAGCTGCTTTCGAGCAAAAGGAACCAATCCCAATTGGCGACTAGAGCCGGGAAAATAGTTCAAATCCAGTTAAGTTCAGTTGTGCACTTCTTAATAAATAAAATATATTCCGAGTTGCTTTTGAGCAGAAGGAATACTACCCAATTGGCGATAAGAGCCGGGTAAATTAAAGAAAACGTTTTAAGAATCAAACTGCGGCTTTTAATTGTAGCCATATACATAAAGAGGCAAGTGAATTATTTTAATTCCGCCAAAGTGTTTTTTTTTAATAAGTAAACATGAATCTTATCTGCAGAAATCAACAAATCAAGAACAAATTTATTACATGGCGACCCTGCAAACCGGACCAATGGATCTGCAGTTTATAAGGAAGAGAACGCTACCCGCTAAGCTGACAACGTCTTCAAAAACTGAGGAAGAGACCATTAAGAGCACTAAGGGAGAAGCTGTAATAAAAACCAAGGAAGAAATTAGACATTTAGAACTACAAATTGAAGGAATATCCAGCAAAATTGAAGATTTAACGCAAGGGAATATAAACGAGGAACTTCGAATCGGACCAAAACCCATTACCATAGAAGAATACAAGAAAAGAAACATCAAGAGGAAGATTATAATTGAAGACAAGGAAGAAGGTAGCAAAAAGAAGAGACTAAGAGGAGGAAAAGCTGTAAAGATAAGGCAGAAATTGGCAGAATTATATAGGATTGTTCCTATAACAACAGACAACAACCAGAAGATAAAATTGATAAATAAGATCAACGAACTAAAATGGGAAAAACGCAATCAAAAGAAGAAATTATAATTGCGCAAACTGCAGCAGCATCACCAGCAAAAGCATCTGCATCGATTACAGAGATCCATATCCCAACAGCAATAGGCATAATAGTAGTAGTTTTAGTCTTGATTGCATTAGTTTATATTTTAAAAAGACAGTTAAGAAGCAAATTATAAAGAGTTTAGATAGTACTGATAAGGTTTAGATTAAATATGGTATAGTTAAAAAGAAAAATAAATTGAAAAATATTAAATAGCTTAAATGATGTAATTAACAATAAAAAAAATAAAATATAAAAATTAGTCAAATTTTTTTTTCCGATTTAATATTTGTATGGACAGATGCGAGAGTATAATTAAAGATTTACAAAGAATTTTGGAAACTTTTACGAAAAACCCGTCAAGAGAATTCTCAACGAGAAATTTATTAGAAAAGAATAGCATATGCAGGCAATTGCGAAAAGAATTCCAAGAGGAAATAAATAAGGTTGAAAAAGTTATAGCAGAAAATTTGAAACTACGTTTCAATAGCACATATAGAAAACTACAACTAAAAATAGAGAAAAAGAGCTCAATAATACTAGAGAACACAATCTCATCTGACTCCGAAGAAGTATATCAAGAAAAAATAAACATGTCATGTGATTTTGATTTAGCATTGGCTATAAAAATTATACCAGAATTTACAGGGGAAGAAAAGAAACTTGATAACTTCCTAAATCTCGTGGAATTGTACACAAAAACACTAAAAACTGAAGTCATTCCAGATTTAATAACTTTCGTTTGGTGTGCTAGATTCACAGATAAAGTCTCAAATAAATTGACCGCCACAGCAAAACCAACCACAATTGAAGGATTAAAGAAAACATTAAAAGAAGTATACAAATCTAAAAACACTTCGCAAAATATACACCAACAGATAGCAACATGTAGACAATCAGGAATGAAGGTACAAGACTTCTCAGACAGAATATTGGATCTTGTCTCTGAACTAAACAAGATTCAAATAACAGAACTAGGAGAAGCAAACAGAGAAGTGATATGCAAATTAAATGAAAAAATTGGATTAAACGCATTCCAAAATGGACTACATGAATCTCTAAAGCCAACAATATTCGCTGCACAACTAAAAACGCTAAATGAAGCCATAGGACTAGCGAATCAAATTGAGAAACCACTATCTGATACAACAAGAATTCTACAAATAAGTGAAAATCATCAAGTACATTGGCGACAACGAAATAGCTACCACAGACAAAATGGAACAAACACTCAAATGTGGAGGAAAAACAACTTCAGAGATAATAACTGGAGAAACAATAACATCAACGGGAGAAATAATAACAGCAGCTGGAGAAATAACAACAACAACAATAGTAACCCTAGACAGAATTGGTCAAATAATAGAAACCAAAACAGGAACCAGAATGGTAATTTCAGAAGAAATAACCAAAACTATAGAAGAAATCAAATAAATTTTCTTCAGGAAGCCAGCGATTCTCCAAGCCCAGGTCAAGAATAACCAAACAAAGATTAAAAGAGAGTATAAAAATATGCAACATCAATAATCACGCCACAAATTTTATAACACTACAAGATAAAACAACTAATAAAAACTTAAATTTTTTAATTGATTCTGGTGCAGACATATCTATATGCAAGGTAGAAAATATAAATAGCTGTAGTATAAAGCATGAAGACCAGTGTAAAATAACTGGGATAACAAATAATGAAACTTTCTCTTTAGGCAGTACTGAATTAAAATTAAATTATGAGCACAAGCATAATTAAGCATAAATTTCATATGGTAAGTTCTGAGACACCAATCAGAACGGATGGAATATTGGGAAGAGATTTTCTCATGAAATACCTCTGTAAAATAGATTACGAGACATTCACAATAACAATAGTCGTAGACAATGAGGAAATTACAATCCCGATGGTTAGCAAGCACATGAAAACGGTAAAAATACCAGCGCTAACAGAGATGATTCTGCCAATAACTCTAAATATAAAGGAAGATAGCGTCATATGCAGTGAAGAAATACAAGAAGGAGTTTTTCTAAGTAATTCAATTGTACCGGCAAAAGGTATTGCACATATAAAATTGCTAAATACAAAAGACACAGAAGTCACGGTAAAACCATTCTCACCAATAATGCATGCACTACGTGAATATAACATCATTTAGATGAGCAAAAAGAATAAATCAAAAGACAGGATTCAAAAGCTACTAAGTAAACTTAAACTGGAAGGCATGGATGAAAAAGCCAAAGGATCAATAATAGAGATATGCAAAAAATATCAGGACATATTTTACCTAGAGAATGAGAGATTGTCAACAAATAACTTCTACAAGCAACGTATAACAACGGTGGACGAAAACCCAGTCTACATAAAGAACTACAGGCTACCACATTCACAAATTGAGCAAATAAATAAAGAAGTTAGCAACTTAATAGAAAATGATATAGTTGAACCATCAATAAGCCCATACAACTCACCCCTACTGATCGTTCCAAAGAAGTCAGAAAAAGAAAAGAAATGGAGGCTAGTAATAGACTTTAGACAGCTCAACAAAAAAGTAGTGAATGATAAGTACCCACTGACACGTTTAGAAGATGTATTAGACCGCCTTGGAAGAGCGAAATATTTCTCAACCCTAGACATAACAAGTTCATTCCATCAAATTGAACTTGAAAAGAACTCAAGACATCTAACAGCATTCTCCACTAACCAAGGACATTTTCAATTTAAAAGACTACCATTTGGACTGAAAATATCGACAAACAGCTTCCAGAGGATGTTATCAATTGCACTAAGTGGACTCGAAGCAAGTGCTTTTACATATGTCGACGATATAATCATACATGGATGTAGCTTGAATCACCACAATGAAAACCTAGAAAAAGTTTTCAGCAGATTGCAGCAATACAACCTAAAACTGAATCCTAGCAAATGCAATTTCCTTAAACCCGAAGTAATATATCTAGGCCATCTAATCACACAGAATGGTATAAAAACTGATCCCAGCAAATATAAAACAATTGAATCATACCCGATCCCGAAAAACGCGGATGATGTGCGAAGATTTGTAGCATTTTGCAATTATTATAGACGATTTATTCCACAATTTGCCGAAATTGCAAAGCCGCTAAATACATTACTCAAGAAAAACACCCTATTTAACTGGACACCGGAATGTATCAATGCATTTGAAACATTAAAGAAAAAACTAATAACCCCACCAGTACTTCAATATCCAGATTTTGAGAAACCTTTTATTCTAACAACTGACGCATCAAATTATGCACTAGGAGCAGTATTATCGCAAGGAGAAATTGGACAAGATTTACCTATCTCCTATGCTAGCAAGACATTAAACAAACATGAGCTTAACAAACCCATCATTGAAAAGGAACTATTGAGTATTCACTGGGGAATAAATTTCTTTAGACCGTATCTATATGGCAGAAAATTTAAAGTGGTAACAGACCACAGGCCACTAGTTAGCTTATTTACTCACAAGAATCCATCATCAAAACTAACAAGAATTAGACTTGATCTGATGGACTACGATTTTGAGATAATTTATAAACAAGGAAAGATGCACACGAATGCTGATGCATTATCCAGAATAAAAATAGATACAGAGAAACTTAAATCAATGATACCAACAGAGGTCAACGTGTTAACAAGAAGAATGGCAAAATCGCAACGGATAAGCAAAGAAAGGAACAGAAAAGAAAAAGACAATGAAAACAGCAGAGTAGAATCTGATCAATTCTACATCTGGGAATGTACGTCTATTTCAGATATAAAAAATACGAAGAGGTTACAATTTAAGATAAATGAAGATAATAAATCAAGGCAAAATAGAAGAAAAAGTTTGCCCATAATAAATATAGATGCTAAAGGGGTAATCGTTCAGTATAACGATAATCCGAGGCAGAACTACGGTTGGCTCTTGGAGAAGTTAATACAAAAAATGAATGATAATGATATAAGAGAATTAGCGCTAGCAAAAGATGATAAAATATTTGAGTTCCTAGAGATAAATGAATTTAAAGGCAAATTTAATGAAATCCAGCAAAGAAATAAGCATGGTTGAACAACACCATTAAGAATAATATTATTTAAAACCCCAATAAAAATTATAGATGATGAGAAAGCGCAAGAAATAATAAAAGAGCATCATGATAGTATGCACGGAGGACACGTTGGAATAAAACGTTGTATAAACAAAATAAAGCAAAGATATAGCTGGAAAAATTTAAATAAAATGGTGAAGAATTATATAAACAAAGACATGTGCAAGAAATAAAGTGCAAAAGTACACAAAAGAACCTCTCGTAATAACAGATACACCAACTAATAGTTTTGAAGTGATAACAATTGACACAGTTGGACCACTGAGAATGTCAAATGGATACAGATACATACTGACCCTTCAATGTGAATTGACGAAATATATAGAAGCTTATCCTATGGAAACGAAAGAAGCACGCTCAGTAGCAAAAGCAATAGTAGAAAAATTTATTTTAAAATATGGATGTTTTAACGTTATGAAAACAGATAGAGGAACTGAATTCAATAACGAATTAATTAAAAACATATGCAAGCTACTTAAAATAAACCATGTCACATCAACACCATTTCATCATGAAACATTAGGTTCTATTGAAAGAAACCACCGAGTATTAAATGAATACTTCAGAACTTTCGTAAATGATGATGACTGGGAAGAGCTAATACCATATTATGTGTTCTGCTATATCACAACACACACACACGAACACCAAATATACTCCATTTGAACTAGTGTTTGGCAAAATAGCGTCATTGCCATCACAAATACTCAGAGATGAAAGTAAAACAAAGGGTATCGACAGCATCGATAATTATGCTAAAGAACTAACACATAGATTAAAAAGAGCGCATGCCAAAAGCAATGAATTACTGCAAAAAGCTAAAGAGCAAAGAAAAATTCTCAGAGACGAAAGTCAGAATCCCTCAAATTTCAAAGTAAATGATTTCGTATACCTACATACTGAAACTAGACATAAACATGAAAGTCCATTTCAAGGACCGTATAGAATTATAGAACAGATAGGTGTAAACTCTAAGATAGACATAAAAGGAAAACATAAGATAGTACATAATAATAGATTAGTCAAAGATAGAAGTAACCGATAAAGATAATCATAAGATTCAAATTTTTTTTTCTTTCTTTTACAAAAAAAAAAAAAATTTTTTTTTAAGGGATAGGATGTAACATACCTGTACCATACCTACATTGTACCATACCTACATTGTAACATACCTACATATTTCAAATTGTAAGCAAGTCCAAACAAAAATCTGTCAGCACAAGCAAAAACAATTTCAACATAAAATTTATTTGACATGTCTACATGAAACAAAATTGTGAAAGACAGTCATAACAAATGGGTTCACGCATTTCACTGACTGAACCATTTGAAGTGGCCTAGCAAGAATTTTTGTAATTAGTTGTGCAAGATGTTGTTCTTTCTTTATCGATTGGTAAATTTTGTCGACATATTCTAAGTAGACAATTTTGTATTATCGATTGGTAAATTTTAGTAAAAGATTTCTGAGTGGACAATTTTTGTTTGGATAGGCACGAAAATTTTGTATAAATTAAATGCGATATTGGGAAGAAATAACATTCAATTTTGAACAGTCAACTTGTACGTTTCTTTTAAAGTTCCGAGCTGCTTTCGAGCAAAAGGAACCAATCCCAATTGGCGACTAGAGCCAGGAAGAGCCAGTTAAGTTCAGTTCTGCACTTCTTAATAAATAAAATATATTCCGAGTTGCTTTTGAGCAGAAGAAATACTACCCAATTGGCGATAAGAGCCGGGTAAATTAAAGAAAACGTTTTAAGAATCAAACTGCGGCTTTTAATTGTAGCCATATACATAAAGAGGCAAGTGAATTATTTTAATTCCGCCAAAGTGTTTTTTTTAATAAGTAAACATGAATCTTATCTGCAGAAATCAACGAATCAAGAACAAATTTATTACAACATATATAATTAATAAGAATTTATACATAATTCAAAGTACATCAAGATAAGAATCTTTTTTAATTTTGAAGATACGCACTTTACTTTAATTGTAAAATCAGAAAATAAAAGTAATTGTATAATCGCACTATTACTTTACTTCGGCGGGAAAAATCTTATAAAAATCTGTATTTGATTACAACGCGTCAACTCCCTGGCATGCCCGACGGTAATTTACCATTCACTCATCTCAACTATTGATTATAAGGCACAAGGTACCTAGCCATAAGTATACCTCAGGCAACGAGATGGCTGACAAGTTGGCCAAAAAGGCTCCGAATTGGATAGCTCCGCAGCAGTAGCTTATGTGAGGATCCCAATCGGAGCTTTAAGAGAGGAACTCATCAGAGGCGTCTATCAAAAGGCAAGCCTCGGGTGGACCAGTGGGGATACCTGCCGTATTGCGAGGCAATTGAACAAGGGAACTGCTTAATGGCAGCAGGACAAATACCAGGAAGCTAGTAGGGGTCATTACGGGTCACTGGGCCATAGGGGACCATGCTAGAAGACTGGGTATAGCGGCGAACGATTTCTGCAGGAGCTGTAAAGACTCGGAGGAAATCGAATCCATCCAACACGTGCTTTGCGAGTGCCCCGCTTTGATGAATAAAAGAGGTAGGCTATTGGGTGCTACATCTTTTCAAGTCTGGGGGAGCTGCAAAGTCTAGAATTTAGATATAAATGAAATTAAAAATCTTAGGTATATCCTGAGTTTCCTAAGGAAAGCAGGTTGGATCTGGGGCTTCAAAGGTTATCCAATGAGGTCTAGGGGCACAATGGACCCAATAGAGGTCTAAGTGATGCAGGCTAGTCGTCTATCGTCACCCCTTTTACCTTGTGGCGACGTGGTTGATCTGACTCCGTTATTTCCAAACTCCGGTCAAGCCATCGTATAAACCTGGTAAATCACTGTCCTAAATTCACTTTAATAATACCTTGCTGAACGCAGAGAACCTTAGCTAGGTAGGCTGTGATTTTTGTTTAAATTTAAGAAAAATAAAAAATTGTGATTCTCCTGTCAGTTAAGATTGGGAGAACAACTCCGAAGAATAAAATAAAATAATCGACTTTTTCATGAAGCCAAACAAGAGGAAATTTTTATTTACCATTCACAGCAATTATTATCTCTCCACCGAAGTAGCTCCTCTTACGCATTGAGTGAACAGAGGAAGGTTTCGCTTGACTGTTGACATAGCCGCTGCGCAACAGCAGAAGACCTCCTGCTTCTGTCATTACGGATTCTACGGTAGCACATAACCTCAAGAGTAATTGGAAGGTGAACACCGCTGCCGTTTCATCCATGCCTCCGCCCTTGGGGCGAATTATAAATTGTTTTGCTTTCAGCCTAGGTGTTCCTGTTCTATGCCAGTGAGTACCTTTAGCTAGCGATCAAGAACTATTCGTACGCCAGGGCACATAGCACTACTTCAACTCTGGTGCAGGGCATCCACCTAAGGCCTGTAGCTGTCGAGTTCGAACAGCGCCGGTCGGCAGATTGACATTGACCTAACTTGAGACTGACTTCGACTAGCCTCAACCACAGAAAATTCACACGCCTGACCGTCATGGGGACCGTCAGGACCAGTCGTGAACAGCTCTCTGCCCGTTCACTACGAGACCGTTCTTCTCCATATTTCAGACCAAGTGGAACTCTTTCGGCAGACTTTTGTGGAAAGCGATGAGTTAGACTTTATCTCAGTCTTATCGCCGACACCTTCTACCTTATCAAGATTTCATCTATACTGTGAGTATCTGCTTGGATATCCTCAAATCCCCCAGAGGAGATCGCATCTACTGCATCAACACTTAAACCCGTTCTTAACGAGTTTACACCTTGTGTCCCAGCTACTTAGCGGGCCGCAGATAGCACAGTCGTCCAGACGTAGTAGCTCAAGACTTGTCAAGACACACACAATGCTTATTAATAGTAGGGGCATAGCCTCCACTAAATTGGTGACCCCCGACAAAGATCCGCAGTCATCGACATCAGAAGAAATTTAGAAGAATATAAAAGGTCAGATAGTTTAGGTTTTTTTTTGTTGTTGTATTTAGAATATTTTTACACGTTTAACTTCACAAACTTACATTCATAAAGATTTTTTTTTATTAATTATATAACATTTTCTTTGTTGACTATATTCAATTTAATTGTTTCAATTGCGATATTATTAAGATACTTTGTTAACTCTCTGCGTTCAGTAACGTCTTACTTTTTCTGTGATCCAAGTAAATTATCTAAATTTTCTTGCACATTGACAATTCTATTTGATTCGTAATTTTACAATTTTGATTAATCTTTCTCGCTCTCGCCTAATTCGACGTTATTCACTACAGTCTCTTACGTTGCGTGGTTTAATCCACATTTGAAAATTCCCTCAATTTTTGTTGTGCAATAACGTCTTTGTGATTTCAATAGTCTATCGTTGGGAAATGACTGAGCCAACCAGTCAGACAGACGCCAGCATGGACTCTACTAACAGTAGCGATCCGAACAAATCCAATGCTATGTTATGGTCGTAGCTATTGCATATAGCAATATGCTACATGAAAAATGCTGATGCATGTACGCTGGCCTTAAGGTAAACCGCATACGGATTGCCCCCAACGAGAGTAATGCTTCCTCGAGCTCGTGAGCCATGGCGACATGTTGAAGGAAAGAAAAGAAGAAGACACTTTTCTGTCTCGACACGTCTTCCGCAGAATATATCTCGCGAAACGAATTTATCGCATTTCCAAGGACATCTACGAGGAATCTGACCCTGTAAGTAATTTCGAAAGAATTTTCATCTATAGATATCTCCTATTTGCAATCGGTAAGAATATTTTTCGTATCCTCAGGAAAAAGAAACCAAACCAAAAAAAGGGAAATTTACCGTGAAGAAAAATCTAGAAGTTAAGAAAATCAACCACCTGCCCAAGATAAAAAAAAACGGAAGCAGGTGCGGCTGGGATCACCTGGACCTAAAGTAAGAGAGCATCTGCGTGCTAACAGGTACCATTATTACTATTAGTGACTCCAAAAGGAGTAAAGCCAAAAATAGAATTAAACAGCGAACCACAAACTCGCGATCGCAACAAATAGCTAGCCATAAGTTTCGTCAATGCATATTGACAGAAATTGATGTAGAGGGAAAAACTGAGAACAAGGTAACGCGACGATTACAGGGAAGCAGTGCTGGACAGGTTTTTGCTTTGAATCCGTCAATAGATTCTTTGGTATCCCGTACTAAATACGCTCCTGTATCAGAAATTACATCAAGATCAGATGATGACGAAAGAAGAAATCTTATGCCCGATATAACGACGCTTAAGTCGTGCGAGGAATCGGATCGTACGTTGGATCCTGATCCGAGAATTTTTTTACGCCCAAACGGATCCGCAGAAGGTGTCCAAACAAAACGAATCAATATCTTCTCCGCTGAAAAGTTATGGCATCTGTAAAAGAAATCCTATACAAAGGTGATTGATGTTGTGTAATGGACACATCTGCATGGAACTATGTTCCAAACAGAACATCTTTCCTTCGTTTTATGTACTTTGCAAACTAGTAAGTTACCATCTATTCAGTTTGACATTGAAGGTGAACCCCGATAAATTTAAGCAGTTTTTTCTGTACTTAAGTTGTGTTAAGTTAGTATGCTAGAATGAGTTAGCTTTCCTTTGTTTCAATAATTGGATTGATTTCCTAGAAAAAATCTTCCATATATATATAGAGATTTTATACAAATTGTTAGGATTATCTTGTATTATTGTTTCTTTTATTAATTAATACCTATATATATATATATTCTAAATAGTTTCACAGAATCGTGCACGAACGGAAAGTGCCCGCTACTGATATGAGAAGTAAACTAAGCGAGTAACAATTATGCCAAAAGCTATCCAACTGGGCAGACATATTCGTGGTAAACGTGCTTAAAATAAATCGCTCCCTTAACGATTTTACCACCATCTTCACATATTTAGACTCCAGAGCGTTGAGTTTCAGTGAAGTCCTCCTTATCATAATTGCTAAAATTAAGTTATTCCGGTTGCTTGTCAACAGTACACAGCGCGTGGTAAAAGTGAGACATCTCTTTCTTCAAATTCCAAAACTTTCGCGATGGTTTGCATTTATTGAGCAATGGTACGTTGTAACAGTGGCTGAGTGTGTGAATTACCTCAATGACTAGAGTATATCTCTTTGTTTACCTACGTAGTTCCATGTAATCAAAGTATTTGAAATAGTTCCAGTACTTACCTTGATAGTTAGTTTCTCGTTTCATAATATTATCATTACTGCTAAAATCAGGATGAAAATTCATTAATACCTTCAGGGCTACATAAATTACAACATCGAGGTGGATCTAAAATTAGATTTTTCTTCCTCATAGCGTCCATTTTTGATATATAATCTAAGGATGGAATGCATATTCAGTAAACTAACAAAATATTAGACTCACATTGGACTGCAAATGTGATAAGAAATAACAAGAAAAACAGAGACTAGCACCAGTAAAATAGAAGAAACCTAATTTGTGACTATAGTCTTGTGAGGAATGTTAAATATTGTTTATTTAATTCAATTTAATTAAAAAGAAAAAAAAACCATTTCTTCACGGAACTTCATAGGATTTTATTAATTTCTTTATCGGTTTCAAAATTTTATCATTTCAAATTTCTCTGATTAGTTTTTTCTAAGACATTTTAATCACTTCTTCCAGTGCTAACCCACGAGTAAAACTAGGTTTAACTTTAAAATTGATATATATATACATAGAGTTTTTTTGCTTTCACTAAGTCGTATAAATTGTTGCGACACTGAGTTTTTATAAATCTTTGAAGACCCACACTCACATTGTAAAGAATGCGTATCATGAGACGCAGGTGGATGTTATAGGGGAAATCCTTGAGCTAGATTGAATTCGCGTTACATTTTTTTTGAATTTCAGGTACGCTAGCACGCTCCAGAAGGCCTTCATGGAGAAATCGATGCACGTAAGTCGGTACGTAAAGTATAGTATTTCCTCATTTTATTTGTCCACCGGAGGTTCATTTGACTCATTATAGAATATCCAATAAAGGTATGTGTTTATTGACGTGAATCTTGAATATACTCGGGTTAAAGTAGTATTAAGAATTATCATATTTAACACTAATAAGATATGGAATATATATATATTTTGGTATAAACAGGTATGATTAAGTAGAAAAAGGGGGAAGAAAATTTTTCTTTTGCATTCTATATTTTGATTAAGTATTCAGGCCCGGCGGTCCGTCTGTCGTAGATAATTTCTTTTTGTAAGCAAGATGCAGTAGGTATCATGTATCACCCCTAGGCACATAGTGAATTACCCCAGAAGTACGTGCTTAGCTTGATAAGCAGAGTTTAATTAGACATAGGTATAGGTATATAGGTATACATATATTGGCCAGACCAAGCGATTTGTGTATCCAGTCGAAATTCTGAAATAAAATTTGATTTATAACGTTTTGAAGATGCTCCGAGTCTAGCTTCTATTTTCCCTTCACATCCTGGAGCCCTCTCATCCGAAGGTCGTATAGGTCCGCTTTAATCTCTTCCACAGGTCAACACAAGGGACTTTGGACGATTGTGCCCCCCAAAGTCAATGGGAGGATGGGGCTTGGCAAGGAAGGCATGCCATCTGCGCCTTCCATGGAACGTAGGTAAGTGACGTAAGGGTCCCTTCAGGACCGAGTATGTGCTAGGCTTGTTGTAAGTAGGCACGAAATTTTTTTGATTATGGGTGATGACAAGCGGCAGGTTATTTCGGGAACTCCCCCACACTCTCCGCCACCCTTAGCCGAGGTGCTAGCGTGCCGCCCTGTGCTATCGCTGTCATCGAGTGATCTGTCAGCTTATGCTGGCAATTTGGACTTCACGTCCTGACCAATCACTCTAAACATATACAACCATAACAAAATGGCGCCCAACGTGGGGCCACCTCAGTTGGACTTCGGTGTCTAATTATGACTTTTACCGAGGACTGCGATTACTTGAGAGATGGACATTTGGCTGTTAGCTAAATAGTCTGACTCGGTAACCGCATAATCGGTGGAAGTTATATGCGGACCTGAGTCCAATTGGTTTTTGTTATTAGAAAATTTTTTTGTAACGTAAAGTTTTTGAAAGTTTTATTGAAAGTTTGAAAGTAACGTAAAGTTAAAGTAAAGTTTTTGAAAGTTTTTGAGATTTCGATTTTTTTTGATTTGTATTGGTTAAAGTAACGTAATATTTTGAAAGTTTTGAAAGCTTTTGAGAATTTTTTTAATGATCTTTCCCGCTGGCCTTCTGCCCTGGAAATGGTAGGTGGCCTCACAAAATTTCTTTTGTGTGAGCTCTCACGGCGACATGTCTCTGTTGGCCAACTGGCTGGACAGAGTTATGAATCTGTGAGACGACTTTTGGCTTTCAGCAATTAGTCGACCAGATTCATGACTCTGCCCGGTTGGAAGGTTAGCTGGACATGAAGATCAGGTGAGGAGGAAGGAAGGAGTTGTTGGAGGATGTAAGTGATGCTGGAGACCTTCAGTAATCAGGAGTTGGCGTACTGCTAACTGCCTGGCTGAAGAATCTCTAGTATCATTTTCAGTCTCTAGCTTCCCCAACCTGACTCTTCCCCGATTTCTGTGGGAACTCCGCATATTTTTCATGCACACTCACGTCGCTTGCCTGTATCCGGTTTCTGACCTTGGAAGGGAGAGAGCGACCTGACCTCTTATGGTGAGAGTTGGCTCGGGGAAGTGAAGGAGGATTGTTTGTTGTGGCACTTTTTTGAACGTCACATTTCCGAATTGGATTATTGTCACTCGCATGTGTACTGTCTCGATTCGAGAATACTCAGCGAACTTTTCAAAGCTTTGACTTTTTTTTTGGAAAAAAATTCTTTGTACTTCTTCGGACGTTTGGGAATACGTTTTTAAATTATAGTATCTTGTCCCAACGTTCAAATTTTTAAAGTTAGTAGCTTGTTAGCATCGATTTCTGGGTTTTTTTTTAATTTCTCTGACTATTTTTTTTCCAAACCTTGTATTTGTACAACTTTTTCAACTTTGACTTACAATGGCTACACAGAGGACACCACCTCCTGGGAAGAACGGTGTGACTAGGTTGCGTGAGCCATGCACGATCTGTAGAGACATAAGTTGGTCAGCTGAACAGAAACCAGTCATGACCACGTGCGGACATGTCTTTCATGAGGCATGTATCCAGACCTGGATAGGCGAGCATTCCAGTTGTCCTAACTGTAGACGCCGCCTCACGCCACAGGACCTCACTGGTTACACTGGTGTCTTTCCTAAAAGAACGAATAAGGTGAAGCCCGCGAAGTCAGCTAGGCGCGATTCATTGCCGACCTTTGACTTGCCTATCTTCGACTTACCACCACAGAATCGACGATCTTTATCACCAGGAATGCCCGATTGGCACTCAAGGACTTTTGTAGACCCGAGTCCACGACAGGATAGTCCAGCGCGTACAGCTCAAGGCCATTCCCCAGCTACGGATGCGTTGATGGCAGGCTTACGCTTACAAATGCGGTACGTGAAGGTCTCGAACAGAGCCTCAGTGCATTACGGTCTGAGTTAGTAAATGGTGTCCGACAGCAAGTAGCAGCTGCAATGCCGCCAATAGACTTTTCACGACCTCCTCCGGCTATGGAAATCCCAGACCATCTGACGATTTTCCTAATCTGTATAGACAATCCTTTAATCGACCTTCATCAGCTTTTGGTCAGCCTAGAAGTCAGCCTGCACCAAACGTTGTACCACCTCCACCACCGCCACCTATTCGTGTCCCTGCAGGCATAGGACAGCGACGTTCTGGCAGCCCTATCCGCAGGTGGAATATATCCTACAGCGGTGACAGTTCTCGGCTCACAGTCGCTGAATTTGTATTTCGAGTAGAAGCCTTGACTTATTCTGCTTTGGAAGGAGACTTCGACCTACTGGTGCGCCACATGACGACTCTGCTTTCTGGACTAGCAATGGACTGGTACTGGTCTCTCCTGAGGCAAAATTCCACGCCGTCATGGGAGTATGTGAAAGCAGCTCTATTAGCTGAGTGGGGAGTGCCGAAAGACGACCTTAAGGTCAAGGTCCAGCTTATGTTGCGCAAGCAGAAAGCAGGGGAGTCATTTGCTACGTACTACCAGCACCTGGTACAGCTACAAGACCAACTGCAGAACCCGTTGCCAGACGTTGAATTTTTGGAAATAGTCAAATCAAATTTACTGCCAGAGATCCAAAACAAAATTTGTTTGCATCCTACAAACACCATCCACCAGCTCAGGATTCTTGTGAATCTAATTCAAGCGACGTAGCAGCGCATCGCGACAGGAAGTAGTTGGAACGCGTATCGTGGACAAAGAGTCAGTGAGGTGGATGGATACTATTCAACTGAGGCTGAACTGAATACGTCACCTGAACGCAGTGAGGAAGTCTCACTATCTGCTATTTCAACCCCTAAAAATGTAACCTGCTGGAATTGTGACCAGCCCGGTCACTTTTACCAAGATTGCCGGCAGGAACGACAAGTTGTGTTCTGTTACGGATGTGGACGAAAGAACACCTTCAAGCCAGATTGCATTCGATGTCAACAGAAAAACTTCAGACGGGTCGGGAATACCACCACCTCTTTCCGACCAGCGTCGACATCACGAGCAATCAATGCATCGAACACTCCAGTTCAAACTGTGAACAAGGAGGAAGGTCCGCTCCACTAGCAGACACTAGCGATAACTCCCTTACATGTCCTCTGATAGCATTCAGTGATTCTGGTGATATCAACACAACACCTGATAGTACGAATATTACACCGATAGAGGCGGAGAACTTAATAGACTTCTCCGCGGATCTTCAGGCTCTCATTTCCACTTCTGGGAAGCCCATGACATTGTTAGACACTTCATTGGAAGAGTCTTTAATTTCCGATATCCCGTTAACACCGACAGCACTCTTAGCTGACAAAGTTCCTGAGCAGGAGATTGGGCCTCCTGTCATTTCTGTGTTGAAACGGCCACCAAGCTCTGTTATGACGAGTGGGCGTGAACCAGTTTTACATCCGCTGACGCCGTATCATACGCGTCTGCAGAAATACAGAGCAGCAACAGACCGAATTTTCTCCTCGGTAGCGGAGTTCGCTGACGTTATGTTTCCTGACCTGGATATGAGACCGAAAAGGAAACGATCTACCATTCGTTGGCGGGAATACTGTCGACGAATGAAACTAGAAAGAAGAAAACTGGCACAGATTTCCGTGTCGATGCCAGGCGACATTCGACCGTACGCCGAAGTAAAGCTGCTCGGGCGAACTGAGACTGGGTTACTTGATAGTGGTGCCACTGTCAGTATTCTAGGTCAGAGATCTCTAGAGAAGCTTGCGGAAGCAGATGTCGAATGGAAGAAGTATCAGACACAGGTCCAAGTAGCTAATGGTGCCATGACGACTGTGCATGGTTAGGTGGACTTGGATGTCACTTTCCGTGATAAGACCCAAAACGTGCGTTTTTACGTGGTTCCTGGGCTCACACAGGCACTATATCTGGGAATAGACTTCTGGCGTCTATTTGGGTTGGCTCCAGATGTCCTGAGTATAGTCGCAGAAGTGAATCCAAGTGTAATAGCTACCTCTGACACCGACAGTCACCTTCTTTCTAGTCTCGATCAACAACGATTAGAAGCCACCAAACAGCTTTTCCCCTCTTTCGCCTCTCTAGGCCTGGGAAAAACATCATTGGTCACTCACAGGATTGAAACGATTGACGCAGCTCCGATAAAACAGAGGTTCTATCCGATTTCACCGGCAGTACAAAGTTTGATGGATGCCGAATTAGAGCGAATGCTATCACTGGGTGTGATAGAGGAGAGCAAGAGTCCTTGGAGCTCGCTCTCCAGTTGTTCTGGTAAGGAAGCCTTTCCAGGCTTTCCGGCTTTGTTTTGACGACAGGAAGGTCAACTCTGTTACGAAGAAGGATGCCTATCCCCTTCCGCAGATAGACGCTCTTCTGAGTCGACTTCCTCCGGCAAACTACATTACGAGCCTGGACCTGAAAGACGCATTCTGGCAGATCCCATTAGACACCGATTCCAGAGAGAAGACCGCTTTTAAGTGCCTGGTCATCCTCTCTATCAGTACACGGTGATGCCATTCGGCCTATGCAACGCTCCACAAACGATGTGCCGCCTCATGGATAAAGTCATTCCTTTCGATCTTCGTGAGAACGTTTTCGTCTATCTAGACGATTTATTAATTCTGTCATCAGACTTCGACACGCATCTCACGCTACTATCCCGTGTAGCGGATTGTTTGAGGAAAGCTGGCCTCACTATCAACGTCGAGAAGAGCAAGTTTTGTATCAAAGAGACCAAATACTTGGGTTTTATTGTCGGAACGGTAGGTATGAGAACTGACCCTGACAAAATTTCAGCTATAGTTGACTATCAGTCACCTAAAACTGTTCGGCAGGCCCGACGCCTACTAGGTATGGCAGGATGGTATAGACGGTTCATTCCGAACTATGCTGACTTGACTGCCTCCATTACAGACACCTTGAAAAACCCTAGTCAGTTCAAATGGACACTTGAAGCCCAGACGTCTCTTGATCTTCTCAAACAAAAGCTTACCTCCGTTGTTAGTGAGGAATGCTTAGCTGCAATCTTGAGCGTACAGAAGTTCCGGCCCTTCATTGAACTTATGCCGTTTAAGATAGTGGCGGATCATGCGAGCTTGAAATGGCTGATGTCTCAAAAGGACCTCAGTGGTAGACTTGCTCGGTGGAGTTTGAAGCTTCAGGGCTTCGACTTTACTATTGAGCACCGAAAAGGAAGCCTGAACATCGTCCCTGATGCGCTGTCACGCATTCATTGTGACAGCCTGACCACAAATGAAGATCCTGGCCCGGAAGTTGACCTTAGTTCGCCATATTTCAATTCGTTGGAATATGAGGAACTGAGGCATAAGGTTAAAACGACTTCTGGTAAACTACCAGATCTTTGCGTCAGGGATGGCTTCGTTTACATTCGGACTGTTCCGAGAACAGGTGATCCGATTCAGGAGGAAGAAGCTTGGAAGGGCTCATGATCCGCCGCTAGCTTCACACGGAGGTATAGGGAAAACACTGGAACGTCTGCGAAGGCATCTGTACTGGCCACGAATGACAGTTGATGTCAGAAACTACGTAGGCGCCTGTGACGTGTGTAAGGAAACGAAGGCTCCCAATACTATTCTGAGACCACCTATGCAAGTCCAGTCTGTGACAGAACGACCATGGCAAAAGCTGTACATTGATTTTCTAGGTCCATATCCTCGATCAGTGAAAGGGAATGTCTGCATCTTAATAGTTCTTGACCACTTTTCAAAATTTCCGATTCTCGAACCTATGAGAAAAGCGTCTTCACTCAATGTGTGCCAATTCATTGAGTCTGAAGTGTTCCACGTGTTCGGAGTCCCGGAAACGATCGTCTCTGACAATGGAGTCCAGTTTTTCTCGACTCAGTTTACCAGATTGCTGGACAAGTATGGGGTGAAGCACTTGCGAACGGCAGTTTACTCGCCGCAAGCAAACGCCTCAGAGCGAGTAAATAGGTCTCTATTGTCGGGGATTAGAGCATATATCAAGAAGGAACACGAGATGGGATGAGAAACTAAGCCAAGTACCTAGTTCCCTCAGGAGCTCTTTCCATCAAGCTACTGGTTTCTCTCCTTATCGAACACTTTTCGGTCAGCAAATGATAGAACATGGCAGCTCCTATTCCATCTTGAGGAGCCTTGGAACTCTTAGTGAGCCATTGAGAGTAGACGCAGAAGATAAAATGAGATTGATCCGTGCGATAGTGCAGGAAAATTTGCAGCATGCATTCGAACAGGGTTCAAGAGCCTACAATCTCAGGGCGAAACCTGTCGAGTTCAAAGTTGGTCAGGAGGTATTTAGACGAAATTTTGATCAAAGCAATTTCCAACAGCAACTGGGACGGAAATTTGTTAAATATCGTGTTAGGGCCAAGAAGGGAAACGCTTACTATGAGCTTGCGGATCTGCGGGGAAAACTGTTAGGAGTCTATCACGCCAAAGACATCAGGCAATGATATCCAGTCTCAAAGTGTCATCTATCTATTGTCACATCTATTCCTGGTAGCCCTAAGAAGGCATCCAGCCAGCTTCACTGGTAAACTATAGGATATCGCGAAGCCCTCCTATTGCCCCGTCAATGGTGGGTGATATACCTGTTGGAATCCATTCCTGTATAAGGCTGTCAGCATGTCACTACTTCGACGACGCCTGGGAGACACACCCTTGAACAATCGGCAGTCGGAGATCAAGGTGAGATGGTGTGCCGGGAAAGCCTAGTGATCAGTTCTTTAGGTTATTGATCGCAGGGCTTCCTCAGCATCTCGGTGAGGGAAGGCAAAGAGACATCGATCGGCTGGATTTTTTGGGTTGCCCGCCTGTCGATGTACCTTTGACTTCCTACACGGAGAAGGATGTCGAGGTCTGATCGGGGACTGACGAGCCTTCGGGGATGTGTCTTCGATGCGTAATCGGTCAGGTAGAGTCCGGGTGATGAGGAAAGCATTGGGTCGTGGGTCGAGACACACATTGAGCGCCCGCAGCGATGAGGCCTATGTTTAAGACCGGCTAGCTCAGTCGACCATTTTTCAGCGTCGTCTGAACCACAGGTGATGCAGACCACTCTGTATTGTTATGATCGTAGCTATTGCATATAGCAATATGCTACATGAAAAATGCTGATGCATATACGCTGGCCTTAAGGTAAACCGCATACGGATTGCCCCCAACGAGAGTAATGCTTCCTCGAGCTCGTGAGCCATGGCGACATGTTGAAGGAAAGAAAAGAAGAAGACACTTTTCTGTCTCGACACGTCCTCCGCAGAATATATCTCGCGAAATGAATTTATCGCATTTCCAAGGACATCTACGAGGAATCTGACCCTGTAAGTAATTTCGAAAGAATTTTCATCTATAGATATCTCCTATTTGCAATCGGTAAGAATATTTTTCGTATCCTCAGGAAAAGAAACCAAACCAAAAAAAGGGAAATTTACCGTGAAGAAAAATCTAGAAGTTGAGAAAATCAACCACCTGCCCAAGATCAAAAAAACGGAAGCAGGTGCGGGTGGGATCACCTGGACCTAAAGTAAGAGAGCATCTGAGTGCTAACAGGTACCATTATTACTATTAGTGACTCCAAAAGGAGTAAAGCCAAAAATAGAATTAAACAGCGAACCACAAACTCGCGATCGCAACAAATAGCTAGCCATAAGTTTCGTCAATGCATATTAACAGAAATTGATGTAGAGGGAAAAACTGAGAACAAGGTAACGCGACGATTACAGGGAAGCAGTGCTGGACAGGTTTTTGCTTTGAATCCGTCAATAGATTCTTTGGTATCCCGTACTAAATACGCTCCTGTATCAGAAATTCCATCAAGATCAGATGATGACGAAAGAAGAAATCTTATGCCCGATATAACGACGCTTAAGCCGTGCGAGGAATCGGATCGTACGTTGGATCCTGATCCGAGAATTGTTTTACGCCCAACCGGATCCGCAGAAGGTGTCCAAACAAAACGAATCAATATCCTCTCCGCTGAAAAGTTATGGCATCTGTAAAAGAAATCCTATACAAAGGTGATTGATGCTGTGTAATGGACACATCTGCATGGAACTATGTTCCAAACAGAACATCTTTCCTTCGTTTTATGTACTTTGCAAACTAGTAAGTTACCATCTATTCAGTTTGACATTGAAGGTGAACCCAGATAAATTTAAGCAGTTTTTTCTGTACTTAAGTTGTGTTAAGTTAGTATGCTAGAATGAGTTAGCTTTCCTTTGTTTCAATAATTGGATTGATTTCCTAGAAAAAACCTTCCATATATATATAGAGATTTTATACAAATTGTTAGGATTATCTTGTATTATTGTTTCTTTTATTAATTAATACCTATATATATATATATTCTAAATAGTTTCACAGAATCGTGCACGAACGGAAAGTGCCCGCTACTGATATGAGAAGTAAACTAAGCGAGTAACAATTATGCCAAAAGCTATCCAACTGGGCAGACATATTCGTGGTAAACGTGCTTAAAATAAATCGCTCCCTTAACGATTTTACCACCATCTTCACATATTTAGACTCCAGAGCGTTGAGTTTCAGTGAAGTCCTCCTTATCATAATTGCTAAAATTAAGTTATTTCGGTTGCTTGTCAACAGTACACAGCGCGTGGTAAAAGTGAGACATCTCTTTCTTCAAATTCCAAAACTTTCGCGATGGTTTGCATTTATTGAGCAATGGTATGTTGTAACAGTGGCTGAGTGTGTGAATTACCTCAATGACTAGAGTATATCTCTTTGTTTACCTACGTAGTTCCATGTAATCAAAGTATTTGAAATAGTTCCAGTACTTACCTTGATAGTTAGTTTCTCGTTTCATAATATTATCATTACTGCTAAAATCAGGATGAAAAATCATTAATACCTTCAGGGCTACATAAATTACAACATCGAGGTGGATCTAAAATTAGATTTTTCTTCCTCATAGCGTCCATTTTTGATATATAATCTAAGGATGGAATGCATATTCAGTAAACTAACAAAATATTAGACTCACATTGGACTGCAAATGTGATAAGAAATAACAAGAAAAACAGAGACTAGCACCAGTAAAATAGAAGAAACCTAATTTGTGACTATAGTCTTGCGAGGAATGTTAAATATTGTTTATTTAATTCAATTTAATTAAAAAGAAAAAAAACCATTTCTTCACGGAACTTCATAAGATTTTATTAATTTCTTTATCGGTTTCAAAATTTTATCATTTCAAATTTCTCTGATTAGTTTTTTCTAAGACATTTTAATCACTTCTTCCAGTGCTAACCCACGAGTAAAACTAGGTTTAACTTTAAAATTGATATATATATACTGTTACGAGCGTGGCCTTAGTTCGTTATTTAAAACACAATATTTCAGATATAATTCAAAAGTTCTTTCTTTATTTAACTTTACTGTTTACTCACAAATTCACAAATAATTATCAAATCAACTCTTTATTTATCGCTAGTACTGTACTTCTAATTATCGCAATCCAAATAGTTTACTTCGTTCACTTCTCACTTCGCTGTCTGAAATAATACTCCGCCTCCTAGCTTTCAGAGCGCCGTATTTATACTCTACGAATTATCCTAGAACCTTCCTGAATATTCCGTTCTCCGAACCCAAAGTTTACTAAGATGACACTAACCTAAAGTTGCTTCCATTCCTAACAGATGTCGCTTGATTCACTTTGTGGCACGTAACACTACCCCCTTCTTAAAATTTGTTCGTCCCGAACAACAGATGGTCCACGGTGTTGGTGCTCTCCGTATTGACCCAAGCGATCTTCTAGATGAACGATTTTTCTTTTGCATCTTGTACCGCGCTGATTCTTGTATGGCATGTTATTAATTTTAGTTTTAACTGCATACGGTCTCCCCCAGTGTTGTGATAACTTTCGTGGCCTCATGCACATCAGCTAATCGTTGTCTGAGCTTTGTTACGTAGTCTTCTGGTTTCTTTTGTTCGCCTTTGGGTATACCAAACTTGAGGTCGCTAGGTAAGCGCATTTCCTTTCCGAAAATGACCTTAAATGGGCTTTGTCTGGTCATATTGTAAACAGCTGATATATAAGCCATTAGAAATATAGGAATATGTCGAAACCAATCGCGTTGATTATAGTTGAAGACCTTCCTGAGATGTTTGATTAATGTTCTGTTGAAACACTCTTCCATGCTTTGATTTTTCTTTCGTCTTTTATCTTTTATTCCTTCGTCCTCAAATTTCTTGCCCTTTTGATTGCCGTTGTCATCCTTTTCATTGCCGCCTTTGCGCTTCTTATTATCATCATCGTCAGAAACTTTGTCTTTACCTTTTCCGACCTTCATTATACCCTTATCATCGTCATTATCAGCATCTTTAGACCCTTTACTTTTCGTCTTTTCTCACCGTAATCATCATCATCTTTGGATTTCTTTCCTTTCGTCTTTCGACTTTCGTTATCATCATTGTAGTCATCGTCATCTTTTTCTTCCATCCGTCCGCAAGGTTTCCATTCAGGATTGCATGGACGTTGTGAAAAAGCTTCTGCATTTCCGTGGATACGTCCTTTGCGGTATGGAATTTCAAAGTCATGAGGTTGCAGTCTAGTCTCTCCACGAAAAGCTTGCTCTCTAGCTCGCCATCTTCTCCCTTCTTCTTCTGTTGTTTGCATTTGTCCTCGTTTCCTACAGTCGTTTTGCAGGTGTCCCAGCCTACTACATGTCCAGCATCGAATGACACCACGCGAAGGAGTGGTCTCTGATGACGGTATTCTGCTGTGAGTCTGCTGCCCAGCTCGATATCTTTGCCCATCTCGATATCTCTGCCCTTCTTCTAGCGCTTCCATTCGTCGGCGTTTTCTGCAGTCCCTTTGGAGGTGTCCCAGTCTATTACAATTCCAGCAACGAAAAATAACGCCGCGTGAAGGAGTGCTCTGTGATGGCTGCATTCTATTACAAGTACATTCCTCCACCGAAATTTCTCTCACTCGTACTGCACTTCGAGAAGCTTGTCTGGCAGATTCATACGCTAATGCATAGGCTAGTGCTTCTGCTGTTGATTTCTTTCCTGCTAGCCTTAACGCTTGTTGTAAATTTTGATCTGCAATGGCGTTCACAAATGCTTCTGTTGCCACTTCATTAAGGAAATCCGCATTTACGCTAGAGTACGAAAGATATGCTAATCTTTCCACATCAGCCTGCAGTTGTTGTAGTGACTCGCCATGCTTTTGAGTCCTGTTGCTTAACTGCAGGCGATATACTTGCTGCATGTGTTCATCTCCATAACGTAATTCTATCGCCTGTACTAGTGAAATGTAATCACGTTGCTTTTCAATCTGAATAGTTTGTAATAACTCTGACGCAGGAGCTCGAAGTGCTAATACCAGAGCTGTAGCTTTGTCTGCGTCATTCCATCCATTTACTTCGGAAGCTGCCTCAAACTGTCTCTTGAAAATATGCCACGAATTTTGTCCATCAAATATTGGGGGTTTCATTCTGCCTGCACCGGATATTTCAGTTCCTTCGTGCCGAGGTTGTCGATACTTCATTCTGTCCAAATCTGCTTTAAAGTTGTCAAGCTTCTCCGTAACATTTTGTTGCACTTCCGACACTTGCTGTTGAACTTCCAGTACTTCCTGCTGGATTCCTTCAATTTTTACATTTTGCTCGTCTAATGAATTTTTAAGAAAAGTCTTCTGTTCCTCCAAACAGGTTTCTAGACAATTCTGCAAAGAACACTTTTGTTCATCCCAACGGGCTTCTAGAGAATTCTTTTGTTCATCTAGACGGGATCCCAGAGAATTCTTTTGTTCATCCAAACGCGCTTCTAGAGAACTCTTTTGTTCCTCAAAAGCATTCTTTTGTTCCTCAAGGGCAGTCTTTTGATCGTCCAAACGGGCTTCTAGAAAATTCTTTTGTTCCTCAAAAGCATTCTTTTGTTCCTCAAGGGCATTCTTTTGATCGTCCAAACGGGCTTCTAGAGAATTCTTTTGTGCATCTAGACGGGATTCCAGAGAATTCTTTTGTTCCTCAAGAGCATTTTTCACTTGCAGGGTTGAAAGCTCCATTTTGGTCATTAAAGTACCCAAAAGCTGTTCTATGTTCATCGCAGGCTCTTCATCAGTTTCTGGTTCTTCCTCGAAAACGTATGTATCAGGATTCTTTTCTTCCTCTATCAACGCTTGTCTAAGTCGCTCGACTAGAACATTCTTTAGACCTGTCGTTTGCAATGACCGTTTCCCCAACTCCACTTTCAATTCCTGTATGCGAAGCTCCTCTAGTTTGCGTCCCATTCTGGCGCGATTTCACAAAATTAATCACTCTTTGAATTTCAAAGTCAAATGCCAGCACTTTATTTCGCGATTTTATTTTACCTCTGACACCAGTTGTTACGAGCGTGGCCTTAGTTCGTTATTTAAAACACAATATTTCAGATATAATTCAAAAGTTCTTTCTTTATTTAACTTTACTGTTTACTCTCACAAATTCACAAATAATTATCAAATCAACTCTTTATTTATCGCTAGTACTGTACTTCTAATTATCGCAATCCAAATAGTTTACTTCGTTCACTTCTCACTTCACTGTCTGAAATAATACTCCGCCTCCTAGCTTTCAGAGCGCCGTATTTATACTCTACGAATTATCCTAGAACCTTCCTGAATATTCCGTTCTCCGAACCCAAAGTTTACTAAGATGACACTAACCTAAAGTTGCTTCCATTCCTAACAGATGTCGCTTGATTCACTTTGTGGCACGTAACAATACATAGAGTTTTTTTGCTTTCACTAAGTCGTATAAATTGTTGCGACACTGAGTTTTTATAAATATTTGAAGACCCACACTCACATTGTAAAGAATGCGTATCATGAGACGCAGGTGGATGTTATAGGGGAAATCCTTGAGCTAGATTGAATTCGCGTTACATTTTTTTTGAATTTCAGGTACGCTAGCACGCTCCAGAAGGCCTTCATGGAGAAATCGATGCACGTAAGTCGGCACGTAAAGTATTGTATTTCCTCATTTTATTTGTCCACCGGAGGTTCATTTGACTCATTATAGAATATCCAATAAAGGTATGTGTTTATTGACGTGAATCTTGAATATACTCGGGTTAAAGTAGTATTAAGAATTATCATATTTAACACTAATAATATAAGGAATATATATATATTTTGGTATAAACAGGTATGATTAAGTAGAAAAAGGGGGAATACAATTTTTCCTTTGCATTCTATATTTTGATTAAGTATTCAGGCCCGTCGGTCCGTCTGTCGTAGATAATTTCTTTTTGTAAGCAAGATGCAGTAGGTATCATGTATCACCCCTAGGCACATAGTGAATTACCCCAGAAGTACGTGCTTAGCTTGATAAGCAGAGTTTAATTAGACATAGGTATAGGTATATAGGTATACACATATTGGCCAGACCAAGCGATTTTTGTATCCAGTTGAAATTCTGAAATAAAATTTGATTTATAACGTTTTGAAGATGCTCCGAGTCTAGCTTCTATTTTCCCTTCACATCCTGGAGCCCTCTCATCCGAAGGTCGTATAGGTCCGCTTTAATTTCTTCCACAGGTCAACACAAGGGACTTTGGACGATTGTGCCTTCCAAAGTCAATGGGAGGATGGGGCTTGGCAAGGAAGGCGTGCCATCTGCGCCTTCCATGGAACGTAGGTAAGTGACGTAAGGGTCCCTTCAGGACCGAGTGTATGCTAGGCTTGTTGTAAGTAGGCACGATTTTTTTTGATTATGAGTGATAACAAGCGGCAGGTTATTTCGGGAACTCCCCCACACTCTCCGCCACCCTTAGCCGAGGTGCTAGCATGCCGCCCTGTGCTATCGCTGTCATCGAGTGATCTGTCAGCTTATGCTGGCAGTTTGGACTTCACGTCCTGACCAATCACTCTAAACATATACAACCATAACAGCTACCTTGCCAGCCAATTCAATTAATTCGGCGATGTTGGGTGCTGTGTCTGTTAAGACAACCCTCTTTTGGAAAAATGATCCTGATCTGTGGTTCGTTCAGCTTGAGGCTCAGTTCAGCTTGGCCGGTATCAATCAAGATACTACTAAGTTTTACCACGTCGTTGGGGCGCTCGACGCGGATGTCGCTCGACTTGTAAGTGACATTCTGCGTACACAACCGACAGTAGACAAATACAGTACTATCAAAGAGACGTTAATCTCTAGACTTTCTGGAAGTACTAACCAAAAGTTGAAACAACTCCTTACTGAGCTTACACTGGGTGACGCACAACCCTCACAACTACTGCGTGAGATGCGGGCACTCAGTAATGGTCAACTTAATGAGGCGATATTGAAGTCACTTTGGCTTCAGCGACTGCCGACAAATATGCAGGCGATTCTGGCCTGCAATCCAGGAGCACTTGAAGTGTTGGTAACATGTGCAGATAAGATAGCCGAGGTGAGTCCTAAAGCGGAGATATGCTTAGTAGATTCTCCCTCAGGCAGCACACAAAGGTCACTAGTCGATTTGGAAAGAAAATGAAGCAACCTCGCCAGCATGTTTGAGAAGTCGCTTACACGCCGCAATCCTGTTAGACAAAGCACTTCAAGAAGTGGCTCCAGGAACTGAGCATCTTCTCAGCATTCTTCTATCGACACAGGTCAAAGTTTCTGTTGGTATCACCGTAAATTCAGAACCAGAGCAAAGAAATCTATTGCTCCTTGCAAATTTAAAGGGAGTGGTCTAAATTCAACGTCTAAAAACGTTTTATCTTGCAATGAGGACCCAAACTAATATTCCCTCCGCCATTAACGACGGGTGGAGCCGGCATGCACAGAAGTCGTCTTTACATTTTCGACAGGTCTTAAAAAAAAAGTTTCCTGATTGACACTGGGGCGGACGTTTCCGTCATCCCGAAAACATCTTTCCATCGTTTTTCAAATTCGAATTTGCAGTTGGTAGTGGCGAATTCCTCCCCTATCAGTACGTTTGGTAGAAAATTACTGTCATTGGACTTGCGTGTACGAAGGTCTTTTCCTTGGCAATTTGTGATAGCGGATATCCCCAGACCCATACTGGGCGCGGATTTCCTGTGCCACTATGGTCTCTTAGTGGATATTAAAAAGAAGTCACTTATAGACCCATTCACTTCTTTATCATCATTTGCCCAATGTATAATTTGTCAAGATGCTAGTCTTTCCGTACTGATTAACTCCGAAATCGATCCGAAAATCCAGTCTTCTTAAGAAATTTCGTGACATTACCGTCGAAGCAGGATTCACAAGTCAGGTAGTACACACGGTTACGCATCGAATAATCACCAAAGGCGCTCCCATTTCCTCTAAAGTTCGCCGGCTTTCTCTCGAAAAATTGTTAGTGGCCAAAAAGGAGTTTGAATTTCTTTTGAATCAGGGAATCTGCCGACCTTTAAACAGTCCTTGGTCGTCACCACTTCACCTGGTTCAAAAGAAAAATGGAGAATGGAGACCATGCGGAGACTACAGACGGCTAAATTCCAGTACAGTACCGGACCGTTACCCGGTTCCATTAATTCATGACTTTGTTTATCAGTTAGAGAATTGTTCTTTCTTTTCAACTCTGGACTTAGCGAAAGCATATCATTAGATTCCAATTGAACCTGAGGATATCCCGAAAACGGCAATTAGCACACCTTTTGGACTTTTCGAGTTCACGCGGATGACCTTCGGATTGTGCAATGCTGCTCAGTCTTTCCAAAGGTTCATCCACATGGTTCTGCCAAAGTTTTCGTTCTGCTTTGTTTATTTGGACGATATTTTAATCGCTTCTAAATCAGAAATCGAGCACTACTCGCACTTGGAACAAGTTTTCAAACGCCTGCAGGAGTATGGCCTCATATTAAATGTTGAGAAATGTGTCTTTTTGCAGACGCAGGTCAAATTTTTGGGTCATTTGATTACACCACAAGGCATCAAACCAGCTCCCGATCGTGTGGAAGCAATTTCCAAATTTAAAATTCCGGAAAATGTAAAACAATTATGTGGTATTATATAGCCAGGTAGTAGGTGATAATTGGCACGATCGCATTGTATTAAATAAAACTTTTATATGGCCCAAGATTTTGTTAAAGCGGGAGTAGCAAGTACTGCATAGCTCCGGTTTTGTTTAATTGTGGGGAGTAGCTATAATAGCACGACTCCACCGAATAAATTAAAACACAAAAATCAATTGGTGATCACTGATCGCTGACTTTAATTATAATCTGTTTCATGGTTTTACTACATGCTATTTATATCTTAAAATTAACTTACGTTTACCTTACCTATAGTTCCGGGGTCAACATATCGGCACAAAAATGCAAGCCGTGTAAATTGTGCGAGTAATTTCATAAACTATGTGCTTGCTTGCATTTTTGTGGCGGTGTTTGGTTGACCCAATATTCTTTCTCAATGGTGTAATTATATTTATGTGGGGCAATGCGTGATTGCCTCATAAGCAATATGTTTTGTTTATTATTTATTGAAATCGCTTATGGGTTCACCACACCTTCCCCCTAAACAAAAAAAAAAAAAATTTGTAAATTTTTTTTTTCGGTTAAAGTCTATTTACAGTGTATGTTATATGTATCTATTCTAGCTTTGTTATTAATTTTGTTTATATTATCATATTTCTTTGAACCATTAATTCCATTAATAATTTTTTTGTATTTCAAGTTTTCACATTGTTTAAAAAAAATTATGTGTTAATGATTTACAATTTTCACTTTTGCTAATGATATTGTCGATTCTTAAGGCTATATAAAGATTTTTCTTAGTCTATTTTTATGTATCTTAGACCTAACCGTATTCCTATCTTCGATTATGCAATTAACAGTATCAATATCGATTACTTTACATATATGGACTTTTGTATAATGGGTCTAATTTCTTTCTATTCTGTGCTGTAATTAATACTTGATCACCTATTTGTGTTGATAGGGGTTTGCAGTTAATATCACTGTTTTTTTTTCTTATTTCTTTCGAATGTTTTAGGTATTGCTTTGCTTTACTTAGTGTTTTTTGTAGCCTAGCTTTAAATTCTTTGCTGTATAGGTCGTAGTTATAGGTCGGTGCAGGATTAGCAATTGTGAGTTCAGAAGGGAGATTCACTCTTTTTGCGAAAACTAGTTCGAATGACGTGTAGTTGTAAACGCTGTTTGGAGTAGTGTTGTAGCAAAATGAATAGTATGGTATCCATGTATCCCAATCGTCTCTGTTATCATTTACAAAACATCTCAAGTATTCGTTAAGACATTTGTGGATTCTTTCCAGAGACCCTATAGTTTCGGGATGTGCAGCGGTTGCGAAAAGTTGCTTTATTTTCAATATATTGCATACTTCCGAGAGGATTTGGTTTTTATACTCAGTTCCAGGTCTGATTTTAGTTTACTCATTGGTCCATAAGTTAGTATAAATCCGTTGGCTATTGCTTGTGCGATAGTGTTTGCTTCCTTATCTCTTGTTGGAATTATTACGACATATTTGCTTAGGTCGCATTGGATGGTTACCGCATATCTATTGTCCCTAGGTGTGAGAGCTAGTCTCGGACGTGTGAGGGAGTGCCGGTTTGTAAAGGACAACTCAGTTCTACAAATTCAAATATAAAATTTTATTAAATACTTCAATGTATTATAAATTCATTTGCTTAACCAAATATCACAAATTCATTATTAGAGGAAATTCAGAACTAAGAAAACTAACCTATAAACTACTATAAAAATTCAATATAAAATTCAACAAGAAATCCAAATAAAACAAAACAAATTAAAAATTTAGTATAAAATCGAATAATTAATGACGATCGCGTAGTCCGCCTCCTTTAATTCGTCTTATTCTAGAAAAAGGAAGAAGAAGAATTAATCGTCTATGATAAAAGTATTCTAGAACAAGGAAGAAGAAGAATTAATCGTCTATGAGAAAAGTATTCCTATATAAATTTAAGAATGCTATTTTTAGGCACACGGGCAGCAGAATGCTACTATAAAAAAGAAGAAGATTACAGATTATTCTCTGCAGTAGAATTATTCTTCTGCTTAGGTGTGGGCAGGAGATTGCAGATTATTCTCTGCGGCAGAATTATTCTTCTGCTTAGGTGTGGGCAGGAGATTGCAGATTTTCTCTGCGGCAGAATTATTCTTCTGCTTAGGTGTGGGCAGGAGATTAGGCAATGGAGGGATTTTCAGATTATTCTCTGAAATATAGAATTATTCTTCTATTTTGGAGGTTGGAAATTATATTCTTGTCGCTCGGATTATTCTCCGAATCAGAGCTCTGAACCAAGAATGAATTTCTGCTTCGGCTCGTCGGCTTCATATAGCCGCCGCATCCAGTTATGAGCTTTCGCCTCTCGGTGTTGCCCTAGCGACGTTTGTTGAATTTGATGACTGAGGCGAAAGCTAAAAAACGTTCTAATTTGTTATTTCATCACTCAACTCATTAATTTTCGGTGACAAGTTTCTTTATTTTGTGCACATTCTTTTGTGTTTATTTGTTTTATGGTTGCAACTATTTTGTTCTGGCAAGTTAGTAGCTCTTTTTTTCGGGGTATTACCTCTTTAGCGCACAGTTGATCAGACTGAGCAGATGTTGGCATTTTCCGTTATTGAGCTTTTATTTCCATCGAAATTTAGCAGTAATCTTCTTACAGATGTTGTAACTTGTTTTCCAAGACGTACCCAATAATCTTTGAAGAACACGTTTTTGATTGGAGAATTACTTTTGCATATTTTTCGATGCTATTTGTCTTCTAAATGATGCTATGTTTTTATTATTATCCCTTTTTGTTTTATTGCTCTTGGTATTTCTAGATAGTTTGCTTCCATTATATAACGCTTACTATATAAATATTTGTTTTTACGTCATTATAATAAAATTTTAGTAATATTTATTTACTCATTATTTTACTCTTCAAAAATGTAAGTTTTATTAATTTTTTTTTTTTTTAGATATATTTAAAATTATTTGTTATTATTATTTCTTTATTTCTTTTTAATTTATTACATTTAAATGCTGTCCTGGGCAGCTTTTCTTATTATTTGTTTTTTCATTTTGTTTGGAACTTGTGCTTGTCATCTGTAAAATGATTGATTTCAATGTGTTCCACAAGATCATTGATATTGTCCGAGACGTACATGCATTCATTACATTTGTTAACTAGTCTCGCTATAAGCGCTGACATATTATTTGGTCTTTCAGCACTGGTTAAGGCCAAATTGGGCCGGTCATTTTTACGTTGATTTATTTCTGCGTGTTCGTTTACAGATTCTACTGAATCAGCTATGAACGTGCAATTTAAACAATGAAACATATTTTCATTTAGATTTGACTTCTTCGATTTATTATTTCCAGGTTGTTTTAATCTTTTACAACTCTCTGAATTTTTATTGAATTCCTCTGATGACATGCCTATTGTATCGTTGTTTGTGAGCGTCTTGTTCTTCATAATAATTTTTTTTTTTTTATTGTGCAATTCGTGGACTAATTGCTCAAGTTTCGTCGAAAGAAAATTTTCTTGAATAGTTTGTTTATTTATTTAAAAGAATAATTCCATAATTTTAGAACTTAAATATGTAATTAATAGTATTTATTCTAGCCTATCTTTATATAATTTTTTTTTTAACTAGATAAATTATTATTAGTTATTGTATGTATCGATTAAGTTCTATGAAGCACATTGTGTTAAATTTTTTTTTTTTTTTAATTTCTTTATGTTTTTCCCGTTCTTCATATCTTCTTTTTTCGTCTTCTGTTGTTGCTGTGTTAGCCCTCAGTGTGAAGTAGTCGCGCTCATGAATTAGCTTCATTCGCCTGCCTCCTCTTTGTGGTGCTATTTTGCTGATTTTTCCTTCTGTTTGTTTCTTTTCTTGTCTTCTCCTGTATTCCTGTATGGATAACTTTTTTGGTCCCGGTGTACATTCTGGTGCCTCCTCATTCGTTCCAGGTGTTGCTCTGGGGATGTATGGTTCAACCAATTTTCCTGCAGGGTACAGCGCTAGACTTGTGATATTTTGTTCCGGTTTTAGGTATTTTTCAGCTTTTGCCAATAGTTTATCGAATGCCCTGCTGATGTCATTATTCTGTTCTTCTGTAGCGGTTGTTACAAAGTCACAGTTTATTCGAAGATTGTAGATTCTTCAAAGTCACGGTCGCCATGTGGTATTATATAGTCAGGTAGTAGGTGATAATTGGCACGATCGCCATGTATTAAATAAAACGTTTATATGGCCCAAGATTTTGTTAAAGCGGGAGTAGCAAGTACTGCATAACTCCGGTTTTGTTTAATTGTGGGGAGTAGCTATAATAGCACGACTCCACCGAATAAATTAAAACACAAAAATCAATTGGTGATCACTGATCGCTGACTTTAATTATAATCTGTTTCATGGTTTTACTACATGCTATTTATATCTTAAAATTAACTTACGTTTACCTTACCTATAGTTCCGGGGTCAACATATCGGCACAAAAATGCAAGCCGTGTAAATTGTGCGAGTAATTTCATAAACTATGTGCTTGCTTGCATTTTTGTGGCGGTGCTTGGTTGACCCAATATTTTTTCTCAATGGTGTAATTATATTTATGTGGGGCAATGCGTGATTGCAGCAGGTTAAACAGCTATCTGTCCGGTTCAAAAAAGGACGGCGCTAAACGCATTGATTGGTCTAACGAGGCAATGGAATTCTTCGCACTCGCTAAAGCTCAACTGGCTCAAACTGCACTTCTCGCTTTTCCTATGGCATCAGCGGATACTGCCATTGGTGCTGCCATTCAGCAGAAAGTCGATAATAACTGGCAACCTTCAGGATTTTACTCCGTCAAGCTGAACAACGCTCAGCAAAAGTATAGTACTTATGACAGAGAGTTACTAGCGGCTTACAGAAGCATAAAATATTTCAAATACTTACTTGAGGGTCGTACGTTCACGCTGTACACGGACCACAAGCCTTTACAATACGCTTTTCAACAAAATCCAGAGAAGGCTACGCCTCGACAATTACGTCAGTTGGACTTCATAGGTCAGTTTACTACTGATATCAGACATGTGTCTGCAAAAGATAATGTCGTGGCCGACGCTCTGTCGAGAGTCGATGAAATTCAGCTTCCCGGCGCAATCGATTTCGAAGCTATGGCTGAAGCGCAATCTCAAGATTAGGAATTTCAGCAAATGCTTCAAAATTCTCAATATAAATTTGAAAAATTTCCGATTTCCGGATCAAGCGTTAAATTATACTGCGAAGTTTCAGGAACAACAATCCGTCCGTTTATTTTCACTGCCTTCAGAACTCAAGTGCTCAAAACCGTGCACAATTTATCCCATCCGAGCATCCGTACAACCAACAAAATGGTCACGTCTAGATACTTCTGGCCGTCCATAAATAAGGATTTCAACTCCTGGGCACGGTCCTGCTTAGCTTGTCAGCGTAGTAAGGTTTCCAGACACGGTAAAAGCCCTTTGGGCTCATTCCACGAGTGCTCTAGACGTTTTCAAACTATTCACATAGACATTATCGGCCCTATGCCACCTTCGCAAAATTTCAGATATTGCCTTACAATCATTGACAGGTTCACTAGATGGCCAGAAGCCATTCCCATCGTTGACATTAGTGCAGAGACAGTCGCAACGCACTCTGTCAAGTTTGGATAGCGCGCTTTGGTGTTCCCAGGACTATCGTTACAGATCAAGGTGCACAGTTCGAATCCTCGCTGTTTGCAGAACTTTCAAAATTATTAGACTTCCATCGTAACCGAACTACTGCCTATCATCCTCAGGCTAACGGATTTTTGGAAAGATGGCACCGGACCCTCAAAGCTTGTTTAATGGCATACCAGGAGAAGACTTGGACAAAGATCTTGCCATTTGTATTGCTAGGTTTGCGAACCACTTTTAGGGAGGAATTCCTCGTTACCCCTGCGGAACTCGTGTACGGCGAAAGCTTGCGCATCCCTGGCGACTTTCTCCAAAATTCGCAGTATAGACCTCAAAATAAATTTGTTGTGTCACTTCGTAGCATCTTCACTGACGTCAGACCCGTTCCTGCTTCAAACCACTCTCGGCAATCCACCTTCAAATTTAAGAAACTTGATAAGTGCTCCCACGTGTTTCTTAGAATTGACGCAGTAAGGTGGTCATTTCAATCACCTTATGAAGGGCCTTTTGAAATTGTTAAGCGCACGAAGTATTTCTTCACCCTCACGGTCAAAAGCAGACAGGTTAACTTCTCAATCGATCGTTTGAAACCCTGCTTTGCAGCTCACGAAGGGTCTGACGAAGGTCAAATTCAGTCAACGTCTGAAGGTTGCCCGGTGCACCAGCATCGAGAAAGGCATCACCAACCTGCGTTGGACGACTTTAACGGTACAACAACATTACAAGATACGGCAACATCTGCGTCGAGCGCACCTTCACGGCATATCAGCTTCTCACCAGACGTTCCAGCAAGTATACCTGTGCGGACTACTCGAGCTGGACGAATCACAAGACCTCCACAACGTTTTTGTAGCGCTGAAACCTAAGGTTTCGCTGGCAGGGGAGTATATGTGGCGACGTGGCTGATCTGACTCCGTTATTTCCAAACTCCGGTCAAGCCATCGTATAAACCTGGTAAATCACTGTCCTAAATTCACTTTAATAATACCTAGCTAGGTAGGCTGTGATTTTTGTTTAGATTTAAGAAAAATAAAAAATTGTGATTCTGCTGTCAGTTAAGATTGGGAGAACAACTCCGAAGAATAAAATAAAATAATCGACTTTTTCAAGAAGCCAACAAAGAGGAATTTTTATTTACCATTCACAGCAATTATTATCTCTCCACCGAAGTAGCTCCTCTTACGCATTGAGTGAACAGAGGAAGGTTTCGCTTGACTGTTGACATAGCCGCTGCTCAACCGCAGAAGACCTCCTGCTTCTATCATTACGGATTCTACGATAGCACATAACCTCAGGAGTAATTGGAGGGCGAACACCGCTGCCGTTTCATCCATGCCTCCGCCCTTGGGGCGAATTATATATTGCTTTGCTTTCAGCCTAGGTGTTCCTGTTCTATGCCAGTGAGTACCTTTAGCTAGCGATCAAGAACTATTCGTACGCCAGGGCACATAGCACTACTTCAACTCTGGTGCAGGGCATCCAACTAAGGCCTGTAGCTGTCGAGTTCGAACAGCGCCGGTCGGCAGATTGACATTGACCTAACTTGAGACTGGCTTCGACTAGCCTCAACCACAGAAAATTCACACGCCTGACCGTCATAGGGACCGTCAGCACCAGTCGTGAACAGCTCTCTGCCCGTTCACTACGAGACCGTTTTTCTCTATATTTCAGACCAAGTGGAACTCTTTCGGCAGACTTTTGTGGTAAACGACGAGTTAGACTATATCTCAGTCTTATCGCCGACACGCTTACAGCACTAAAGTCTACCCTCCCATCTGCAAGAAGAAACAACACCTACTGTATCAATACCTTCTACCTTATCAAGATTGCATCTTATACGGCGGATATCTGGTTAGATAGTCACAAATCTTCTAGAAGGGACAACACCTTATACCTTATCAAGATTTCATCTATACTTTGAGTATCTGCTTGGATATCCTCAAATCCCCCAGAGGAGATCGAATCTACTGCATCAACACTTAAACCCGTTCTTAACGAGTTTACACCTTGTGTCCCTGCTACTTAGCGGGCCGCAGATAGCACAGTCGTCCAGACGTAGTAGCTCAAGACTTGTCAAGACACACACAACGCTTATTCATAGTAGGGGCATAGCCCCCACTAAAACCTAACCTAACCTCATCTCATCTCAACTAGATCTCATATCCTTCTCCTACATAATCTTAACAAGCATTCTAGTTACACTTCTTTCGCTCATATCCGCATTTCACTCATGTGTATCCTTTCCCTGTAGTTAAATTAATTGTGGCGCGCCAGTGCAATAAACTCCCCAATTACTTCTATGTACCTACTCCCACATTGCTGAGACGTTTCGATAAGCATACCATTCCCTTTTCACAAAATCCATTCATTTATCACTCATGCCAGGGGAAGAAGGCATTCGTCGCCAGATGGTTTTTTACAAATCCTTGAGTCGGTGGATTTGCCGGACTCGTTTATTACAGATCGGACAGCGAATTAGTACGCTGTCCTCAGTGAAAACATGGAGGTCAGTCAAAATTTCGCTTGCTATATGACATCATGAAGGAATATGCCATTCAGAGTCTCATTGGAGAGACCAGTATTACACCACGAAGGAAGATGTTTGCCACTCAGAATTTCGTAGATTTATGCCACACAGCTCTGCATAATCTACCACACAACGAATCTCATGCAACGATTACGATGATCAATACCAACACCACTAAGGGCCTTAAAAAGGGCCATCGTCTTTCGTGACAAGCGGATTCCATCTAATGGTCATTTAGGATTTGCTAAGCCACGTATACCACAAAGAGCCTGATAGTAGACCAATTTTGTATTCAGCACAAGAATTTCGATGTTTAATGATTACAGTAACAGTAGTTCGCACCAACACACAGAGTCTCAAATAAGACCACTAATATACCACCGCACAGTGTCGAGAGAGTTTCAAATTAATCCACTAACATACCATCATACAGTGTTTGAGGTTAGACCAAGAATTTCGACAATGTTTACTAATTACCTCATCTAAGCGAAATTTTTTCGCTCCAATACTAAAAGCCTAAGATAAGACCGTTAATATGAGAGCTCCAGAGAATACGGGATAACGATAATATTACAGGGAAGCCACGTTATCATTTTCGTACATGTAAAGCCTGGAAGAAGACCACCTATACGTTTACAGACTTCAAGGGAAAAGTAACACCGGCTCTTCACTTACTTTCTCGGGGGTTACGCGAGAGAGTACAGCTTGCTTGCAAGCCTCCGTTCCAATACGATTTTCAATTTGACAGCAGAAGGCGGTTCGCTTGATATCTTCTCTTCTTGCATGCAAGTTCATTTAAAAAATGGCATTGAGACGTGAAAACTTGCGTATATTGAAAAATTATTGTTATGGAACTATGTTGAGTGATTGATTTGGACGTGAAGTCCAGACTGCCAGCATGAGCTGACAGATCACTCGGCGGACAGCGTTGGCTGCAGGGCGGCACGCTAGCTTGCCTCGGCTATTGGCGGAGAATGTGGGGAGGTTCCACGAAAACCTGCCGCTGCCGCCTGCCATATACAAAAAAGATCTCGTGCCTATTCACCAAAACGCCGGCACACATTCGGTCCTGAAGGGACCCTTACGTCATTTACCTACATCCACATTGAAGGCGCAGATGGTCTGCCTTCCTGCATGCCCCAACCACCCAACTGACTCTGAGGGCAGATATTTTCAGAGTCCCTTGTAGACCTGAAAAGAGAAGAGAAGTAGTGAACCTAGCTGACCATGTCGAGAGAAGAGGACTCCGGGAGAGTGAAGGAGAAAGCAAACGTTCTAGTACTCCATGTTGTACGTTATAAGTATCACTGTAATCAATATTATCTTAGCCATTATTTACACGGGATTTGTTTTCAACTGAGCAGAAGGCTCTTATACCGGAGTACATAATCAGTATATGACACCTCTCAATGAACGTTAATAATCTATATTTTCTCTTTCGTTTTTTTCAGCATTCAACCATTAGGTAACTTCTTACCAGAGACAACTTCAGTTCACGGCAATAATGTGGATATTTCCTCTTCATTAACCACAACGATAAAGTTTATTTAATACACTAAAGTATGATGTCAAGGTAGCAAGCAATTGTAAATTTAAGACAAATGCAAGACATGGGCAGGAAGACAAAACGGTTACGGCTCCTTGCAGTGAGATCATGGGTACGGGCTAATATGTTCACACGAATGTTATGTATGAATAATTCATATTATCGTACAAGTCGAAGGAGGACATGGTCGAAGGTAAGTTCAGGAATCAAGAAGTGTGTGTAGTCCCGATGTTGTTCAAATGACATTTTTTGCCTCTAGGCACATCTAGACATCTACAATTACAAACCATTATTTATTTCAGGTCGAGAATTCCCAATTCTGGGAAAAGGATGTGCCGAAATTCAATGACGAAAAGTTTAAAACATACTTTCGTGTCGATAGACCGACATTTGAATTTCTCGTCTCAAGGCTGCGACGACTGTCGAAACGGGACACCACTTGGAGATCGGCGATTTCTCTTCGAAAAAGAATTGCTATCGCCCTATATGCTCTCGGATGGCGAGAATAAGAATAAGAATATATAGATAATTCGTTTCATTTATTAAATCTAAGAAAATGAACACAAATTCTGTATTTAATAAAACACTTAAGCACAAACTATCATGTTTTTATTACCATTATAATCAACTGCAGTGGATTCCTCCATTAATTCCGTCCCACGGTTACTTTTGTGATGACCTATAAACTCATTAAGGGTATCGAAATGTTCCCATTCTGATGGCGCTCCTCCCGATGGCCCTTTCTTCAAAACTTCGCATCTGAAAAATTATTGAAACTTTAGTGTTTTTACAATTCTATTTCATCGTACATATTTAAATCTTTTTGTCAAGTTCTTTATGCGAGTTTTTATTTCTTCGACAGAAAGCGGAAGTCCATGACTTTCCATCAACTCTTTTTTCATGTTGTGGTATACATGACAATTTCTTTTATTGCCACGAAGCTCGTCAGTGTTGCTTCTCCAGACTTCAATCACAATTGATTGTTCGCCGGCACTTAAGAATTTTCTTTTCTTTAAATTTTGTTGAACTTTCGAATTGTCACTTTTCATATCCATTTTTGTTTTGATTTGTCATTGTCTATTGCTGAATATGTGCTTACACAATTTTTTTTTATTTCTAGCGACCACCAGTTGGCGCTGTTATCAGGGTAATTGCAATTACCCAGCAATTTTTGGGGATATAGATACCCCGAAATTACTCGCTTGTTATTCGGGGTATTTGTCAGAATACTCGGGGTATTTGGTGATACACATGGAGTAAAAGTAGGCTAATTTAATTAACCGGTTAAAATTATCCCATGTGTATCACAGGTATAACCGAGAAATAAATAATTTCTAGTAACCTTCTAAACTGTTTAGGATTCTATCAAATGCGTACTCGGTAATACTATGTTATGGACGATGCAAGGAAGATCTTACTGCAGCCTTTTTCCTTTCAAACTTATATATGTATGTATATGATTTTAGGTAAGGTTTTCTGAAACTGTAATTCTAGATGCCTTACTGCGGCCCGTTTTTTTCTATTTAACATACACATCTAATCTCTAATAAGGCTTTACTTATTCAAAAAACAAATTCATTAAACGCGTAAATTCTAAAACAAGTCTTATGGGTGAAGTTTCTGTTCTTCATCGCTTGCAAAAATTGTTGTTTAAATCAAACTTCACTAAACATGTTAATATTTTGATATCTTTAGTACACCCAGTTACTTTCGATGAACATGAAAGGGTATCACTAGCAAAATTTTATTTTTGAATATATATATATATATACATATATATATATATATATATATAGATTTACACTTAAGCACTTCATTTAAAATTTACTCAATGTAGTCCAATCCCTCGAAGGAGCTCCCTAGAGGTGAAATACTGCGGTCGACGATCTGAAAAGGAACCTAAAACCTCATCTTTTCGGGATACAATTCTAACAGAGCCGGGTGATTTCCCAGGTAATTCTTTCTGATGTCCTCATCAATAGTATTGGGCATGCCAGACGACAATTAAATTCAAGCAGACATGTGTTATGAAACCGGATAATTTCTTTCAGAAGTGCCAATTCCGATTTATCAGTTAATGCGGCATACACTGATTATGATACTCACTAGTACTGACATAAATTGAATTAAATATTCCTCAGGACGTCCCGAATTAATTTTATAGGTGCGTCTATGACCATATGTATGATGTTTTCCCTTGTGGTAAACCTCCAGTCGTTTGCAACGATAAGACGATGTCGCTCGAACAAAGGTACAACCGTATATCGCCTCAGATATGATGATGAGGGATAATGCTAGTTAGATGCTGCATTTACTTCTACTGGACTAGCAATATCTTGACGTTCAAACATGAAAAGCTCCAGAGAGTTATGGCATCCCACTGACATATATATGGAAATGCATTGTAAAAAGTGGGCTCACTTTTATATTTCCGACTATTTCGGTCTAAGCACCAAGTACCAACTGAAGGAGAACTGTCAGAATGATTTGTCAACAGAACAAATGAAAAAGTAGTTTCGCCAAACAAATGTTTTTAAATTAATTGTAGAGTGTCATTAAGTGATAAAAAGTGTTTTACTAAAGGCAGTAAATTCATCAGCTATCCAGCAGAAATTCAAAAGGTAAAATTAATAGCAGAAATTTCTACAATAATAAATTTAATTTTTTCTTTTCGTATGTTCAACTGGAGTACTACTTGCTTTGATAATTATATTGTCTCAAGAATTTGAAGACATGAAAATTTTTGTTTGGAGAAATGAATAGAGATAAATAGAGTTAGATATAGTTGATAAGCTAAATTTGACACACGGCAAGATATTCTGAAGAAGTTTACACACTTTTGGTAAGATCAGAAACTTTTAAACAACACAAAATAATGTAATTCATATTGTAGATTCAACATTTTATATACATGTATACGGTGGGTACATTTGTGATAATCATCGATGCAGCCAAATATTGTTAAGGAATTAGTAGAAGGAAGTAAGGATAGTTGTTCCATCCGCATCTATTGTTAAGGAACCAATAGAAGGAAGTAAAGATTTTATTGCATAGGGATTTTTTTGCAATATAATAATTGTGTTTATTTTTAAATTTTTGAGATGGAAGATGGGTGAAGTCATCAACCTAATATTAGTATTTGTATGAAAGTTAAATAGTGTGCTAGTGAAAACCCAATTTTTCTATAATCCATCAGTCGAAACTCCTTACTATTGATTTCAATCAAACTCATACAGATTATGCTATGAACTTCCTTTAAAGTTTTCCTTTAATTTTTGCTTTTAATTATGGCCTAAATTGTATAAGCATATTATTTGATTTATTTTTCTTAATTATATTTGTGTAGTGATAAGTTATTGATTTTATTTATTATAAAGTATAATTAATGTAATTATGTTAATTAATTTTCGGATGTTACAGATATATTTATATATATGTACATACCATATGTGTATAGTACCTCAAATTTGCTTTGATGATGTAAATAAACTTTTAATAAAAAATCTATACATTAACTGCAGTAGAATTGCGTTTGTTAATATCCCTTTTCTAAACTTAGCATAAGAATAAAATATCAGTTCTTACTATACATAAACAACGTCACATATCACACATAAAGTACAGAGTTAGTGCATAGTAAGACTTAAAATAGTAAAGTAGTAAGCTCCTTAATGAGTAGTAGGTACATAACAGGTAATACAGTTATACTTATACAACTACAGCAGTACGTTATGAATTCATTGTTTTCATATAATTAGTTTTATCAAAATCACTTTTCGAACTTTTCATATTCACACAATTCACTAGTTTTATCAAAATCACTTTCCGAACTTTTCAACTTTGCATATTAACACAATAACAAGTTTTATCAAAATCACTTTTCCAACTTTTCAAATTCCCGCTAATATCAGCTGATTTTATTTTTTCAATGTTGGCAGCGACCTAAGGACTCTTTTGACACAATGGAATTGAGCCCATATGAAACAGAAAGTTTTAAGTGGGAAACACAATTGCACCGTTTCGATCCGATACGTACAAATGTCAAATTTGCTTATATGAGACGTACGTGTAATTGGACACATTCGCCGAAATGGATCGAAACGGAGAAGTTGAGCAAATTTCAACTTTTACGGATGACATAACCTAGAAATATTACCTGTACAATGTTTGTGTATAACTCAAGATGGATGAAGAAGTTTTTATTGAAGAAATTAAAAAATATGAAGAGCTTTATGACAAAGGCAACAAATTTTACATGGATGTAAAAGAAAAGACAAAATCTGGAAAAATTTCAATGAGAAATTTAAAACTGATGGTAAGTTTGAACGGAGCAATTGTGCTCATGCACGTAACGGATCGAATTGAATCGAAACGGCGGAATTGTGTTTGGCAAGCAGTCCATATTATATATGTCAGTGTGGCATCCTTATCACAAGTTGTGGGTGTCCATTGAACACTCAAAAATTCTAGTCAACCTTCCTCAGGGTATGGTAGCTTATTCCAATTGGATGAATCCTTATGAATTTTTTATTTCTCACATTTCATCCGCGGACTTCAGTAATTGTCGATGAGATTGCTTTCCACTCCAGTCGGTCTCAGCAGCATCCCTCTTTGACACTCAGGAAAAAACGATAAAAATCGGGACCTTACGTCCAATATTGTAGAGGGTTTTTTGTCAAGTCCTCGATTTATACAATAATTATACCGATACTCTTGGATTTTTCTCCTTTTTTGCTGTCCTCCTTTTTGGATTCTTCTTCTTGCTTTCCTCAACTTTCTTGTCTGCACTTGTCCCAGTCAGACTCGAAACGTGTGGTCGAGTCTCGAAAACCGCACGTTCGTCGTGTGGCTCACGGTAGGTGCTGCTGCTAGCCGTCGGGTAGCATATTGCTGCTCGCAGTACGCTACGACCATCACATTATAGTAATAAAGGAAGCAGCAGAATGATAAAAATCCAAAAAATACAATGAAGAGGAAGGTGTTGGTAAATGATGTACTGCAAATGATCCCAGAAAATCTCATTTTCCTAAAATAAATTTATCAAATTCTGTCAAGCACTTCTTTTCCGCCACAGGCCATATTACGTAGGGTTACCAGTCAGTTACACTTCTGAAAGAAAACAACTCAGTTTCTTTTCTGTATATTTACAATTTATATGAATACAGGCATTTTTTTTCTTTTTTTATTTATTTTTGTTTTTCGTAAACATGCAAACACATTAGCTGGCCTTGAATGTGTTGTTATTCTTTTACAAAACCAAAATCAGCATTCTGTCATACATTCGAGTAGTCATTTAACATGAAAAATGTATTTAATAAATCCAGAATTGGACCCCAAAGTACACCGAAAGGAACAAACAAAATAAAAATGTTTAAAGACTGAAATGCAATGGAAATGAAAGAAATATTTGCAGATAAAAAAAAATTGTAGGTATTACGTTCATTGAAACGTAGTAGTTGCGTTATCGACATAGTAAATAATTATGCATGTTTAAAGCAAGAAATTGCAAATGAAGATTATTATTGTTATTCAATATTATATTTTGCCGTTTGAATAGAAGACATCTTGTTCCCACAGTCCTCAGCGATATGCCCTAGTTGTCGACAAATGCAGTACGCTCTACGATTCGGTGTCCGTGGTGCTCTGCATATCATTGCTATGTGACAAAATTCGCCACATCTAAAACACTTCTGACTACTTCCCCATTTCGTTTCATTTCTTAAATCAATTTTCTGATATGCTTTAGTGATAGTATCTGTATTCTTAGGGTTTCCTTATCGATGTATAGTATTCTCATATGGATTCTGACCACCTTTTTTAATATTTTCTCAACCAGATAATCAACCTTTAAATCTGCTGAATAGTCCATTTTATTATGTCGGGTTAAGATTGCTCTTTGACGTTCTTGACTCTCTATCTCTTTGAACCGTTTTATATTAATTAACAATTCAGTCAAATTTTGACTATTTGCACCAAGTAATATTATTTATTCATTAGATTAAAATCATCTAACTCGGATATTATATAATTGATAGTAGTCTTCTCCTTTTAATTAATATTTTTTTTCTAAGGCTCCCACATTTTAAAAATTATCCTCAATACATTAGTCACGTTTCTTTTACGCGTCATTATTTGAAATATTATTGACGTTTTGTTATGGTACTATGTAGAGTGATTGGCTTGGACGTGAAGTCCAGACTGCCAGCATGAGCTGACAGATCACTCGACGGGCAGCGTTGACTGCAGGGCGGCACGCTAGCTCGCCTCGGCTCATTGGCGGAGAGTGTGGGGAGGTTCCACGAAAAACCTGCCGCTGCCGTCTGCCATAATCAAAAAAAAATCTCGTGCCTATCAATAAAAACAAACCGGCACACATTCAGTCCTGAAGGGACCTTGACGTCACTTACCTACATCCAATATTGAAGGCGCAGATGATAAGCCGTCACTGCATGCCCCAACCACCCATACGACACTGAGGGCAGCAAATTAGTTCAGTGTCCCTTGTTGACCTCTAAAGAGAGTAGAGCGGACCTAGGCGACCTCCACGTTAAAGCAAAGAATAACTAAATAAAAGAAAGGACACAGAAGAGTGTTCCGATTGTTTTCCATTTAAATGTACACGGCGAGAAAAAGAAGGAAGGAAGAGAAAAAATTAAAAAAAAAATCAAACACTCTTTGAACATTTTACGAATAAGACAAAAAATGTGAATGCGAAGATTACATGCAACGAAATGGAATGGCAAATGATTTATTTTCGTTAATAAGAGAGAATGGGCGGAGTTTTCTGATTTTACGCTCATAAAATGCTCCCGCTCTTTTATGAAAACACGAATTTCAGGAATTGTCCCAATGTTGTTCGCAGAATTCCAATGTTTGTTAGTGTAATCCTATGACATGTGAGCAGCACTTTTTCTGTTTACATTTGTTTTGCTCAAGTGCGGGAATCTCTTGCTGGATTCTGGGAATTTTATTTGACAGAAATTTTACATCTCCTTTTAGTGCGTTGTTCATTGCGAAATTTATCTTTTTCTTGCCAAATGGAGGTAGGGTTATGAATAGTTTGAAAGGATTTTGGCGGATTTAATAAGATTTTGTCATTCGGGTAATCCTACGTTCTCTCGATTTTTGTTTTTAACTCGTTATCTCAGTCGCACTACAATAATGCATAGCCAAGTTCTTTTCCCCCATTCTTGCAAAAGACAAAAGAATATGAGATTACCTCTTTCAGTCTAAAAAACACGGAAAATTTCCAATTTTGTTCGCCTCTGTCTCTACTTATATTTATTTATACTTTGGTTAAAGGACTCCAGGAGAGTGAAGGGAATAATGAAAAAACTTTAAGACTTCATTACGTTATAATCAAAATTTACATTTATTCCTTTCTTTAAATTTTTTTCCTAATTTCACCCCCGTAGCACTTATTAGATAGGCCTATAGGTACTTAAAGGTACTTAAAAGGTACATCTCTCTATCGTTACACAATTATATCTGATTAGATGTTCTTGGCGATCTTTTCAAACCCACCCCAAACTTGACTTGGGACTTAGAGGCGATCTAAAGAAAGTGAAAGTCTTTATGATTTGCAATAAACTCGAAGTCCTTAGGCTTTCCGCTGTCAATGACGGTAGTGGAAGTTTACGTGCCCTGACTTTATCCTCACTATGCTTCAGTGTTTCAGCCAGACCATTCGAATGATAAGCAGTAAACAAGAATATGTATGCTATTTTTTTTTTCGGACGTTGCTAAGGGACTAGGAGGGGTCGGATTCTCCTTATTTTCGTAATTGTATAAGCTAGCTGGACAAAATGCAATTCTAACCTAGAAAAAGAATTCTCTGACCTTAACCTTGAAGTCGCTCCACAGTTGCCCTATCTTTTAATTTTCGGTTCTTTCATTTCCTTCACAATTAGCGCTGGTTTGATGAAATTTCCTCGATCTCCTTAGGGGCCTAAACAAACCGCCCACGCCGTCTATTTTCTTTTTCCACTGGGATATTGTCGAATTTAGTTTGTTTACTTTTTCTCGTTTTATTTAATTTCGCTGGTTTCTACTGTTCAACTCAATATGTTTTTTTAGTTATTTACTTTTCCCGATTTATCTATTTAAAAAAAAAAAATTAGGAAATTTTTTAGTCTCCACGTTTCACACACCGTCTAGGTGCGTTCGGGTATTTTGTTTGACAGCAGCCGGCATACACGCTAGTATTTCTCAGTGTAGCATATTGCTATATGCAATACGCTACGACCATAACAGTTTCATCTTTTTGTGTAGAGAAAACCTCAATAAATGCCTTTTTAAAACTATATCACGAAGTTACGTTAGCTTGCTTGCTCTATCTAAACGGAATATGTCATATAGCATAGGAGATTTTTCGTCCCAAGCGTATACTTTCATTAGGTTGTCGATATTCTGCAGTTAATCGGAAGCCACTTGTGAATTTTCATTTGAAGGATTAAATTTAGGTATAAGATGATAGGTACCAGAATTCATACCACTAGAAACTTCAGTTAAGTCTTCTACACTTAAGCCTAGTATTGTGTTCATTTCGCGGATAAATTTTGGACGGAAATTTAGCAGTGAAATTTAATTGCGAAAGTGGTATTGTGTTTTATCAGCTAAAAGTTTGTTCAGTAGATGGCAGTTATTTCCACAAACATATATTTAGCATCAGATTTATCCGCTCAATACCCTTTTTCCACGCTGAAATTTTGATGTTTGAAGTTGAATGAAATTGGAATTCAAGAGTGGCACTGTATTTTTATTATTTTTTTCTGATAAAAACATTCCGTCTTTATTTAGACAATTCTTTTGAAAAGAAATTAAAATAGTAATTATAAATATATTTTTCGAGATTTGGTAATTGCAAAAGCAATCTAAAAGAATACGAAATAATATCACAAATGCACGATATCTGATTGTCAAAAGCAGCCACCTATAGTTCAAAACAATGAACAATTTTAGCCGTAAAAAAGGTCCCTGTTCTGTTACTGCTAAATATTTATCTGCTAAATGAACACAATACCCTCTAGGTGGGAAACACAATTCCACCGTTTCGATTCGATTCGTTCAAATGTCAAATTTGCTTATATGAGACATACGTGCAATTCGAGACATTACACCGAAATGGATCGGATCGAAACGGAGAAATTGAGCAATTTTTTTACGGATGCCATAACCTGGAAAAGTCATCTGTAAAGATTTGTTTATTCTCAAAGATGGATGAGTAAGCTTTTGTTGAGGAAATAAAAAAAGACATGAATTATACGATAAAAAATAATGTTTTCATGGATGGATGTAAAGCGGAAAGACAAAATCTGGCACAATTTTAAAATCAAATCTTTGAAACCAAACGGAACATTTGTGCTCATGTATCCGTTGGATCGAAAAGAGTTTGATGGAGTCGAATCGAAACGTCGGAATTGTGTTTGGCACTTTACACCAAAGAACATCTAAGTTAGATGTTCTTTGTTTACATTTGCCTCACTAGCTCTCTTTGTTTTGCTGCTTATCTAATGCGCGGTTTTCTTCATATATTTTATTCTGAGCCTTTATCTTCTGAATTTCACTTTTTAGGGATTGCACAATTGCATCTTCAGTTTGCACATCGTCGTTCATTACTTTTTTTTCAAATATTCCGTCACAGTTAGGTGTACTTTCTTTCTTATTTTGTTTTTTTGCTAAGTATTTTGTGATACAACCTAATATGTATACATTGTGTAACCTCGGGTTCTTGCAAAATTGAATTCGAGCAAAATTTTAATTCATTTAGTTTTCTTTTTGTTTTCTTTTGTGTTTTGTTTTTTTTTTATATTTTTTGTTTTCCTAGCTATCTACTCCTATCTATCTTACACTAAACCTACATTCCTTTTTTCACTTAACTAGGGTTCTCGTATTCTAGCGGCCGTTTCTATTTAAGTGTAGCCCTTCTTTTCTTCGTCAGGCTTCTGGAGCTTTTCATGTATGCTTCCTCTTCGTGTAGTTATAACTTCCTTCCTTGGTATAATTACTCCGTGTACTCTTCTTTGTTGCAGGATATTGGTGGAGTTTTAAAAATCTTTAAGACATTTTCTTTGCTTTTTGTTTAAACAACCTTTTCCGTTTTCCTCTCCTCCTCCGTGGATATCGAACTCACATCTGCAAACGCCAACCTATTCTCGCCTCGTTCGGGTTTACCGTATTCATAGATTCAGCTTTTTGCCAAGTTGGACAGCTTTAGCCTTACCGGATGATTGGGTAGTTACTGTAGAGGGACTGTACCAATTACTCATGTGGCATTCGGACACTCGACGATTCTTAAGATTAATTCCCCAAATTTATTTTATTAATCGGACTCTAGTACTTCTTTCCGCTTACTGCAGCTCTACATCTACACCCTATGTAACAAATTTTTTACAATTTCCTTTTACAATGGAGCCATATTAATTAATTACCACTTTATTTTGCTATCTTACTTTACTTTACTTATCTTTACTCATTCATTTTTTTCGAGTGATCATTTCAATTTAGGACGGAAAGCTTTTGCGTTTTGTATTTATTTCATTGATCATCTTTTAGCCTTATTTAGCGATGGTGATTGGGTATACGTGAGCTGAATTTGTTTATGGCATCACCTCTTAGGCTGTGATACTGATAGACCAACGCAAGGTTGTTATAACTGATCGCACTAAATGAGTGGTACACGTATCGAATATTATTGGCGCCACACTTCACTTCTTTTAATTTTGTTTTCCCTCAACAGAAGACTTCTTAAACTCCAACATGGTTCAATCCCACTTCTGAAATCTTATAATCGCACTTTATACTTTATCACTGAGCATCTTATAAAAATCTGTATTTGATTACATATCCTTACTCACTTCTTTCATATATCCGCATTTTACTCATTCAGTGTCCTTTCCCTGTAGCTAAGCTAATTAAAGCGAGGCAGTTCAATAAACTTCCTAATTACTTCTATACATGTACCTGCTCTCACATTGTTGAGTTAACATGCCCAAGCAACCAACTCAATCCAACTTCCACGATCCGAGACTGCCCATACACAACTTATTCGAATCATCTTTAGCCACCAATAATACACACGAATTCTGAAAAAAATATGGTCGACTTAAATTCTAAGAAAGAAATGAATTTTTGCCCATATTGAAAAAAATGTTTGGCTCGTACCCATGATAATGCTACGTGCAATAGAAAGAGACAACTGGTGACATCTACTGGCAATGGAGAGTAAACGACTTCAGGTTCGGATAATCGATGATGAAATCTTCGGGAAGGTTGAGGAATAGAATGAATAGAATAGTCAAGAAGCTTCTGCAATAGAACACTCCAGAATAATATGGAGAGTTTCTAGGATATATATATAACAGTTGTCACCGCCAGAAAAAGAGTCTTGTCTTAGACGTTGCAGTGTTAACAAGCGAAAGTAATATACAGGCGGAAGTGTTGTAATTGGATTGCGATAATTGAAAGTACAGTATTAGCGATAATTAAAGTTGAGTTGATTAAATGAATGTTTGTGAATTTTATATGATTAGAGTGAAATAAAGAACTTGTATATTAAATAAAGCGTGTCGCAAAAGTTTTGAGACAAATTTGAATTGTGCAACCCTGCACACTGTTGCATGAAATGAGATAAATCATGCACTCAGACGATGTAACGGTATTTATAGAGCACTTTCAAAGTCAGTGTGGCCAAAAAGTTGCATTAGTAATGTCGTACAAAATAGATTTGCGCAAGGCTGTCGCCAAAGTTTTTGGAAGGTTAAGTACAAGTGAAATTTTCGAAGTGTTCAAAGACAAAGACATTTCTCGTGCAACGATATATCGATTGATGAAAGATTGTAAGGAAGGCAAACAACCAGAAAATAAGTCAAAAAGTGGTCGACCAAAGAAGTTGAATGCCAGAACAACGAAACAAGTGCTAGAAAATGAAAAAAACAAGGTCGGACAGTCAACCAGGCGATTGGGGCGAAAATTTGGTGTTGGGAAAGGTACAATTCATTGCATTTTACGGGAAAATAATTTCTGCAAACGAAAACGTGAGCGAGCACCCAAATACACAACAAAGCAGTTTGAAAGAATACGGAAATGTTGTCGTGCACTGCGTTTGAAACATTTTGCGAACAACACGTTGATCACTTTGGATGATGAAAGTTATTTCACAAAGAGTAGTAATGTCGTACAAAATACACAACAAAGCAGTTTGAAAGAATACGGAAATGTTGTCGTGCACTGCGTTTGAAACATTTTGCGAACAACACGTTGATCATTTTGGATGATGAAAGTTATTTCACATTTTCGTGTCACAATTTGAGCGGTAACGATTTTTTTATACCGATAATATTGAAACAGCACCCGATAATATCAGATTTGCTCCCAAAGAGAAGTACGCGCCAAAGGTGTTGGTATGGATTGCGATTTCATTGAAATGAATATCAGCGTCGTATATTCGACCAATCGGTGGTCCAGCAGTTGATTCTGATGTTTATACCAGCCAGTGCTTGCCGAAATTGAAAAAATTATTGCAACACATCACGCTCAAGACAAAATAATGTTCTGGCCGGACTTGGCACGGTGTCATATTCGAAAAAAAGTATCTTCTGGTTAAATAAGCAAAAAGTGCCATTTGTGCCCAAAGATGACAACCCACCAAACGTTCCACAGGTACGTCCAATCGAAAGATTTTGGGATATTCTCGAACGGGCAGTCTACAATAGCGGCTCGGAAGCTAAATCGGAACAACAATTAGTTGGTAGAATTAAGCGAAAATTGAAAGAAATTGACATTTCGGTCGTCCAAGCCTTGATGTAGAGCGTTCGCCACAAGCTACGTAACATCGAAGATAACGGCCCATTAGCCACTGTTTAAATGTTTAGTGTAATAGTTTCTGAATATAAGTAAATGCCTTTGGCAACTGCTTTCAAATATCTTGTTTCTATTCCAAGCACCAAACTTTTGAATTTGTCTCAAAACTTTTGCGACAGGCGTTATTTAACTTCATTTTTTAATAGAACACATTTACTCGTACTGAGCTTCAATTTCGCATCTTTGAGTCTTTGAAGTACATCCCGTAAGTTGTTTTTATGTTTCTTGAATGTCCTTCCGATTACTATTATGTCATCATAGACAAGACATGTTTTCCAGGATAAACCACGTAGAACACATTCCATTCGAATGTTCGAATGTGGCTGGAGCATTACATAACCCAAATGGCATTACTTTGAATTGCCATAAGCCACTGCCAACTTAGAAAGCAGTTTTCACTCGGTCCTCGGGATGTATTTCCACTTTCCACTGTTTCTCTTTCTAAATCTTGCTTTTGATATAGTACTTCAATTACCGCCAGTTAGACACCGTGGCAAAGCATAACTGTTTGTCAGTTATTTCAGTGATTAAAGAATTCCTTATTTTTTTGCTGTAATCTACAACCATTTTGCGCACTGTGTTGACTGTTGTAGGTAAACTTTTGAATCCTGTTGCCATAAGACCTGCACGTAAATCACAAGAACGGCATAGAAGGTTGAATGAAATCCCATCAAGGGCTGTTAATCGTGCAAGTGTAGCAGGAAGTGTTTTTTCTTCTCGCTCCAGTATAGGAAAATACTTCGTTAACGTTTTCAATTTTTTTGTTGGTCCTGGTGGTTTTGCCGAAGTACTAGCTGTTGTGAGGTTAATTTTATGGACCGAAAGTAGGTGCATATGGAGACCTTTTGTTGAGCCACCTCCAATTTTTAAAATCTTTTTGCAGTCGGTATACTTATACATCGCTGTCTTCCCTTTTTCTTCTCGTAAGAAATATTTCCAAACAACAGAATTACTTTTCTTGTCATAGTCCATGTAAGATCCCATTATTATTATTTAATTCAATTTAGCAAAAACAAATAACGTCTGTTCGAGATAAAAGTTAAAAGCAACTAGATTAAATGCGGCTGAGCGCCAACAAATTTTCAGAATGTAATTGCAATATTGGAAACAAGATTCCAAGAATTTCGAATTTTAAAATTTATAAATCTTAAGAATTTCAATGCAAAAAAAAATCCTAGAAGAATTTCATAATACATGGTGTGCTATTGCAAGCTCATTTTGCCATTTTTTTGCTACAGTATGCTGTGGAAAGCAATGATAGCACTGCCGATTGCTGTAATCAAAACCCTCGAGAATACTTCCCAAGCCATGAAACAGAAATCTATATGTGTGCGTTCGGAGTCTGTTCTCTAAAATGTTCTATATTGATACTTATGGAAAAGTGCCAAACATTGACTTTATAGATGCTATAGAGCCTAAACTACTATCCATACAGGAAAATAGTCTTCTAGTAATTTAAAGCTTGGTTCCTTAGCTTCCCAAAGGATAAACTTCCTATATATCTTACTTAACAAAATAATAAAATAGTTTTGATTACAAAGTAACCTTACCATTTGACGCTCAATACCTCTCAGCTGAGTGATAATTGCATGTGTGCATGTGCAGCCGGAGTCCGAATCTGTAGGTAGCTACATTCGATATCATCAGCCCACGGCATGCCATGACGGCTCAGCGACATTATAATGATTACTCAGCTGAGAATTTTTGTTTGAGGAATCGTAGTCATTTGGTTAAGATAAATTTTTTTAAATAATTTTGTTAGAAAAGGTATGAAAATTTTATTACGGTTCGCAAGATAAGAAAGCAAGCTTAAGATTATTGGAATACCATTTTTCTGTATGAAGAGTAGTTTAGGGCGGAGGAGCTATTCACATCAAACTTTTGTCAGTTTTACATAAGAACACTGCAAATATTTTAGAATGTAAGGACTACGGGGGCCTCGCATGTGGTAGGAAGGGAGTCTGTTTCATGGCTTGTGAAGTATTCTCGAGGGTTTTGCTGTAATACATCGAAATAAAACTTCAACGATGCCTCAGCCTGATGTAGGGAAGGTCTCACTTTTTCCTAGAAATTTACTGGAAATGTTTTCTTTAGAATTTATCTGAAAATTACTCTAGTTGGCCACTGAACTGTTAAAAATTCTGTCGAAACATTTTCTGTAAATTTCTGAAGAAATAAATGTGCATAACGCGTCTGCGCTCATAAAAATAATTATGGGCCGAAGCACCCGTTGGTGCTTTCAAATTTCGAGTTTCGTTGTATAACAGCAATCGACAGTGATATCACCGCTTTCACAGCATGCTGTAGCAACAGCAAAGGCAAAATGAACTTGAAATAGCACAGCATGCCCAGCAGTCGAATAATAGCAGTTTCAATATAAATTTTTGCGGTAGCATAGCAAGTATAAGCATGATTTTATGTGCTGCGTTTGCTGTCTGCTATGCTTTCAAACCCTGCCTAGAACTTGAAATTTTTAAATTTTAAGAATTTGTATTAAAAAAAATTCCAAGAATTTAAATTTGAAAATGTTCAACCAAATACGATTTTTTCAAGAATTTTTCAGGAAACCATAAGCAATTTTTTTATTTAAGTTTAAATAATCAAATCCCGGGATTTTGAAGTAGTTAAAAGCTGCGGGATCCCGGGATTCCCAACCCTATTGCCAATAAAAATTAATCAGAGAGCTCTTATGCAGACGTTTTGTAAAACTAAGTGTAGCTTTTACCTGAATTTAACAATGAATAATGAAAAATTGAACAAGTTGATAGAATTAAGCATCTAGACATTATTGCTGATAAGGAACTGAAATTTAAAATTAAATAGACTACATCGCAAAAAACAAACAAAAAGGATATTTTAGAAGAATAAGGAATAGATTAGACCTACTAAGTGCAATTAGCAATTAATACGTATAACGTACTTATTAAGCCCCACTTTGAATATTATTCTATTGTAAGACTACAGAGACTTCAAAATAGGGCAATTTTTAAAATGACTCTCTAAAGATATACATCCATACTATTTAAGCAGCGAATCATACACCCTTATTATCGTTGTCGACTAATCGAAGTGACAAGCTCCGCCGTCACTTTCACTTCACCTCACTTTTTGTATTGTCGTTCTCGAACGGTGTGACGTGACATTTTTCTTCGACGCCTTATTATCGGTGTCACTTAAGTGACAGGTAGCGTCAGGGCACGGTACAGAGATTGTATTCTCTGTACCGTGGCGTCAGGGTATGAACAATTGTAGACAAAAGTGAGGTTTGACATATTTCGTGGTATTGTTGTTATTTTTAAAAGTGTTTTGAAAGTATTGCAGCCCTTTAGTTATAATAATGGTGTAATTCTTACACTAAAAATGAAAAAAAAAAAATGTAATCTATAAAAAACTATTGAGGTTTATTTTTTAATGAGGTTTATTTTTTAAAAGCCAAAATTACCTTTCTTCCCGCTTGCATTTACCTTTTCCTTTCACACATAACATAGTCACTTACAAAATCCAAGTGAGTCAAATTGTCACTAAACTATCATTAACACCGACATATATCTATTTAATACAACAAATACGTCTAAAGTTACATGTTTTCGACAAATATCACTATAAACCACAATTATAATACCATTTTTGTGTCGTAACGTGATCTTTCACTTAAAGTGACAAAGATAATAAGGTTGATAATGAATTTATTATTTCTTTCAAATCAGGTGATATGCCGAGTGTAACATCACTCCAAATGCGGCCCTGGTCAACACAATATTCATCACCCCACTCAAGCAACAAGCCTATATTAGCGAGGCCATCGGCAAGGAATAGGCATTCCACATTCTTTAATCGGAGCATCCACATGGGTCCTGACTTCTCCCAAAGTAAAATTAAATATAATATAATAAAAGTTTTTTTATATAAACTAAGAAACCTTTTTGCAATTTATTTCCTAATCCCCCATTCCTATACCAAAAATAGTTTTGTTATATAATTGGCGCCCAACTAGAGGCAACGAATACTCACACAACCACGAGTACTAAAAAAAAACGTACGAAAGGGAGGAAACAACTTAGTAGACAAAGTCCTCGGTTAAATCCTCCCACCATGGTATCATTTACAGACGACCAATTCAAGCCACTGATGACTGCAGTAGCACAACAACCACGCACACAGCTAAGCACAAATAAGGCGACTTTAACATCATGTACAGCGCGATTCAATGGAAGCCGAATAAGAGCGAAAGTAGAGGAATTTATAGCTGCCGTCACAGTATATAAAAATTGTGAAAGTATAGATGATGGCAGTGCGATTTTAAGTCTACCGCTTCTACTGGAAGACATTGCTGCAACTTGGTGTCAAGGTGTAAAGGGCGAGCCGAAAAAATGGGATGAAGCCGTGGCACTTATATGCAGTGTATTCGCTCCAAGCAAACCAGCTTACCAGGTCTACTGTGACATTTTTGAAAGCAAGCAGATGCAAATACTCCTACTGATCTTTTAATCTGTGAGAAGAGGGCATTATTGGCTGCGTTACCAACCGAAACGCATAATAAAAATCAACAGATTGATTTGATTTTCGGTCTTCTTAATCTACAAATACGTCAACGTGTGCTACGAGACAAAGTTTTCACATTTGCAGAATTCTTAAGCAAGCAAGAATAGCTGAGGAAACTTTACGTGAAACAAAAACTCAACACCAATCTGAGAATAAGCAACCGAAACCAACACAAAATAGCATCCGTACTCACGTACTGCCGATCATTTGGACATAGTGTTGCAGATTGTCGCAAAAGAAAGAGTGCGATATCCAACCCTACGTTACCTTCCACACAAAGCAGCATACAGCAACACAAATTTTCATGCTATGGGTGTGGCCAGCCAGGTGTTGTAAGAAGTCAGTGTCCGAAATGTACTTCAAATGCACCAAAATCGTCGCAAAATATTAGCTTTTGCTCGATAGATGCAAATTTTGTGTCACTATGGAACCGCCCACTGGTACAAATACAAATCGGAGATAAGGTTGGCCATGCTTACTTTGACACTTGAGCCAGGGTCAGTGTAGCTAGTAACAGCTTACATTACACGTCACAACATGAGGGACATCAATTTCAAACCAGGCGCTGCTCTGTCATTTTAGCTGATGGAATTAAACGGCCACAAAATGTCTTAAGCATGAAAGCAAATGTTCGAATTCCAAGCGTCCTTGTCTACAACCTTCATAATATTGCCAGACTCGCATGACAATAGAACTCTTCTAGGCGTGGATTTTATTGAAAACGCCGGGATAATTTTGGACTTACCACAACAAACTTGGCACTCCAATGACAATCCAAAATTAGGTTCGACATGTTATGTTCAGAGAATCTTATACATATAAAATGTGGACAAGAAGCTGTTGAAATGAAAGCTTTTAGCACCGCACCAAAAATTGGAACACCTACTTTTGAAGAGGACGAGCTTTACGGTCCACCTATTCTAGCCACACCACACCTTTACAGTCCACCTATTCCAGCCACACCACCTGAGTTGAAAGGTCTACACCAAGCGTTTGTATAGACTACCGCCAGATTAATGCAATCACAACGCCAGATCATTATCCATTACCAAGAATGGATAATTTACTTCACTCAGCAAGGGAAGCAAAATACATGAGTACTATTGATTTATTGGCAGTGGCAGGCTATTGGCAAATTAAAATGAATAAAAGCGATATAGACAAAACCGCATTCATTACACCTGAGGGAATATATAGATTCAAGAGAATGCCATTCGGACTTCAGAACGCTCCAGCAACATTCCAGCGTATGGATAGATCAAGTAAAAGCAAAGGCACATGGAGCCAGAATACTAGCCTATCAAGACGATCTCTTCATCATGTCTTCAACTTTTGAGAAACACCTAGAGGACCTCAAAAAAATTTTCCGGGTACTTCAGGATTTCCAACTTCGAGTGAGTAGAAAGAAATGTAGCTTTTGCTGTTCTGACATTAAATATTTGGGCCATATCATTACAACTGAAGGTATAAAAGTAGATCCAAGAAAAGTCTCCACCATTAAGAACTACACGCCGCCAAAGAATGTCAAACAGCTGCTATCCTTCCTGCAGATGTGCTCGTGGTACAAACGTTTTGTGCCAAGCTTTTCAAATATCGCAAATCCTTTGAGAGACCTTACCAAGAAGAATACTAAATGGGTATGGAGTGAACAACAGCAGCAGACTTTTGATGAGCTAATAAATAGATTAACAAACGCTCCTATCCTGAGGCAAGCTAATGAAGAAGAGCCTTATAGAGTTACAGTTTTGAAAAAAATACTGAAATTTCAAGAAGCTTGAATTACAGAAACTTGAACAGCAGAATAAACAAAGCCATCTAGAAAGCTGAGCTAGATAAATATCATCAAACACGGCTGAAGAGCTCGTCTTGGCAAACCACCAGAAGTAATTGGCTAAGTCAATTGACGACCTTTTAGCAAATATTAAAAAGGACGAGCACATTCGGAAAACTCGTGAATACATAATCAAAAAACAAGCGGCACTAACGACGCTATGGGAAGAGTTTAACAAGGCTCACGATCAATTAAAAAAATTACTTCCTGAGAATCATCCTTATTTTACGGAAGATATACATAGACGAACTAAACATTTATTCGATCAAACTTTTAATTGTTAGAAAGCTATAGAGCAAACTCAAGTTCAGGACAAATCAATATGCAAAAATCTGCAACATCTACAGCTACTACTGACACAACGGCATCCACGATTTGCACAATAGCGGATACCAGCGGCTCATTCACGCCCTCGATGACCTCAAGCTCTACTTTTCCGTTAAGTGGTTTAATTGCCGAAACTATTTCAAATCCTATAAGCCTTGGACAACAATCAGCGGCTAAAGTATCATATCTAGATACAAATATGAGAAACAATTTTCCAAAGCTTTCACCCATACAGATATCAAAATTTAATGGAAATTGCAGAGAATGGAAGTCTTTCATCGACATATTATTCAACGTAATACACTGCAATACTTATCTGAGCAACGTCGAGAAGATGCAGTATCTTCTGTATCACCTAGAAGGCGACGCAAGGAAAGTTGTAAATCATTTACAGTTAAGCAGTATCAACTATAGTTGATATAATACAGCTTTACAACTAGTTCACACTAGATTCAACAACAATAGGAAGATAATAACAACCGAAATCAACACATTAATGAATAAAGTACAGATGTCAAGAAGACATAATAAGGCTCTAGATGTAATAAGAGAGTGTCTAGAGGCCTTAAATAACCTAAATTGCTATACGAATGAATGGGGTCCGATGATTGTTTGCATCGCGGTAAGAAAACTTGATGCAGAAATTCTTAGACTATTCGAAGAAGCGCTCATAAATCCAAGGGAAATGCCATCCACCACAGAATTGCTGAATTTTCTAGAGAAGCGTTATCAGGTGCTCGACTCTATCAAAAGTTCAAGACAAGTCAACAAAAAAAGAACTTTCCATACCACATTGAAGCGGTCTTGCGTCTATTGCAATAAAGACCGCAGTGCCTTGAATTAAAAAAATTGAGTATTAAAGACAGAGGTCAATTTATTTCCCAGCAGAAACTCTGCACTAATTGCTTGGCACATGAAAATACATAAAAATGTAAAACAAGGAAGTTCTGCTTCTATTGCAAAAAGAAGCACCACACCTTACTTCACCGCAATAATGAATTAGGAGACAATCAACCTAGTAGCAAAACTACACTTATGTCAATAAACCACAAGAACGCCAAGACCAAGCCAACCAACAACCGAAGACGTGGTAGCACTTCATAATAAGACGAAAATACCCAATGTAAAGATAAGAAACATATTCGGGCAAATAGAGATATTTAGAGCACTAATCGATCCAGGTTCCCAAATAAGGCTCATTACTGAGGAGGTAGTGCAAAGCTTACGAATACAAAGGAACGCATAAAGACAACCATATTGGGTGTTTGTGAGGCCAAATCTGCACAAGCTCACGGAAAGGTCAAAATTTAAATACAGCTTAAACATCAAAGGAACACTTACCTTCGAGTCGAAGCACTTGTTCTGCCGAAACTAAACTCATTATTACCGGAAGCTGCGGTATCAGTTGTTAACCTACTACAATATGAAAATATTGCTGTAGCTGACCCAAATTCCAACACACCATGTTCAATTGATCTAATCCTAGGAGCGAACGTTTGCTCTAATATAATCTTAGATGGGCTCAAGCCAGGGAAGCCGACTGCGCAAAACACCAAGTTAGGATGGATCCTCTTCAGGAACATTCCTAATACATACCAAGAGACTAACAAGGTATCAAGTTTCTTTTCAATTCCAGAAAGACACTTCCAAGAGACACATCAAAGAGCAAAGGATGGGAGATATATTTCCATCTACCATTTAGAGAAATTTCAGGAGAGCTTGGACAGACACTCTAGGGACAGATCTACAGCTGGCTTATTACAAATAAAGAAAAAGTTCAAAAAACTCCCACCTTGATGACCGAATACAACAAATTCTTAATGGAATATTTGATCCTTGGTCACATGAGTCCAGTAGAACCATATACTGGATATAAAGCCAATGTATACTATTTGCCTCACCACGCAGTATTTAAATAGAGCAGCACAACTATAAAATTACGTGTGGTGTTCGACGCATCTTGTAAAACATCATCTGGACTAAGCCTTAACGATTTATTGCATAGCGGGTCAAAAATACAACAAGATCTCAACCAAACTCTGCTAAGGTGGCGTAAGCGTCGATATGTATTTGCAGCAGACATTGAAAAAATGTTTAGACAGATCGAAATAGCGCCAAAAGATATAAACTATCAACGTATACTCTTGCGCCAGCAACCAACAGAGCCTCTCCAAGAATATGTGTTGAACACTGTCACTTATGGCACAGCACCTGCAACATATCTCGCACTCTAAATCAACTCGCGAAAAATGAAGGCAATCAATTACCAGCAGCAAAAAGCGTGTTGCTTAATGATTTTTACATAGACGATATGCTAACAGGTACTGACACTAAAGCCGAGGCATACCAGCTATAACAACAATTAGATTCCTTTTTAAAGAAAGGATGTTTCAATCTCGGAAATGGACATCGAATAGCCAAGAACTGTTGAAAATAATTCCAGAGGACCTAATAAAAAAAGGGATTCTAGAAATCGGATACAAGGACACAATAAAAATGCTGGGGATATACTGGAATCGCAAACGAAGGTAGCACCTCTGAGACAAAAAATCACTTTACCACGATTAGAACTCTGTGGCGCTGTGCTGCTTGCTCAGCTCCCAAAGTCCACCATCGCTACTTTGGAATAAATTCTCCTAAAATATAGCATGGATAGCTAAAAATCCGAACACCTTTGTAGCTAACAGAGTTAGTGAAATACTAAGCCTAATTGACAAAAACATATGGAGACATATCATCTCATGAGAATGCTGCAGATAATGCCTCCAGAGGAATTAGTCCAACCATGCTTACTTCCCACAACCTTTGGTAGAAAAGTCCACTTTGGCTAACTCAACTTCCAGATGCTTGGCCTTCAAACCAGCCCAATTTCGTCACCACTGAAGAAGAAAAACAAACAGTTGCAGTTGAAATAAATTCGTTGAGCAAAAACGAGCCACTAAAGGAAACCACCAAACTACTTTTTTTGCACCCATTTTTTTATGAAGATGGAATTCTAAGAGTGGGGGAAGATTGAAGAACTCGGCACTGCCAATAGACATGTTGGCACACAACTAACCTTAAGTTACATAAGGTCGCAATTCTGGTTAATTGACAGTAAAAGAGTAGTTATACCGGCCCATTTGTTACCAAAATGTCAAAGGGAAGAGGTACTAAAACCATCAAAGGCTACATAGCGCTATTTGCCTGTATGGTAACAAAAGCTATCCATCTAGAACTAGTCAGCGACCTTAGCATAGACGCCTTCCTAGCGGCTTATAGAAGATTTGTTCTCGCCGGGGTCACTGCAAACAAATATACAGCGATAACGGGACAAATTTTGTCGGAGCTAGCAACAAATCGGATTGCAATTACCCGATCGACAAAACAAGCCGCAGAGGTCATAGTCAATGACGGAACAGAATGGAAGTTCATTACTGTATCCAGCCCCCATTTTGGCTGTTTATGGGAAGCAGGTGCTAAGTCCGTCAAAGGGCACCTTAAACGTGTGCTGGGTGGGAGAGACCCTGTTGACCTTTGAGGAGTTTACCACAGTATTATACCAAGTAGAGGAATGCTTAAAGGCCGATAGGACAACAATCAAGTGACCCAAGAGACTTAGAACCATTGACTCCAGACCATTTTTTAACCGGACGCCCTCTGATTTCCCCTCCTGAACCTAACATCGGTACCAAACAAATCCACAAAAGATGCAAATTAGTCACAAAATTGCACTAGGATATTTGGCATACATGGTCGCAAAATACTTATCCTTATTACAGCAAAGAAGTAAGTGGAAAACAGAGAAAACCCCATTGGTCGGAGAATTAGTTCTAGTTAAAGAAGTGTTATGGTCGTAGCATACTGCATGTATCAATATGCTACACTGAGACGACTTGCATGCATACGGCCGGCCTCTAGCCACATTAACGGCGAATAAAACGCGCTGAAGACCGACGAACAAAATAAGAAGAAGAGGGTAGACATCTGTCTATAAAATCGCGAATTTCCTTGTGGCATCGTGCTCGAAATTGTGGATAAGACCTGATAAGCCGAACAAGGTGAAAGGTCAAGGTAATCATCGAGATAATTCAGGATACACAGCTCTTCAGTATGCATGTAGCTAGAAGTGGTAATCCAGAAATTTGTCATCTACGAATAGATAGAAGTGCTGTTGTAAATGCTAAAACTGCTGGTGGTGCTACTCCATCGCATAGAACCGCACTGAGGGGTAATTTGGATATTGTAAAACCGCTATTATAATCCGGAACAACTACTTGGTGGCTGCAAGACGTCACCCAATTTTGCGACTGGTATATCCAGTCCTGGTTCAATAACAAAATTTACATTTTTACATCCAAATTACATCGAGAGTATATATCATCGTGACATCCGGTCACCCAATTTTGTGACTGGTATATCCAGTCCTGGCTCAATAACAAATTCTACATTTTTATATCCAAATTACATCGAGAATATATTATCGGACATCCAGTCATCACCATATCACCATGGATTACTGAGATCTGCGATACCCAGTAGTAGCTTATTTTTGTTGTTGCGATAATAGAATTCACGTTAACTGGTAATCGATAAACTTGAGGCGATTTGTTCTTGTGAGCCTTGACACCAAATTGTACGTTCGTACTTTAAATAATTTTTTGTGTATAATAGTCCGGCGGAACATCCAATGAGGCGCCTCGTCGATGGACCCCAGCAATAAAATCATGTAAGTTTTCCTTTCTTTTTAACGTATACATGGATACTGTGTTAATTAGCGTGCTCGTAAAGTTTTTATAATATAAGTTGGCGATATAATGGGGCTGCAAGGAGAAATGATAATGAACGTTAGCTGTGAATAAGAGTATATCGGTCTACATAATTAGATTACGATTCCCATCCTGAAGATTGATTTTTTTTATAGTATTGTTAATAGGTACATTAGTATCCTTGAATGGTTCTTTTAACTTGTTGCTAGTTCAGGTACCAATGTTAAGGTAAAGTCATAGAGCTGCATTTATTGAAAATTGTTATGCATGTATACATAGGTTTTCGCGGGCTGTAAAGGCGGCGTCCCTCTATCAAAAGGGTAACTTCGGAAGTTAAGATTAAAATACTTTGAGATTATGTAAAGAAATGTTATTTATATTATAATATTATAATATCTACTGGGTAACATCCAACTTAAATTAATTCGAGAAATGATAAATTGTTATTAAGCCAATGAGATCAAGTTCACACCTTAAATATATGTATGATTATACGAATTTATCTTTAAAACATTAACTATATATATTCTTATGTTTGTTGCGCCTTGGTTAATTTCAGACACACAGAGTAATACTCAACATGAACTGAATTCAAAATAGGTGTGAGTTTAGTTTGATAGATTTTAAAATTAATGAAAGATTAAGATAAAGGAAAACGTATGTAAATAGTCAAGTAATGTGAAAAATAAAAGGAATGATTATAACGTAATTATGGATTACTGAATACTTTTCATTTCTCCTTCCACTTCCCTGGATTCCTCTCGATATATGGGTTGAAAAGGTCCGCTCCTCTGCTCTCTTCTCAGGTCGTCAACAGGGATACTGTATCATATCGCCCACAGTATCGCAGGGTGGTTTGGGCAATGGCGGTGGAAGCAGAACACCTGCGCTTCCAATTAGGTAAGTGGAAGGTAGTGTAGTTCCTTTAGGACAGAATGTGTGCTACGGCCTTTGGTTTGGCAGGGACGATTTTTTTTTGTATATGGTTGCTGGCACAGCAGCAGGTTTTCGTGGAACCTCCCCACACTCTCCGCCAATAGTCGAGGCGAACTAGCGTGCCGCCCTACAGTCAACGCTGTCTACCGAGTGATCACTCTGACATAGTTCCATAACAGAAGATCAGTTACCGCCTCAAAATGGTCTCTAGGGCGAATCGTACAACTCCACCCAGGAAATGATGGCATAGTACCTGTCGTCAAGAAACGACCAGTGCACAAGGTCTGTTAGCTGCCCATCAGCATACACAATTCAGAAAATGACATCTCAGACTCTAAGGCTATTACAGCAACAACGTAGAGTCGTTGTCAAGCAAACGCATCCGTAACACCAAGCAAGTATAACCAGAACTACTATGGTCATTTTCATCTAATTACTACAGAGACCACAAAACGGAAACCTGATTCGAGTCAACTCAACTCTACTCACCAAAAGCAAAAGTACAAGGATTTCACCTTGTACTTGGGCATCAAGATTATTCCACTCAACCTTGCTACTGTTTTACTGGTTGACTGTAGTTTTCGCACAAGAATATAGCATATTTCAGCCAGAGTCAGGATTCTACGTGGAAAATCTCGGTACTGCTCAAGTTAAACGAGGAAACTTAAGACTTCAAGTCAAATTTAAATCAGCAAATGTGATGTGGTGTGTAAATCTAGTTTCTCAATGAGATATAGATCTAGCACAAAATTATCAATTTAATACAATAAAAAAAAGGTGATGCATTAAAAACTATGATCACATAATTTCTACAGTTAAGTAAAAATACATACTGATTGGTTTTAATAAAGTTTTATCATATAAATACAAACAATAAATTAACAAATCACCTGAGTAATACCAACGAAATTTATGGTAAACTTAAAGTGAATATTCAAGGAATAAACGAATAAATAAGTTAACAAATATAAATAAAACTACATTTACATATCGACCACTCAATTAAATTACAAGTGGCCTAAGTAGAGATGAAATTCAGCACAAGAATAAGAAAGGAAGACAACATCTATAGGATATCTAAATCGAAACTTGATACGGTACATAATTGCATAATTGGAACAATTCCGACGTAACTTGCAGAATTTTGTTTAATGCAAAGAAGACAATAATTAAAGTGTTATCTTAAGGTATGTTAATATGAATGAAGTTCCATCTACTAATTCAGAAGATATAGATAAACTAACAGAATTAATATAGTAATCAATTAAGAAATTCAGCTATAGAAGGTTCTGATATTCCAATAAATTTTGAAGTAACAGAAAATTTGAACCCAGTGGAAATTTTAAAATAACAGAAAATCTAGAATTAAAAGAGGGAAAAAATACAATCAATCCTTATTTTGTTATTACTCCAAACAGTGAAAGTGCAAAAGATTTTAATATCTCTGAAGTAACTATGACGACACCTTTGACTTTAAATATAGACCTCAATAAACTACCCGAGTTCTTCGGTTATTACATATAAAGATCTCCAAAATTTAACGAATCTTATCGACAAAATTCACCCACAGTTACTACGCTACGATACGCTTAGCCAAACTATTCTTTCTGACGTTATAAAATCTTAACTAAAAGGCAGGGCAAGAGAAATGATAGAAATTAATAATCATGTAACATCCTGGTTAGAAATAAAAAAAATTTTAATAAATAATTTCGGTGACCGCTCTTGTCTAGAAGAATTATTTGACCAACTGAGAAGTATCTCTTTCAGAACAAACTGTGTTGATTTTTATAGCGAAATAAAAGTTGCATTGAGAAGGCTCAATGTAAAAATAAAGCGCACCCTAGCAGAAGGAGACGACTTAAAGATCGTAGAACAAACCATTACCAATAATAAGACTTCTGCCTTGACGATATTCAAAAATAAACTCCCGAACCAATGCGATCAATTCTGTATGTAGAGATCCAGAAAGCTTAGAAACAGCAATGGACATATTACATAAAGCTGGCTATGCATACTTAGTCTTAGAAGTAATAATAGGATTAATAATAGAAATAATTTCCGCAATTATAATTAGTCAAATAACTTTAACGGTAATAATCTTAGTGGAAATAACAATAGAAACAATGGTTATAATAACCCCAGCAATGGCAGAAATTTTGCTAATGGAAACCAAAATTTTTCGCAACCTCATAATTTTAGAAATAATACATTCCAAAACCAACAATTTTCGCAACCTTCTAATTATAGAAATCATTCATACCAAAACCAACGTTTTCCACGTACAAATTCATCATTTAGACAATCAACTTATATGGTTTCTTTAAGATATTTTTCTGATTTTCTTAAATGTAGACAATTATTATTTTACGTAAAAAAAAATAAATATTTATTATGGGCAGTTTCACAGTCGAGTTTAAATCATCCTCCAAATATAAACGTAGTTTAAACCAAATCGGGTTTCACAGTGCATTCTTTTAGTAACGTTGGTAGTACTGATTAAATTGTGAACTAAATTAGTTATCGTCGCCATTGTGAAGCAATTTTTCTATCAATCAATCTGTTAATTGGAAACCACCAGTTTTGATTTCAGAAAGTATGTTCTCACTGTCAATGCTACCAACTGTCGTAAACTGGTGCTATATTTAATTTATTTTTCACAAGGCTGTTTTGGCAGGAACGTTTTGATTACCAAGTTGCTAGTTCTGGAAATACCGCTGAATTTCAAGCAATTTCTCGTTCGGTAACCCCCGGAATATACAAGCCATGAACAAAGTCATTTCTGTCTTTTAATTAATATGAAGGTTTTAACAGGTTCTAGTGGCATAATAAAACTTTGCTAAATAAACTTCAAAGATAAATAGTTTTGAAGAGAATTGATTCGGTACTTATGTTGAATTTAAAAAAAAATTTAGACATTTGACAACTTGTCACTCAGCTTTGATAAATGTTCCTTCATCTCACTTACTCCTATGTACAATGTCCTGCTCTTGACAAATTACGCTTATACATATACACGAATTTCACACGATCCAACCATTCCTGTTTGCTATATATTCTAAGTGTTTACTTTATTATTTGGAAATTTAAATGTTAATTACACTGACATATAATAAGAATGGACTGAGCCATCCTATCTAATTGCTATAGTCAAAAATGGCACAAATTTTGGCTAAAATCTATTTGTCTCTTTCAAGCTCAATATATACACTGAACTGTAACCAATTTTTGTAACAGTAGGTACGGCTGTATTAATTGGAATGCATTGGAAATGACATAAAAATTCAGACAAATATATTGTTTTTATTCGTCTATCTCTTACAAGCTCAATGAAATTTGACAACAAATCTGCAGAGAGGCACAGTTTTCAGTAATATTACAAATTAATTTTTGGGTTAATTAAAACAAGTTTAACTTCCTAAATAATTTTAATTTAATGCAATACTACTTTATAACACCTTTAGTGTGTCCAATCGACAAATAATAATAAATTATAAATCGGTGTGCAATTGTACGAAATAAAGGGTTTTCACAGCCTGTTCAATATTTGTGCCATTTTTGAAGCAAGAATGCTCAGTCCATTCTTATTATATGTCAGTGGCTAATTATGAGTCGAAGGAAGTGTTTTTTACAAGGCTGTTTTGGTCGGAAATACCGTTGAACCTCAAGCAATTTCTCGTTCCCAATCGTTACAGTTCAGTGGGAAAGTATGCTCTCATGAAAAGAGACAGGAATATGAAAATGGTGCCATTTGCTTTCATGCATTTTTGGTTCAGCGAGCAGTCCATTTATTTATATGTCAGTGGTTTAAATTCCTCTGGCGTCTGATCTAATATTCATCTATTTTCCTGACACAAACAAATAATTTTTTATTTTTATAATCCAAAAAGTGTTGATATGTATTTTCGTTAAATGTGTACAGTCGCGTGTGTCTGTGAATAGACCTTTTTTTGAACATTTTTCCAAAGTGTGTTTTTAGGGTTCCGTACCCAAAGGGTAACAACGGGAACACTATTATTAAGTCTTCGCTATACGTCCGTCATCAGGTTGTTTCTCAGGAACCGTAATAGGTAGACAGTTGAAATTTTCACAGACTGTGTATTTCCATTGGCGATATACCAACAAATAATAAAAATAAAATAAAATTAAAAATTAAAGGGGGGCCCCCATACAAGAAACGTGATTTTTTCGGCCTTTTTCATTCTTATTATTATCTGTCTGTCACCGGGCTATATCTCATTAACCGTAACAGGTAGACAGTTGGAATTTTCACAGACTGTGTATTTCTATTACAGCTATAACAACAAATAATAAAAATCAAATTAAAAATTATAGGGGCCCCCCACTGACATGTATATAAATAGATTGACTGATCTCCTTTTTGATGTGGCACCACTTTTGATTTGAGAGAGTGTGCTCTCACTGCCAATGTCACCAACTGTCGTAAACTGGCGCTATGTTTACTATATTTAATTTATTTGGGAATTTGCTAATATACATGTCAGTGGGATTTAGCGAATTTACCACCAGAGCATTTGGGATTATTCGTATTGTTAAATGTTAATTATGAGTCTAAGGAAGTGTTTTTTACAAGACTATTTTGGTTGAAAATACCGCTGAACTTCAAGCAATTTCTCGTTCCCAATCGTTACAGTTCAGTGGGAAAGTATGCTCTCACAGAAAGAGACAGGAATATGAAAGTGGTGCCATTTGCTTTCATGTATTTTTGGTTCAACGAGCAGTCCATTTATATCACTGACATATAATAAGAATGGACTGAGCCATCCTATCTAATTCCTATAGTCAAAAATGGCACAAATTTGTGCTAAAATCTATTTGTCTCTTTCAAGCTTAAAATGTACACTGAACTGTCACCAATTTTGGAAACAGTACGGCTGTATTAATTGGAATGCATTGGAATTGACATAAAAATTCAGACAAATATATTGTTTTTATTCGTCTATCTCTTACAAGCTCAAAGAAATTCGACAACAAATCTGCAGAGGAGCACATTTTTCAGTAATATTACAAATGAGTTTTTGGGTTAATTAAAACAAGTTTAACTTTCTAAATAATTTTAATTTAATGCAATACTATTTTATAACATCTTTAGTGTTTCCAATCGACAAATAATAATAAATTATGAATCGGTGTGCAATTGTACGAAATAAAGGGTTTTCACAGCCTGTTCAATATTTGTGCCATATTTGAAGCAAGAACGCTCAGTCCATTCTTATTATATGTCAGTGATTTATATACATGTCAGTGGGGCCCCCCATACAAGAAACGTGATTTTTTCGGCGTTTTCCCCCTCGTTTTCTCATTCATTATTATTATCATAAGTAGGCATTTTTTTCAAATGACAGCATTATTTTTTCACATGACGCCTACTCTCATTTGAAAAATAAATAAAAAGTACATAGTGTTAAATTTTGTACGATGTTACGGAACCCTTCGTGCGCGAGTCCGACTCGCACTTGGCCGGTTATTTTTTTTTAAAACGTCATATATAAATTCATTTTTTACACAGTCAGCTCAAATATTAGACTGACATATATAAATAAACATCAAATTATTTGATTTTATTTTTAATAAAGAAATTGCAAAACAAACTCAATAAAAATAATACAATAATCTCGAAACAAATATTAGGCCCCAAGGAAATTACAAAAATCTATAGCATTATGAAAAACTAATCGGTTAAAATCAGATCAGACAAATACATTTATGAACTTCTGGATTCCAGGCTTACTACAATGACGCGAATATAATTTTTAACGTCCAAATACCAATATTATCAAAAAACAATTCTTGTCAAACACTACCTAATCGACAGTCCTACAAATATTCAATATTTCAACGAAGTATGTCCCAGAGTTGAAGAAGTTTATATGTACTACTTCAAGTAATCAAGACATCAGGAGTCAGTCGACAATTCCAAGTGTATAGGACACATAATGCAGAGTGTACTCTGATTGAAGGAACAAAAACATCAGAAATAATATAACCTGAACCGAACTACATTCTCTTCATAAGTATATCCCTGAAACATCGATAAAAACTACCTGAGAGGTAACATTTTGCTTATCAAGGGGGACTCAACTGATCCACTTCGAGAATATCTCAGTGCAGATAAACGACATCAATTATCTCGGTCGCACCAACACCGACTGGGACGATATCTAGATCTACCCGATAACCCCCAATCATGTCAACTATTCAATAACCATCGAAGACCTAAGGCTGTAAAAACTTAAATTCTACCACGTACATAGCAAGAAAGTACTCCAACTTCTCCAGTGAAAAACCCGAGTAAAAGACGACTTTTCTTTAGGAGCCCTAACAGTTACACTCACAAGCTTCCTCACATTGGTAATTCTCCTCTACATAACTTTTACAAAAGGGATAACCTTATACATTTCAACAAAGGACGAACAATAGGAAAACCAGTCAGTAGATAGATAGATAGATCTACAGGGAGCAACCTGGAACTTCAGCTATCCCTTCATACTTAGGGGGGGGGGGGGGGGGGGGGGAGGAGTTACATCATCATACATATCTTTTTTTTATTTTGCAGCAATTTAATCTTATAAATTTACCAATTATTTGTAAACAGTTAGTTATTGGAAGTTAAAATAAATACGATTGATATTTTATTCTGACTAATTAACTCAACATTTGTTTGGTCCTTCGAGCTCAAAATCCTCTAGACTTATGAGCAATAGCTCATCGGTCCCAGCCGGACGCTTTAACAAAATTCAGAATTGGCCCCAACCCTCCCTGCCTGCTTCATGCAGGTCTTCCAGCAGGTGTGAACCAAGGAATCTGTAACGCTTTCCGGAGAGAGCTGAACAGTGAAACAAGAAGTTAGTCATCGTTTCGGGTTCCACTGCGCTTCCTCAACATGTAGGATAATCATCAACAAGTCTCATCTTGTGTAGTGACTCATGAGAAATGAGTGCCCAGTGAGAATTGACACAAGTGTTCTCAGAGTTGTCTTGCTTAGTCCCAATATCTTTTTCGTCATATTTGGGTCAGGTTTATTTACCCCACAGTTCCTAAGTAGTTCTGTCCGAGGGATCATCCAGACAAAGACGACTGTGTTGGCAGTCAGCCCAGGTCGAAATTTTAGATGCAAGAATGTTTGGTGCAATCCAGAGGATGATTCCTCTGTGGTTGCATTTATACGAGCGAGCTCGTTTGCCTTTCGTTCTCGCTGTTATCGCTGTGACCTGACACCCACACAACGAGTACCCTGTTACACAGTGAGAGGGAATTTACGGTGGTTTTGAGCTCTAGTACCAGCTTGGAGTTACGAGGGGTTTTGACAAGGCCTTTACAACTGCTTGGTTGACCGAGCAGATGGTAATCTCCTTATTCCCGCTTCAAGAATGGCCTTGACTTCCGCCTGGAAAACCGTAACATGGTTTTCAAGTTGTAGGGCGATTTCCATACGAGGCTCAGAAAATACTTGCTCCGGTTTTTTCTTCAGTTTTGGAGCCGTCTGTGTACACAATATGGTTTGTTAATGGTTGAAGTACAGAGTGTGAAGCCAAATCTGCCCTAGATGGAATTATTGATTTAAATTCGCTTTTCAGTATAGTCTCTAGACAAGGGCGGATCCAGACATTTGCTCTAGGGGGGGGGGGGGTTGCCATCATCGCCCCCTATTACCGCACTTGCCATCAATTGTGGATCGCTCTGTATAGCTTTCTCTTTTCGTTTCAGCATAAAAATTTCATTAGCATTCAGATATTGTCGCAGTTTTTTTATCTATATAATATAAGTTTTTGATCCCGTAAGAGAAGTAAAATTTAATCCCACATAAAATATACATTATACACTTCTTCCTTGTCTTACTGCTGGTGTTTTTCAGATACAGGTCGCTTGCATTTCGTTAAAATACCATAATTTCCTGGGCTAGACTGCAATTTCTTGGAACTTAATGGTTAAACAATTTTTCGAGGAATGCTAATTAGGTAGGGTTAATATATATATAATCCTATTTGCTTTAAATTAAATATTTCTAAGAAAACTGATTCTGAGATTAATTACCCCGGCTATGATAATTTTCCCAACATACTAATTTTCATCAAAATACCCGGCTTTTGTGAGCTTTCGATCACAAAAAAGTGTAGCAATTTCGCTTGTACTGAAAATTCCTTAATGACATATTTTTAAATTTTTTGAGAATAATTTATGACTAAAAAAGAAAAAATAATAAATATAGCAAATAACTTTCTAGAGTTTTCCATTAAATTAAATATTAAAATTATATTACATTTGTATATAAATTTTAAAGAAAGCAAATTCAAAGCAAACTAATTGAATTAAGTATTTTGATAAACATTAGGAGTTCCAAATTTCAATTTCGGGAAATTGTTATTCACTGTAGTGTTTAAACTTGAACTGCCCAGATCTCGCTTTCTTTGTATACCTTGAAAATTTTAAAATTTATACACAAATGTAATATAATTTAAAAATATAATTAAATGCAAAATTAAGGTAAACTCCAGAAAATTGTTGTGATTCATTAAGTGAAGGGAGAAATTAATTTCTATTTTTTTAATGCGGGTTTAGAAACAGTCTTTTTAAAAAATTTTTTTCTTATTTTCTATTTCATTTCATTAGAATACAAATTTTGATTTATTAGAGCTCTAGAGGGGGGCGATCGGCCCCCGCTTTATCCGCCGTTGTCTCTAGAAGGTGGTCGCTGTCACTACCGATGTCAGGTGTGATGGATTGCACGATCTGAAAGATTAATTCGTGGTGAACTCTTGCTCCAGCGTGAATCCAGCTCTGATAGAAATGTAACCTCAGCGCTGTGATCGACGCCCCCTTCTTGATATGTATCTGCGCGGAGTGTATGTTGAGGATAACCTCGAGAGTCCGAGTGCTGGTTAACTTGAGAGTGCCACTTATGCTAAGAAGGTACAGTCTCTGAATCTTCTCCAATATCTTACAATGGTTGGCGAGATCCAATTATTTCCACCACACCACAGAACCGTAGGTTGTCATGGGTCGGATGACACTAGTGTAGATCCATAGGATCATCCGTGGTTTGAGTACCAATTTTTTCCTTATAGTTCTACGGCACATTGCGAAGGCTCTAAGCGCCTTATTCGCTCTGTCCTCGAGGTGTGGTTTCAGTGTAGCTTCTTACCTATTATGATAGATGGATAATCCAAACGGGTAGAGCCAATGTAAGGAAGATTCAGACTGGTAAAAAGGCATAGATGTTTTCAGTGGATTGATCGATAATCCATAGCCCAGCTTATGTTTAGTCCCATTGCGTTTTGCACCAGTCCACAGAGTACAGAGGTCATCCATAATAACGGTGATAAGATACCCCTTTGAAGGGTGGATACTTTCCATGCTGCTCACCCCGCCCAGACTGGCAAAGATAGTTCTGTTGTTCAACATTTTTGCGAGAAGGTTTAGAAGCTATTGAACGTAGTGAACAAAATCACTCGAAAAGAAAAGGTAACTGAAATGAAAAAATATCATGGTGCAATTGGAAGACAAAGCTGCGAATTCTGTAAAGCAGATCATAAAATTTATTCTTGCGATAAGTTTGCACAAAATTAAACATATATAAAAGAAACGACGCAATTCGTAAAGGTTGGTTGTGCATAAATTGCCTCGGCAAGGGGCCCTCACCATTCATAAGGATCTTGTAAAAGTTGGCGAACGTGCAAGATATGCAAGAAAAACCATCATACGCTATTGCTTCAATACTCAGCTGATCTAAAATCAGTAAATAGTCAAAATTTTACATATCAAGAAAACATACGCTCCGCGGATTTAAGCGCAATAAACAAAACCATATTCACCAAGAAAGCACTAGTGGGAAAAGGCGGAACGACCCAACTAGAGGTATAGTTAAACATTTAGCCGAAATCACATTGGACATTCAGTTCTATTAGCAACAGCACCTTATCATTAACAGCGACAGCATTGGTGCTCTAGACAACTCGCCCTAGTGAAATTATTCCAAATGGAGAAAAAACTCAAAACTAACAAGACATTTGAGATTATGTACAAGAATCTTATGAAAAAATATCACCAACTTGGGTACATGGTCCCAACCACAATCACAACCAAAACCACTATAGGAAAAAACATTACTCGCATCATGCTGTAATAAAGAATGACAGGACGACCGACGTCCAAATTAAGAATTCGATGCATCCGCAAAACATCACCGTGAAAAGAGATGGTTGGACTACAAACATAACATAATTTAACATTAATGCTAATGAGATGGCGAAAACATAAAATATTTTCCATGGCAAATATTGAAAAAAATGTACCGCCAAACTAAATCGATATCCGAGATTAAGAATAACAAAGGATCCTGTGACGAAACTATCCCGATGAACTGATTAGAGAACATAACCTAACAACTATCACATACGGTACAGCGGCAGCACCATTCTTAGCAATACGACCGCTCTAACCACTCGCCAGGGACATTTCAAACAGTTACACTGTAGTGGAAAGAATTATTCTGCATGACACATAGTAGAGGTAGGCAATGTCGTTTCTGGAGCAAATCCATAGGAGAAGCCATACAAATGAGTAATCAACTAATTAACTCACTAAAGGAAAGTGGATTTATTTTGCGTAAATGGACAACAGTAGTGACCTTTTACACAAAACCCCTTGACAATTAAGAGAAGCATAATCAGAGCTTGATTGAGATCAGGAAAAAATAGTTAGAACTTTCGGAGTACATTGGAATCCTGCAACTGTTAAATTTAAAATACAAGTTCATACAAGAAATGAATAAGTTCTGTCTACGAAGCGAGAGCTATTATCAGAAGCTGTAAAAATCTTTGATCCCATTGGATTAAGTACTCACACCCATAACCATAAAGATTAAATTACACTTTGAAGAATTATACCTAACGAACTAGAATGGGGTGAAAATTTGCCTGAGGAAATAAAACAATGATGGAAAAGAATAAAAATGGAATTACCTAATCTAACAAAATTGGATTGGATATATCCGAGATGTTTTCCATTGCGAATTGCATGGTTTCTTTGACGCTTCTGACAAAGCCTACAGTGCCGTCATTCGAATAATTAAATAAGACAAAATTATTATAACACTACAACAGCCAAGCCAAATCAAAACGTTCATTACCACGTTTAAAATTGTGCGGAGCATCTCTACTCGCAATGTTATTAAAGGAAACAAAAGAAAGCTTAGAAATTCAAGATCTATCATATTTTGCGTGGACAGATTCTAAGATAGTAATATCATAGATAATGGAAGATGCACATAAGTGGAAGACATTCGTAGGAAGTCGAGTGTCGGAAATCCAATCACTTACAGGCAATAAAGGTTGCTTTCACGTAAAGTCTTCTGAAAATCCTGCCGATATAGCATCAAGAGGAATTTTCCCATCTCAATTAGGGGAAAATTTGTTGTGGTAAATCAAAAATATCATTGTTGCCTGTAATAGACAAGGAAGGTACACCGGAATGTATCAGGAGACTTCGATGGTGGAGCCAGAGCAAAAAGTAAAATCCATAGCAACGAATGTTACTATGATAAATCAGGAAGTCTTAAAGAGACATAATTACTCATTTCTTTCATTAAAAGAAAAATAATAATGAAAAAAAAACAAAACCATTGAGTCTTTTCTTTCAGTTACTTTCCCTTTTACTCGGAACTGTGTTTTCTGAAAAAAAAAAATAATGGGCAGATATCATAAACCGAATTGTTTCACTCAGGATCAGTTTTACAGCTCACTTGGGATTTCTGTAGTGAACAGAAATGATAGCAAAAGTGAGTATGTATATTCACTGAGTGTTCTTTTCCTGTGTTTTTGCATGTGTAGTTTTAACTAGCTTCATTAAATTAATCCAGTTGTGCACCTGTGAGTGATTAAATATCCACGTTAAGTCTACTGAATTATTATTAAATGATTAAATGGTTTTCTCCTTGGACTGTGTTCGTTAGTGTGGTGTTCCCCTAATGGACGAAAGCATTGTTTGAGGTGTTCCGATAATGTTTAAATGTGTCTGCGACTGTATTGAGTCAGAGGAGTGGTATGCCTATGCCTCGCTTTAATTGCTCCTTGATAAGTCGCTCAGGGGTACGCAGCTGCATTTTAAATAAGTAGCTGGAAGAGTTTCGCTCATGCATTATTTTAAAATCTTATTACAGATGTCAATACATCACTGTCGCCAAACAAATGGATTCCTGGTGAAGTATTTAAGGGGAAAGAAGTAAGCACGTCTCCTCGATGCCGGACTTGACAGTGGGCCATGGCCATCCCACACGAGTATTCTTGACGCAGTTTTTTTAGGAAAGATATCTCTTTGCACCTTTTCACATCTTCCCTAAAAAACCGGTGTGCATATTGCATCAAGAATACTCGTGTGGGATGGCCCATTGCTCATCTTGCCTGTGGTCTCTGGAAATATTTTGGAAAAACAAAATACCTCCTTAAACAATCAAAAACGACGTATCAAGATGGATACCGACGAACAAGCCAACCTGAAGTTTAGTCAATTTGACCAAGCACCTGGAGGCTCAAGATTTTTTCGATCTCACAGACTAAATAGTTGGAGTTGTAAAGAGGGCATATGATCTAACGAAATTCGATAATCTGGAAGGATTGTACTTTGATGATATCTCCTTGTGTATTATGAGCTCATATCACAACCTATTGGATGGAATTTTATGGAATAAAAAACTCCATACAAATGCAGTACGAAGAATAGATACGCATTTCATGAATCTTAAGGCACTTTCACATCAAACACAAGAATCGAAAAAATGTAAACCGAAAAACTCAATTTATTCCACTTTAAAACAAGATTTTTGCTCCAATGATTAATAAAATCATGGGAAATAGGATAAACTAATAATTTTACTAATAAAATAGTATATTTATCTTAGAATTTTTAAGAAAACACAACTTTTATGATTTATCGGACGAATTTTTCCGCCGAAAAAGTTTTTCGGCCGATAAAACATAAAAGCTGTGTTTTTCTTCAGAATCTGAAATAAATATAACTATTTTCTAAATAAAATTCTTAGTTTATCCTATTTCTCTGATTTTTATTAATCATTGGAACAAACATCTTGTTTTAAAGTGGAATAAATTGAGTTTTTCGGTTTGCATTTTTCTGTTCTTGTTTTTGATGTGAAAGTGCCTTTATCCAGTACTACAATTGAACAACTTAATCATCAAATGCTGGCAATTGCATTTTCGCCGATGCAATTAAAATTTTACAGAAAACTTTTTAGGACATTATGCTATTAATTGATGTGAATGAGTTCTTCATTTTATTTTTATGATATATATTTTATTTAGATGTACTCCGTAAAATAACTACGAACCTTTTTATAAAATGCGAAACTAATGTCTATGCTCTTTAGTTTTCGTTCGACTCTGGAGATATTATTGGATAACAAAAATGAAAAAGCAAGGATCTGTTTGTATCTTGAAATTAAATTTTTTTGAACATGTATGTACATAGGTTTTATGAAAATATGAAATCTTAATAATAGTTCTAAAGAGCTCTTTGGTTAAACGCTGGTCATCATATAACAACAAAGCTATTGCATAAAACAAGAAAAAAGTTACATTTGGTCTAGCCAAATAATATTATACCCTAAATGAAAATAAAAGTCAAATAAAGTGAAAACCTGGGGCAACACCAAGAAGGGGTTACCCGATTTAGTTCACTTTTGAAATTGTATTTACTAGTATTACGAAAACCGCATGTACAAAATTTCAGCTTTCTAAGTATACGCGTTCTCATCGTGCGCACAGACGGAGACACAGACAGACAGACAGACGGGCGGACAGACGGACATGCAAAAATCAAAATTACTTTTAATATTATGTGTGGGTGTCCAATCCATTCTGCTCTACCAGCATTATTTCTACGAACGGAATGACAAATTTAGGCATACCCTATGATTTCATCATCTAGGATAAAAAAAACAACAGAAATCTTCAAAGGGAGTGACTGCAGTCTGAACAACTAATAAGATGGCAATCTGTTGGGATACGCACCAATTTCACATTGAGAGTGGTTTAAAAAAATAATTAGTTTTACCAGTATTCACTTACTGTCGTTGGTCGGGAGTTGGATCGTTACACTTATCATCACGTGATGCTGACGCAGCTAGATTATTTAAAAAGTTGTTGCTACTTTCAGACAAATCATCTTCGGTAAACAATTCTTCTCTTTCCTCAGATCGTTCCAGGTGTGTGCTTTCATCAATATAACGCGGTTTAACCGGCATTGAAATTGATCTTTTTATCATTTTGATATCACAAGCTTGGATGCACAATGTTTCACTAAACGGATCTTTTGTTCAACACGAGTTTCGTGATATAAAATTCACTTTTTTTTACCCGACGATATAAATTACACTGAATTCTTTCGAAATTAGATAATGACTGCGCCTGATAATGGATAGTACATCTGTACGTTTGCTTATTTTGTCACGAATCTGAACTGGAGTGAAGGCAAAAGAAACTTGTCTTGATAAAGATGTACGAGTGAATGTGATGTTTCTTTCTTCTGAAATGCTTAAAAGTGGGAGTTACTTGTACGCCACGAGCAGTGTGATTTGTGAGTTGATAAAAACTTAGTTCTCCCGCAGTTTGTACGTATCTACCTAAATTTTGTTTAAATAAAATTATAAATTTAAGCTACTTTATTTTGTAGATTATATATGTATACTCGTTTATAGTTATGTGCATATATGTATGCATATGTGTAAATACTCATACATATTATAAAGAAATCCATGAAATTATTAAACTGCGATAGCACGTTCTTAATGAAATTAAATTTTTAAAAATTATCCCATATCCTGCAATTTACTCTGGGCAAAACTAAAAAGATTTTTTATTTAACGCGTAGTCACTCTGCAATTTAAAGATACATATTTGACTAGGAAAACAATATTTTCACGTGCGGTAAAAATTATCATGAACAATTTCATACATTTTTACACACTGACGTTTTTTCCAGTAGTAGTAGTAGAAGTGCAGTAAGTCTTTAGGATTGGGTGACCTCAAAACCCTCGAGAATACTTCCCAAGCCATGAAACAGGAATCTATATGTATGCGTTGTGAGTCCGTTTTCTAAAATGTTCTATATTGATACTTATGGAAAAGTGTCAAACATTGACTTTATATATGCTATATAGACTATAGAGCCTAAACTACTATCCATACAGGATAATAGTCTTCTAGTAATTTAAAGCTTGGTTCCTTAGCTTCCCAAAGGGTACACTTACTATATATACTAAACAAAATAATAAAACAGTTTTGATTACAAAGTAACCTTACCATTTTACGCTCAATACCTCTCAGCTGAGTGATAATTGCATGTGTGTATGTGCAGGCGGAGTCTGAATCTGTAGGGAGCTACATCACAATGATTACTCAGCTGAGAATTATTGTATTGGGAATCGTAGTTATTTGGTTAAGATAAATTTTTTTAAATAATTTTGTTAACAAAGGTATAAAAATTTGATTACGGTTCGGAAGATAAGAATGCAAGCTTAAGATTATCAGAACACCATTTTTCTGTATGAATAGTAGTTTAGGGCGGAGGAGCTATTCAAATCAAACTTATGTCAGTTTTACATAAGAACACTGCATATATTTTAGAATGTAAGGACTCCGTTGGGCCTTGTATGTGGTAGGGAGGGAGTCTGTTTCATGGCTTGTAAAGTACTCCTCAGCGTTTTGGTGACCTACGTTAAAACCATCGAGCAATACTTCCCAAGCCATGAAATAGAAATTCATATGTGTGCGTGCTAGTCCGATTCTATTAAATGTCTTATATTGATTCTTAAGGAAAAGTGACTAGGTATTTGTTGTAAATTATGTGATTTATAGGTAAAGAAAAGATCTATCTTCATATATCCAGGATTCCACTTTATTACAATTATACTATTAATAGACAGCTATTATGGTACGTCCGTACGCCACGACAACTAGGAGGAGGAGAGCTTCTTACAGAATATATTGTGATCCAATCTGTCATTTACTTAAAGGTATTACCATATTACCATACTTAATATACATTATGAGTACTAAAGTATTCTTAAAATAAGTATTGCCAAACCTAACACTCCTCCCCTCCTAAGAAGAAAAACCTTACTTGATTCTTAGCTTAACATTGTTCAATTCTTTATGTACATAATTTTACGTTAAGATTAATTCAAGGTTTAATATTTATACACAACTTTATTTTCTAGGTTTCCTATTCTTGCACTTCTCCTAGGGAGTTCATTAATTTGTATTTCTCTACTTTTGTTCAATTTTTCGAATAGCTCGTTTTGTTGCTGGAAACTATTTCCTACTTCTGATTCTTCCAACTTATTTTCCAAGTTTATCTCTTGTTTATTCTCGGCCACTTCCGGCTGCCTGTGTTTAAGTACCGATTCTCTTCTTTTCCACTCATTATCTCCCTCTTGGATTGGATCGAGGTTGGATGGTTCAATTTCTGTAATCTTATTTCCGGTTTGCCGAATTTGGTCAATATGTCTTCGCCAAATGCGACCGTCGTCTAAGCCTACATTATAATGCAATCGCCCATTTTTGCTTTTAATTCTACCAAAATGCCATTTATTATTTCCATTGTAATTTCGAGCTGCTACACGCTGACCTACATCCAATACTCGACCTTTAAAGGTTTGCGTATTCGTTGTAAGTTGTTTCGTAATAGGTATCATTAAATGAAACTTGGTAAATATGGGATATTTAAAGACAAGCTCTGAAGGTGCGACTCCTGTAAAGGGATGTGTTGTATTTCTATAATAGGTTAAAATTTGCGTAAGGTTGGAGTCAATGTCAGAGTTACTTGTAGTCATACGACGTAATTTATCTTTTAGTGTCTGTACATAGCGTTCGACTTGCCCGTTAGTAGCCGGATGATAGGGAGCGGCTCTTTTGTGTGTTATGTTATTTGATCTTAGAAAGCTCTGAAACTCTGCGTTAACGAACTGCGTGCCGTTGTCAGAGCAGAGTACTCTAGGGATTCCGAATGTAGCGAATATAGATTGAAGACATTTAATAGTATTTTTCGTATTAGCTTGCTTCATGGTATGGACTTCGGGCCATTTAGAGAAAGCATCAACCACTAGAAAAAAATATGTTCCGAAACTGGGACCTGCAAAATCTATATGTATTCTTTCAAATGGTCTAGATGGATATTCCCAGTGATGTACTGGAACTTTAGTTGGATTTTTGGCTGCTTTCTGGCATTCCAGACAATTTTTGACTATGTTCTCAATGTCCCTATCGATCTTTGCCCACCAGCAAAAACTTCGTGCTAATGACTTCATCCTATTAATACCAAAATGTGACGCATGTAAATCTTGCAATACTATCGACCTTAACTTAGCCGGAACCACTACTCGAATGCCCCGCATGATGCACCCACTCTGCATTGAGAATTCAGTTTGCTCGATATTAAAACGCTTATCTCTAGACATCTTTTCCCCCGTTTTTAATGCATTCCAAAGCGGTTTCAATTCATCGTCCTCTGCAGTGGCTTTTGCAATATCTGCCACAGTAACTGGTAGTCTGCTTATTTGGTTGATTTCAAACAGATCAGACTCTTCGACACTAGTTGCCTTACAAGGTTCTACCGGTAATCTAGATAGGGCATCCGCATTCGCGTTTAATTTTGAAGGCTTATACTTGATTCTGTAATTGAATCCCTGTAAGTAGATAGCATAATGTTGCATCCTCATAGCAGACATATGAGGCAGGCATTTGGACGGTGAAAATATGTGCATCAAGGGTTGATGGTCTGTATAGAGGGTAAAGTGTCTACCATAAATGTACTGATAGAATTTTTTTACTCCATAAATAATGGCGTATGCTTCCTTATCAATTTGGGACCATTTTCTTTGGGTAGTATTAAGTGCCTGGCTGGCAAATTTAATAGGCCTCTCAGTCCCATCTGGCATAATGTGGGACAATACCGCACCTACGCCCACCGGAGATGCATCTGTAGCTAGACAGAGTGGAAGCGATCTACAATAGTGAACTAAGAAATTGTCGGTTGACATATGAGCTTTTATTTTCTTAAAAGCACTTTCGCAATTTTGATCCCATTTCCAGGGTTTATCAGTCCGTAAAAGCGCATGTAAGGGTTCAAGAGTTTCTGACAGTCCCTTCAGGAATCTCTCGTAATAATTTATCAGTCCTAAAAATGATTTTAATTCTGTAACATTAACCGGCCTCGGTGTTTTCTGAATTTCGTTAACCTTGGACTCACTTTTATGAATCCCATCTTTATTAATAACATACCCGCAATACTCTACACTGTCCTGAAAGAGTTCAGTTTTCCTTAAATTGACCCTTAGACCAAAGTCCTTCAACTTTTGCAATACTATCTCTAACCTTGATAAGTGCTCTTCATCCGTAGAGCCTGTCACGCATACATCGTCGATAAAAACTACAACACCGGGTATATTCTGCAAAATACATTCAATCTTGCGCTGCCAGATTGCTGGTGCACAATTAAGACCGTAAAGTAACCTGGTGCTCTTGAATAAACCTTTATGAGTCGTTAACGTTAATTTTGTCTGATCCTCTTCTCTTATTTTACATTGAAGGTATGCGCGCTTGAGATCGAGTTTTGAAAACCTATTTCCCCCACTTAATGCAGTAAACAACTCATCTGTTGTTGGTAATGGATGATCATCCACTAAAATGTGGGGGTTCAATGTGACCTTAAAGTCACCACATAGCCTAATTTGACCATTTGCTTTAGCAACCGGGACCACCGGTGTGGCCCATTCGCATTGATCTATTGGTACCAAAATTCCTTTCGAAACTAAATCCTCTAACTCCTTTTCTATCCCATTTTTTAATGCAAAGGGAATGGGACGCGATTTGAGGTGCACAGGAATTGTGCCTGGTTTTACGCGTATAGCAGCTGGTTCTCCTTTAATTTCCCCAGCATCATCATTAAAAACACACGAATATTTAACTAAAGTATCACGCAGTTTATGCATAAGGCGCAAATTTATGTCACTAGGCATTTTGATTTCATTAAAAACTTGAGCATTTACCTGATTTACTACATTCATATTTGGTCGAACATTTATAGTAGTAGCATTTACATCCGTGAATGTTTTCGACAAAATTTTTCCAATAATATCTCCACCAAATTGTACCATCCAATCTCGACCCAGTAGGGGATGCTTATAAACCGGGACATCAACCACGTATAACTTTAATGGATATTTTCTTATTCCATTCAGAGCAACTGCAACCTGGGCGTAGCCTAAAACATTTAGAAACTGATTATTGTAAGTGCACAATTTTACAGAAGTAGGAAATAGTTTTACATTGGCAATTTTTTTTTTTAAAATCACAAGCACTTATCAAAGAAGGTCCTGATCCGCTATCAAATTCCATTTGCATATTCATGTCATTAACCTGTACATCTACTAAAATTTTATTACTACTCAACTCTTGACATACCTCATTGATGTAAACAATTACTTCGTCTTCTTGATCTAACCTATTCTTCTCAGTGCCTATTCCAGTAATGCTGTATACATCTTTCTTGTTCTTCTTCATACACACATTCTGCAAGTGACCCCGCTTCCTACAGTAGTTACATACACTGTTTTGATGTTTACATCTATTCGCAAGATGGGGTCCCCCACAACGAAAGCATTTGACTGCTGACTGCTTACACGAACTCGGTGCTGAATTGACTGGATCGTCCTGAGTCTTCTTATTACACTTTCTGCCACCAGTATAGCTTCTTGCATGCTCCCTGTCTCTCTGTTTGCCTCCTTTGTTGCTAAATCTGTGGATTGCATGTGAAGTCAGCTGGCCCTCAGTGCCACCACTTAGCTGTAAAGAATTTTGTTGTGCTGACTCCAAACTTGTCGTAAGTTCCACAGCTCTTTCAAAAGTCAAGTCTTTGGTTTCGAGTAATCGATCTCTTATTCGCTTATCTCTAATTCCACACGTCAGCTGGTTTCTTAAAGCGGTAGATAAGTAATTACCAAAATTGCAGTGCACAGCCATCCTGCGCAACACAGCTATGTACTCTCGAATGCTCTCTCCCTCCTGCTGGTTGCGGTGATGAAATTTGTAAATTTCAGCTATTTCAACTGGCTTCGGATTATAGTGTTCCTTCAAAACTGTTACTAATTCGCTGTACTTTTTGCTCTCCGGGGAGCTTGGTGCAATTCCATCGCACAATAAATCGAATGTCTGCGGGCCAATATAATGTAGCAGATACCTACACTTCAATGCATCTGCTGAAATATTAAAAATTGAAAAAGCACCTTCTAGTCGTTGCAACCACCTGTCGAATTTATTTTTGCCTTCATCGAAAAACTCAATCACGAAGTTAGATGGTACTGTAGGATCTGGATCTGTCATAGCTCGTGCTGTTGAGATACCTCACTTACAAAATAAAATCGTACAAAAATCCGGTCATCAGAATCCCATCCTCGTCGCCACTGTTGTAAATTATGTGATTTATAGGTAAAGAAAAGATCTATCTTCATATATCCAGGATTCCACTTTATTACAATTATACTATTAATAGACAGCTATTATGGTACGTCCGTACGCCACGACAACTAGGAGGAGGAGAGCTTCTTACAGAATATATTGTGATCCAATCTGTCATTTACTTAAAGGTATTACCATACTTAATATACATTATGAGTACTAAAGTATTCTTAAAATAAGTATTGCCAAACCTAACAGTATTGATTCTATATATGCCATAAAGCCTAAACAACTTTCCACACAGGAAAGCAATCTTCCAGTAATTTTAAGCTTGGCTCCATACCGCTACACTTATTATATACGTTAGGTACTTAACAAAATAATAAAATAGTTTTGATTAAAAAGTAGTAGGTAACCTTACCATTTACGCTCAATAACACTCAACAACAACACTAATTGTTCATTCAGAATTTGTTAGCTAATGTAATCTTAAACTTCTATCCAAAATTTCAGTGAAATTAATTTAATGTTTTTTGGCTGTTTTGGACTGTTTCAACATTTTCTATCATAACTTTTTAATTTGGCAATATTTTTTCCTGATTGTTTTTTTTTTAATTTAAGGGAACTTATTTATGAACTTATAGCAGTAAAAGTCGTTTTAGAAAATAAATTTTTTTCAAAACGAAAATTCGGACCGGGAACTCTAATTTCTTGACTTCGTGTTAATTTTTTTGAAAGGAAAAGTGGCACTATTATAACGTTATCTATAATCGATTATCTTTCTAGCAACTATAACTTAAGGGGCTCATGTAGTGTATGAACCGTTCTCAAAATGCGATTATCAAAGGTGAATCATTTTTACAAATTACAAAAAATATGTGCCTGTCCATAAAAGTATAGACTTTTTCACGGTAACAAAATCATTTATAAAAAAAAAGCAACAAGAAAAGTTACAACTGGTCTTAACCAATAACATTGTACCTTAGATGAACATAAAAATAAAATAAAGTGAAGTGTTGCTATGTATGGCAATACCAAGAAAAGGTATCCCGATTTACTTCATCTTTAAAAATTTATTTACTATTCTAGATCGACGCGTTCTCAGGCAGTGTGAAAATATGTAGTGAAAAACAAAAGTTTTGTATGGCAACATTAAGAAGGGGTTTCCGGATTTAGTACATTTTTGAAATTTTATTTTTAGAAGAATTTAATTTTCTAAAAGGACTATTACTACATTAAATTCATAACTAAGTTCCTTTAGATATAAAAAAAGAATGAAGGAAATGTATTGTCAAATTATAAATTATAAATGTTGTTTTCCTGAAAGTTCAAAACAGCCAAAAGGCACTATTTTCGATTTCAGCAACCTTTAAACATTAATTAATTTCACTGAAATTTTGCATAGAAGTTTAAGATTACTTTAGCTAACAAATTCTGAATGAACATTTAGATATTTTAATACATTTTCAAATCCAGACATTTTGTGCCACCTTAATTTTCATGCACACCTTACCTCTGAATGACCTGCGCGGTTAAAGGAAGTCTTCCTTATTTATTTTTTGGAAGGTGAAAAGAAGCATTCATTTTTAATTCTGCGGAGGCATTCATTCTACCATCTCACGAAACAGTCTGAAATCATTTAGTTTTAATTTTCCGTAATACCGTGTTCAGACTGCGCCGAAATTACGTGATTTCGAAGAGGTAATTTTGAAATCATGCAAGGGTGCTGACACTGCTACTGAGATAATTTCAACTGTCATATATCAAATATAAAGTACCAAATGTTAAATTTCAGTGAAGTGAGTCAGTCAAAATTACTTTTTATTTAGGAAAAAATATGCGAAAAATGGAGGAAAATATTTTAAATACAATATTACTCCATGAAATAGACATTGAAAAAAAATAATAAAATAAAAAATAAACATTTTAAATAATATTTTTTATAAGAAAAGTGATTATTATCGTAGAAAGCGACGTCAACATATTCAAAGGATTTGAAATTTGCAACGACAGAGTGCTATTTTACTATATGCAATTGCAAGACAAAAAGTATTAACTTCTTAAATGATCACAATGGGTGCATTCACCGACAGATAAATAGTGACCACCGAATCACTACACAACGCTATTGTGCGTTCACTGTACACAGCAAATGAGAGATAGTCACTTCCTTTTACTTTCTCACGCGTTCACTGAGACGGCCAAGAGTAAAAGGTGGCGCGTTTTATTTCACTGCTTGTATTTAGGACAGTAAAGTTGTGCGATAATAAATTTCTCTTGTCAAAGTGACATTGCTATTGAAATGGAAGGAGAAAATATATCAATTTTGGTTGATAAGAACAATATGGCCTGTGTGATGGGCCAAAAAACTTCAACAAATTACGTCGAAATTAAGTGATTTTGAAATTTGGCCAGTGTATGGAAAATTACATAATTTCGAATAAGATCTTAGAAAATAATTCAAAATTACGTAACTTCGGCGCAGTCTGAACGCCATATTAGGAAGCCATGGAAAATAAAAACGTCTTCACTTATTCGCGTCTCGTATTTAAATGAAAATAATTCATTTCTTCTAAAATAATGAATGCACAAATAAAAATATTATCCATCTGCAGCTGTCCTTGCTTCATTGTTATTGAAACTATATAACATATATGTCGTAGACACATGGTAACTCAGCACTTCACGAAAAGTCTAGGCATTTCTTGAAATGTAGGTAGATAGTGTAACAGTTTCTGCTTAATGACTTTTTACATGATGTGTCTGAAATTTTTAGTCACTTCCGTCGATAATGTGATACCAAAGAACATATAACTTAAAAAGAAGCTTCATCTGGCCTCTAAAAATGCACAAGTTGTATGGTTATTTCCTGATGCGGTCGTGTTATGGTACTACGTTGAGTGATTGGCTTGGACGTGAAGTCCAGACTGCCAGCATAAGCTGACAGATCACTCGACGGACAGCGTTGACTGCAGGGTGGCACGCTAGCTCGCCTCGGCTATTGGCGGAGAGTGTGGGGAGGTTCCACCTGCCGCTGTCGTCTGCCATAATAGAAAAAAAAATATTCGTGCCTACAAACAACTAAAAGGCCGGCACACATTCGGTCCTGAAGGGACCCTTACGTCACTTACCTATATCCATCGTCGAAGGCGCAGATGATATGCCTTCTTGCATGCCCCAGCCACCCATCTGACTCTGAGGGCAAGAGTTTTCAGAGTCCCTAGTTGACCTATAAAGAGGGACTAGCGAGCTAGACGACCCCCATGCGAGAGGGCTCCAGGAATGGGAAGGAGAAATAAAAGTAATTACCAATTCATGACTACGTTATAAACTGTATTTGTTCAGTTCAAGCAATCTGCCATTACGAAACGACTACTCGATCGGAATGTATGATAGCAAAGAAACATAAAGACATACAGAACTTGCATGAGGAGTGTGAAATTTTATCGGAAAATTTTTCTTCTTGGGTTCTCGACCGGAGACCCCTAGGCCCAGCACCAGGGTAGTACAAGCATCAAATGACATCGCGATGGCTGACCGAGGAAAATGTAGCTTACTATAATGGCGCGGCAGTGCAAACGAATTAGTGAAGTGATGCTGAGAGCTGAGTATTTTGTTCTCTCCTTTGTGCTACGATTTTCTGACAAGCGGCATAAAGGCCGAAACACAATGATGCCGACACGGCAATTACGACGACACTGTCGTCGTAAATGTCGCCGAATTAAAACAATGACACCCACATTCTTATGTGTTCGTTGGCATATCAAAATATGTAGATGGTAAAATTATTTGTTGAAATTTATTAACAAAATGAAAAAGGTATAAAAAAAATTGTAAAGTTCTAATAAACAATGATTAACGCCGAGTTTATGTGGATTACAAAATATCATCTACCACTTATTTTCAACTTTTCTCCAATTTCTTCTTTATTTTTTTTCTTTTAAATATGTATTTCGATATTGAGGATTTCTTTTGGCATAAAAATACTTCATTTCCCTCACTAAATTAATTAATTGCTCCTCTAAAGTAATTTTTTGCTGATTACTCTCAGCTGTCAAAATCAAATTACGTCGTTGTCGACGACAAAAGTTGAATTATTTCCAACTCTGGTTACGGTGACAAAATCGGTCGGCGCCATTGTGTACAGCAACATGGTATTTCCATTAGGTCAACATTTAATTTGTCGTCGTAAATGTCGTGTCGGCATCATTGTATTTCGCCCTTAATACGATACGGGGTCTGAGTACTTCAGTCGTGTTTGGGCACTGGCTGTGGATGGTGTAATTATTTTGTTACACAATATTTCACTTGCCTGAGCCTGATCGTGCGAGTTTTTCTCGTTCTCTCATTTTCTGTTTTCTGTATTTTTGCTAGCCAAAACAAATTTCCCCCGTCAGCGTGCCCGCACCAGCCCTAGTGCTTGAAAAATTTTAGGTCGTGCGAGTTTTTCTCGTTATCTCATTTTCTGTTTTCTGTATTTTTACTAGCCAAAACAAATTTCCCCCGTCAGTTCGCCCGCACCAGCCCTAGTGCTTGAAAAATTTTAGGAGTGAAGAATTTACTCTTGTTGCATATTCTGTATGTCTTTATGTATCTTTGATGATAGTAAGCTTAATCAATGCCTATCAGTCTAAATATCATGAGCGAAACGTTACAATCATCTATCGAGTACATACTATAAAAATTCTGAGTTCATCTGTTCGAGTAATGTAGTCTTATAATCTGACTATATAAATTCAAATGGTGTAATAGTAAGATAAATTATTGCCTATCAATATAAACATAATAAGAAAAGGATATGACCAAAAATATCTCTAGTATGTATTATTAAAATTTTTAAATTCACTTATCAACATAAACATGATAAAAAAATATGGATAAAACTATATTTAGCATGTATGATTAAAGATTTAAATTCATTCGTGTAGGCAATGCAGTACTAAAAGCTGATGACGTACATGTAGATTGTATAATAAGAATCGTAATTATTACCTGTCAACATAAATATGATACGAAGAAGAAAATATGACCAAACTATATCTCTAGTAGGTATTATTAAAGTTTTTAATTTCAGTTGTCAACATAAATATGATACGAAGAAGAAAATATGACCAAACTATATCTCTAGTAGGTATTATTAAAGTTTTTTAAATTTATTTGTCAACATAAATATGATACGAAAAAGAAAATATGACCAAACTATATCTCTAGTAGATATTATTAAATTCACTTGTTTAGTCAGTGCAATAAGAAAATTTGATTATATACAATTATTAGGTAACAGCACTTACATACAGTTTTTGTTGATGATTCTCCCTCGCTGAGGCGTCCCAAGAGGTTTCACCATGTCACTGGATTCGATTTTTATTTTGTGAAATTGACTAGTGCAGAGGAAAAGAAATTTAAATTTATGCGAAGTATTATACTCTATCTACATGCCCCATTTACATACTTTTTACAAAGTCACCTAATGATCTCGAACTACAGCACATTGCTTGTAACTTCAGCTCTTGTGAATATAATTCCATCAGTTTTCAATAAATTCCTTATAAGAACACTTTATAATAACTTGATGAGACTTCTTAGAACTTCCAAATGGAAAGATCAGTGCACGAATTCCGGTGATATAATTGATAATCTCTCAAGTTATCTCCACACCGGCATTAATTACTACCACTTTGGTGAGTTTGCCCAGAAAAATAGCTTATCACATTGTTGAATCGTGTTTCTGAATATTTCCTATAACTGTTTTTATCGTTGGCCGACGATTATTATTATATTTCCTCTTATATATAATTTTTCCCCACTCTCTTATCAGAACGATTAATATTATTTAAGGTACGGTATCCGAGCTATCAGAGGAAACGGTTAAAATGTCTAAATTATTCGCTTTTTATTCGTTGAAAAAAAATTGAATAAGCTTGGTTTATCGCCAGCTACCTTAGATCGCCCACAAATATTTTTATCACTTTTTGTACTATTATCTAGAATCGAATCTTGCAGACTGAAATCAAAGGAAGTTGATCGATTCTCTCCTGGTGAGGGGTTGTTGAAAAGTAATTTCACTAATTAGAAATAAGTTAGTGCTAGAACTGAAAAAATATTCTAAAATTACTTACAGGATGTATTCCCTTGCCGATATTTACAGAAAAATGTTTTGGGCTAATTCCTCGAAGTGTTCAACTGAGAAGATTTGACACAACAGAGACGATTGTCTTCTTCTTCTCCATCTCAGCCAGCACGCTGTTATGGTCGTAGCGTATTGCATATAGCAATATACTACACGGAAATACTGCAGCATGTACGCCGGCCCTCAAGTAGAACCACGTACTGAGCGCACCTCGACGAAGCAATGCTTCATCAAGCTCGCGTGACATGCGGGGACGACAGACATGACCGAAAAAGAAGAAGAAAAGCAGAGGTGTGATAAGTACTACTGGCATGATAAAAATTAATCGACAAGAAAATTAAAAAGGGAAGTTTATATTTTTGTATCAAGTCATAAAAAGTTATCAAAAGTATCAATCCCAAGTTGGTGAACAAGATATTAAAAATCCAGTTGATCGGAAAATGATAAACTGATTAATAATAGAAACCTGATCGAAGCAGCATCGGCATGCAGCCCCTAATGCACAAGTAAGAAACAATTTGAAGCACGGAAAAGGAGCGAATTTCAAGGAAAAATTAAGGTACCCATAGGTAGACATTTTGCGCCTTTTTATCTTTTCTGTTTTACCTGGCTGTACGTCGCGATACATACGAGACCAAGGTATACGGAGGTCTTGAAGTGAACTTGAAGGGATATGCCTACATTACATACACCGTTTGCCCCGTGATTTATTCATTCATTTATCGATTGTTTATATATTGATGCCAGAAGGAATTCTACAGGACATCTGAAATCCTAATTAACTGAATCATTCAGTTGAACAGTACTTAATTACTCTGTGTTAATAAATTCGACGTATTATAGCAGCGAAGCACCTGAACGTCATATGATGGTATGAGGTATTTGCATTGATGCCATAGAACACGTATAACAAGCGGCATACGGTAGCCTGTGCAACAGCGAAAAATCATATTGTGCTTTGAATTTAGTATACCAGCGGCTGATAATCTATAACCTTGCGGAATGAAAACGGAATGAGTTTAATAACTAGATTAGTGCATGATATATAGAGATAAGTAATCAGGTTGGCCCTGACGGCTTTATAAACCTAGAGTAAATTTTTATTGTGAAGAAAATCCCAGGCACGAAGTTTCTTTTGTGACTTATTTGCAGGGCTACAGAAACGGTAGAACTCTCCAGGAGGCCTTCATGGAGGAACAAGTTCATAAACAAGGTAATTTGTACCCATTTCATCTGGGATCTTCTGTGTGGTAAAGTGATTTAAAAAGAAAAAATTTCTTTTTTTGTTTATTTCTAAATTAATACAATAATGATTAGCCTCAATGGCGCTGCACGTAGATTAATAATTATGAACTCAATTTTTCATTGTTTGTGCAGTTGATTTCGATTTGAAATATTTCCTTTTGCTAAATTAATATAACGATATTAGTCTGGATGATTTTGGAATTTCAACTGATAAGCAGAAGTGTTAGGTTATAATTTTTTTGTAAGTTTAGATCTAACATATCTTTTCTCGATAAAGTTAACGTAATTTTTTGTTTATTTCTAAATTAATACAATAATGATTAGCCTCAATGGCACTGCACGTAGATTAATAATTATGAACTCAATTTTTCATTGTTTGTGCAGTTGATTTCGATTTGAAATACTTCCTTTTGCTAAATTAATATAACGATATTAGTCTAGATGATTTTGGAATTTCAACTGATAAGCAGAAGTGTTAGGTTATAATTTTTTTGTAAGTTTAGATCTAACATATCTTTTCTCGATAAAGTTAACGTAATTTTTGTTTATTTCTAAATTAATACAATAATGATTAGCCTCAATGGCGCTGCACGTAGATTAATAATTATGAACTCAATTTTTCATTGTTTGTGCAGTTGATTTCGATTTGAAATATTTCCTTTTGCTAAATTAATATAACGATATTAGTCTAGATGATTTTGGAATTTCAACTGATAAGCAGAAGTGTTAGGTTATAATTTTTTTGTAAGTTTAGATCTAACATATCTTTTCTCGATAAAGTTAACGTAATAATTCATTTGAGAGCAGTTTCTGCTGATAAGTCTCGTTGACTCTGACGTTATGTAAAGTGGTAGGAAGAGACAAGGTTATCGTTGCACTGTAATTTTTGATTCGGAATCTTCTATTCCTGATAGAGCTTTGAGATATCGAGTGCCCTAGCGGTCTCGTACTTCCAGTCCTCGATGATTCTTATGTCACTACACTCAGCAATTCAACTTTTTTGTTATCCGTCAGTTTAAATGCAATCCGAACTAGTGAAGTACATATCGATTTGCTGAATAAACAGAATTTATAACGTGATGACGCTTTAATGTCTTTGTAATTCCTCTCACATCCTGGAGCCCTCTCCTCTAGCATAAGGGTCGTCTAGGTCCGCTCTCGTCTCTCTTAACAGGTCAGCCAAGGGACTTTGGAAAATAGTGCCACCCAAGGTCAATTGGGAGGATGGGGCTGGCAAAGGAAGGTAATGACACCTACGCCTTCCACCCAAACTACAGGTAAGTGACGTAAGGGTCCCTTCAGGACCGAGAGTGTGCTGGCTTGTTTGTTGAAGGCACGAAACTTTTTTTTGATTATGGGTGATGACAAGCGGCAGGTTATTTCGGAAACTCCCCCACACTCTCCGCCACCCTTTAGCCGAGGTGCTAGCGTGCCGCCCTGTGCTATCGCTGTCATCGAGTGATCGGTCAGCTCATGCTGGCAGTTCGGACTTCACTTCCAAGCCAATCACTCAACTATATTACCATAACAAAATGGCGCCCAACGGGGGGCCACCTCAATTAGACTTCGGTGGTCTAAGTATAAATTTTACTGGGGACTGGGACTCTGAGTGATATGATCATCTGGTATCTGCTAGTTGATTGACCTCAAGTCTCATATCCAGTGGAAGTTATATGCAGACCTGGGTTTAATTGCTTGTTATTAATTGGAATTTTTCTGTAAAGTAAAGTTTTTGAAAGTAAAGTAAAGTTTTTCTAGCTTTGATGTGTTTGAGAATTGGTAAAGTAAAGTAAAGTTTTTGGAATTTTTGGAAGTTTTGTAAGATCGACTTTAGGTTTGACTTCAGTCAAGCCTCAAGTCCGAATAGTTGATTTTTTTGAATTTTTTTGAACTTTGTGAATGATCTTTCCCGCTGGCCTTCTGCCATGGAAATGGTAGGTGGCCTCACCAATTTTTCGTGAACTCTTGTGGAAACGTGTCTCTGCCAGCCAACTGGCTGGACAGAGTTGTGAATCTGAGAGACAACTTCTTGGCTTCCCGCTAATTAGTTGACCAGACTCATGACTCTGCCTGGCTAGCGAACTGACTGGACACGATAAGCCGGTGAAGAAGAGGAGGAAGAGTCACCCGAGGATGGGATTGATGCTGGAGATCTTCAGTAATCAGGAGTTGGCATACTGCTAACTGCCTGGCTGAAGAATCTTTAGTGACATTCTCAGTCTCTGGTGCCTCCGACTTTACTCTTCCCAGATTTCTGCAAGAGCTCTAACTTTTTCAATGCACACACTCACGTCGCTTGCCTGTATTTCGTTTCTGACCTTGAGGGATAGAGAGAGTGACCTGACCTCTTGTGGTGAGAGTTGGCTCGGGGAAGTGAAGGAGGATTGTTTGTTGTGGAAATTTTTTTTGAACGTCACATTTCCGAATTGGATTATTGTCACTCGCATGTGTATTGTCTCGATTCGAGAATACTCAGCGAACTTTTCAAAGCTTTAATTTTTTTGGAAAAAAATTTCTTTGTACTTCTTCAGACGTTTGGGAACACGTTTTCAAATTATAGTATCTTGTCCCAACGTTCAAATTTTAAAGTTAGTAGCTTGTTAGCATCGATTTCTGGGATTTTTTTTTTATTTCTCTGACTGTTTTTTTCTCAAACCTTTGGTTTGTAGAACTTTTCCCAACTTTGACTTACGATGGCTACAATGAGGACACCGCCTCCTGGGCCGAACGAAGTGACTAGGTTACGTGAGCCATGCACTATCTGTCGAGACACAAGCTGGTCAGCTGAACAGAAGCCTGTCATGACCACGTGTGGACATGTCTTTCACGAGGCATGCATCCAAACTTGGGTAGGCGCACATTCCAGTTGCCCTAACTGTCGACGCTGCCTCACGCCACAGGACATCACTAGTTACACGGGTGCTTTTCCAAAAAAGCCAAAGAAAGCGAAGGCCGCGAAGTCAGCCAGGCGCGACTCATTGCCAACCTTTGAATTGCCAAACCTTAACTTTGACCGACCTCCCTCTAATCGACGATCGTTGTCTCCAGGAATGCCTGACTTACATTCAAGGACGTTTGTTAACCCGAGTCCTCGACGTGATAGTCCAGAGCGTAAGGCTCAAGACCACAACCCCTCAGCTGCTACGGATGCGCTGATAGCAGGCTTGAGCGTAAAGATGGAAGACCTAATAAACTGAGGTCTCCAGCAGGGTTTAAATGTTTTGCGGTCTGAGTTAGGAGACAGTATCAGACAGCAAGTGGCAACAGCAATGCCGCCAGTAGGCTTTGCGAGACCTAGTTCGTCCAGGAGTAACCAGAGGCCGTCAAACGACTTCCCCAATAGGGGAAGGCAATCATTTCCAAGACCATCACCACCTTTTGGTCAACCGTTTGGTCAACCTCCGAATCAGCCCCAACAGAACTTCATGCCACCCCAACCACCTCAACCCCCTCCACCACCTATGCGTGTTCCTGCTAATGTAGGATACCGACAATCAGGCAGTCCAATCAGGAGATGGAACCTGAGATATAACGGGAATAACTCGGACCTCTCTGTCGACGAGCTCATCTTCAGAGTCGAAGCGCTCACGCACTCCGCTCTTGAAGGAGATTTTGGATTACTAGTCAGAAATATGCTTACGCTATTGACAGGACCAGCGAAGGACTGGTATTGGTCAGTACTAAGGCAAAATCCATTTCCAACTTGGAACGTCATCAAGATGGGATTGTATAACGAATGGGGGACGCCTAAAGATGATCTGAAGACTAGATTCCAACTGATGTCTAGAAAACAAAAGCCTGGTGAACTGTTCGCCATGTACCACCACCATTTGGGGTTGCTGCGCGATCAGCTACAGAATGCTATGCCAGACCAAGAATTTCTGGAGATTGTCAAATCGAATCTCTTGCCGGAGATTCAAGAAAAAATCTGTCTGCATCCTACTGATACGATAGGACAGCTGAGATCACTGGCCACGCGTATCCAAGCTATGCAGACACGCATTGCGACAGCTGGCAGTTGGAACCTTTACCGGAACCAACGGGTGCACGAAGTCGACAATTTTCCAACTTTAGACCCTGAACTGGCATTAGCGACAGGCAGTGAGAACGGCCTAGGTGATATAGCTAGTATTTCGGCAAAAAACCCTATCACTTGCTGGAACTGTGATCAGTCCGGTCACTTTTATCAAGATTGTAGACAAGAGAGACAAATTGTGTTCTGCTATGGATGCGGGCGCAAGAATGTTTTTAAGCCCGATTGCCGCTACTGCAGGCAGAAAAACGAGAGACGGGTCAGGAATACCAACACCTCTTTCCGACCAGCGTCGACGTCGCAAGCAGCAACGACAACGAACTCTCCAGTTCAAGCTCTGAACAAGGAGGAAAGTCCGCTCCAGTAGCAGACACTCATGATAACTCCCTAACATGTCCTCTGATATCATTCAGTGACTCTGGTGATATCAGAGAAACACCGGATTGTACGATTACTTCATTGGCAGAGGCAGAGAACTTAATAGATTTCTCCGCAGACCTTCAAGCTCCCATTTCCACTTCTGGGGAGCCCATGACCTTATTAGACACTTCTTTAGAAGAGTCTTTAATCTTCGATGTCCCATTGACACCTATCGCACGTGTAGCCGTCAAAGTTACTGAGCAGGAGATTTGGCCTCCTGTCATTTCTGTTTTAAAACGGCTACCAAGCTCTGATATGACGAGTGGGCGTGAGCCAGTTTTATATCCGCTGACGCCGTATCATACGCGTCTGCAGAAATATAACGCAGCAAGAGACCGAATCTTCTCCTCAGTAGCGGAGTTAGCTGATATTATGTTCCCTGACCGGGATATGCGACCGAAAAAGAAACGATCAACCGTTCGTTGGCGGGAATACTGTCGACGGAAGAAACAAGAAAGAAAGGAAAAAATTGGCACAGATTTCCGTGTCGATGCCAGACGACATTCGACCGTACGCCGAAGTAAAGCTGCTCGGGCGAACTGAGAATGGATTACTTGATAGTGGTGCCACTGTCAGTATCCTAGGCCAGGGAGCTCTAGAGAAGCTTGTGGAAGCAAATGTCGAATGGAAGAGGTATCGAACACAGGTCCAAGTAGCAAATGGTGCCATGACGACTGTTCATGGTCATGTGAACTTGGACGTCACTTTCCGTGGTAAGACCCATAACGTGCGTTTTACGTGGTTCCTGGGCTCACACAGGCACTATATCTGGGAATAGACTTCTGGCGTCTATTTGGGTTGGCTCCAGATGTCCTGGGTATAGTCGCAGAAGTGAATCCAAGTGGGATAGCTACCTCTGACACCGACTGCCACGTCCTTTCTAGTTTCGATCAGCAACGCTTGGAAGCCACAAAACAGCTTTTCCCCACTTTCACCTCTTTAGGCCTTGGGAAAACATCATTGGTCACTCACAAGATTGAAACGAATGACGCCTCCCCGATAAAACAGCGCTTTTATCCGATTTCGCCGGCAGTACAAAGTTTAATGGATGTTGAATTAGAGCGAATGCTGTCGCTGGGTGTGATAGAGGAGAGCCAGAGTCCTTGGAGCTTTCCAGTTGTTCTGGTAAGGAAGCCTGGAAAGGTCCGGCTTTATTTTGACGCCAGGAAGGTCAACTCGGTTACGAAGAAGGACGCCTATCCGCTGCCGCAGATAGACGCACTTCTGAGTCGACTTCCTCCGGCAAATTGCATAACGAGCCTGGACCTGAAAGACGCATTCTGGCAGATCCCACTGGACGCTGATTCCAGAGAGAAGACCGCTTTCACGGTACCTGGTCATCCTCTCTATCAGTACACAGTGATGCCATTCGGCCTATGCAACGCTCCACAGACTATGTGCCGCCTCATGGATAAAGTCATTCCTTTCGATCTTCGTGAGAACGTTCTCGTCTATCTAGACGATCTATTAATTCTGTCACAAGACCTCGACACTCATCTCACGCTGCTAGCCCGTGTAGCGGAATGTTTGAGAAAAGCTGACCTCACTATCATCGTCGAGAAGAGTAAGTTTTGCATTAAAGAGACTAAATACTTGGGATTCATTGTAGGAAAGGGAGGTATGAGAACTGACCCTGACAAAATTTCAGCCATAGTTGACTATCCGTCACCTAAAACTGCTCGGCAAGCTCGACGCCTACTAGGTATGGCGGGATGGTATAGACGGTTCATCCCGAACTATGCTGATTTACAGACACTTTGAAAAACCCCAGTCAGTTCAAATGGACGCCTGAAGCCAAGACGTCTCTTGATCTTTTAAAGAACAAACTTACTTCTGCTCCGTTGCTAGTGAGTCCAGACTTCACCAAACTGTTCGTTATCCAGTGCGATGCGAGCCAACAAGGTATTGGAGGAGTGCTGCTTCAACTAGATGACGATGGCCACGAGAAGCCAATAGCCTACGTCTCGAAAAAGTTGAACTCAGCACAAAGAAATTACACCGTCACAGAGCAAGAATGTTTAGCTGCACTCTTGAGCGTGCAGAAGTTCCGGCCCTTCATAGAACTTATGCCGTTTAAGATAGTGACTGATCATGCGAGCTTGAAATGGCTGATGTCCCGAAAGGACCTCAGCGGTAGACTTGCACGGTGGAGTCTGAAGCTTCAGGGCTTCGACTTCACTATTGAGCACAGAAAAGGAAGCCTGAACGTCGTCCCTGATGCGCTGTCACGCATTCATTGTGACAGCCTGAACACAAACGAAGATCCTGGCCCGGAAGTTGACCTTAGTTCGCCATATTTCAACTCGTTGGAATATGAGGAACTGAGGCATAAGGTTAAAACGACTTCTGGCAAACTACCAGATCTTTGCGTCAGGGATGATTTCGTTTATATCCGGACTGTTCCGAGAACAGGCGATCCTATTCAGGAAGAAGAAGCTTGGAAGCTTTGGATTCCACGAGGGCTTGTCAACGACGTCATTTCAAGAGCTCATGATCCGCCACTAGCTTCACACGGAGGCATAGGGAAAACACTGGAACGTTTGCGAAGACATCTGTACTGGCCACGAATGACAGTTGATGTCAGAAATTACGTAGGCGCCTGTGACGTGTGTAAAGAAACGAAAGCTCCTAATACTATTTTGCGACCACCTATGAGAGTTCAATCTGTGACAGAACGACCATGGCAAAAGCTGTACATTGATTTCTTAGGTCCATATCCCAGGTCAGTTAAAGGAAACGTCTGCATTCTGATAGTTCTTGACCACTTTTCAAAATTCCCTATTCTCAAACCTATGAGAAAAGCGTCCACACTCAATGTGTGCCTATTCATTGAGACCGAAGTGTTCCACGTATTCGGAGTTCCTGAAGTGATCGTCTCTGACAATGGAGTCCAGTTTTGCTCGACTCAGTTCACCAGATTACTGGATAAGTATGGGGTGAAGCACTTGCGAACGGCAGTTTACTCGCCGCAAGCAAACGCCTCAGAGCGAGTAAATAGGTCTCTATTGTCGGGGATTAGAGCATATATTAAGAAGGAACACACGAGATGGGATGAGAAACTAAGTCATGTAGCTAGTTCCCTCAGGAGCTCTTTCCATCAAGCTACTGGTTTCTCTCCCTATCGAACACTCTTCGGTCAACAAATGATTGAACATGGCAGCTCCTACACCATCTTGAGGAGCCTTGGAACTCTTAATGAGTCATTGAGAGTGGATGCAGAAGACAAGATGAGATTGCTCCGTGCGAGAGTGCAGGAAAATTTACAACACGCATTCGAGCAGGGCTCAAGAGCCTACAATCTCAGGGCGAAACCTGTCGATTTCAAAGTGGGTCAGGAGGTATTTAGACGAAATTTTGCTCAAAGCAATTTCCAACAGCAGACTAGTGCTAAACTGGGACGGAAATTTGTGAAATGTCGTGTCAGGGCCAAGAACGGAAGCTCACTATACGAGCTTGAAGATCTGCAGGGAAAACTGTTGGGTGTCTATCACGCCAAAGACATCAAGCGGTGATCATCATTATGAAAACGTCACCTATACCTATTGTCGTTATTCCTGGTAGCCCTAAGAAGGCATCCAGCCAGCTTAACTGGTAAACTATAGGATATCACGAAGCCCTCCTATTGCCCCGTCAATGGTGGGTGAGATACCTGTTGAAAGTCAATCTCATCATAGCACCCCTACCGCTTATGAGTAGATAACCTTTTATAGTCCCTTCCGGATCGGCCTCATTAGGAGGAAAATTTTTCCTTGTCTGTCCAGCTGTAACATTTCGTTAATCGTCGGACATAGTAGTACTAGATCTATTCCTGGTAGCCCTAAGAAGGCATCCAGCCAGCTTCACTGGTAAACTATAGGATATCACGAAGCCCTCCTATTGCCCCGTCAATGGTGGGTGATATACCTGTTGAAATCCATTCCCATATTCGGCTGTCAACATGTCACTACTTCGACGACGCCTTGGAGACACACCCTTGAACAATCGCCAGTCTGAGATCAGGGTGAGATATTGCGCCGGGAAAGCCTGGTGAGCAGTTCTTTAGGTTGCTGATCGCAAAGCTTCCTCAGCATCTCGGTGAAGGAGGGCAGAGAGGCATAGGTTACCAGCTTGTTGATGTACCTTTGACTTCCCACACGGAGAAGGATGTCGAAGTCTGATCGAAGACTGACGAGACTTCAGGGATGTGTCCTCGACGCGTTATCGGAAGTAGAGTCCGAGTGATGAGGAAAGCATTGGGTCGTGGGTCGAGACACACATTGAGCGCCCGCAGTGACGAGGCCTATGTTTAGGACCGGCTAGCTCAGTCGACCATCTTTCAGCGTCGTCTGAACCACAGGAGGTGTAGACCACTCTGTATTGTTATGGTCGTAGCGTATTGCATATAGCAATATGCTACACGGAAATACTGCAGCATGTACGCCGGCCCTCAAGTAGAACCACGTACTGAGCGCACCTCGACGAAGCAATGCTTCATCAAGCTCGCGTGACATGCGGGGACGACAGACATGACCGAAAAAGAAGAAGAAAAGCAGAGGCGTGATAAGTACTACTGGCATGATAAAAATTAATCGACAAGAAAATTAAAAAGTGAAGTTTATATTTTTGTATCAAGTCATAAAAAGTTATCAAAAGTATCAATCCCAAGTTGGTGAACAAGATATTAAAAATCCAGTTGATCGGAAAATGATAAACTGATTAATAATAGAAACCTGATCGAAGCAGCATCGGCATGCAGCCCCTAATGCACAAGTAAGAAACAATATGAAGCACGGAAAAGGAGCGAATTTCAAGGAAAAATTAAGGTACCCATAGGTAGACATTTTGCGCCTTTTTATCTTTTCTGTTTTACCTGGCTGTACGTCGCGATACATACGAGACCAAGGTATACGGAGGTCTTGAAGTGAACTTGAAGGGATATGCCTACATTACATACACCGTTTGCCCCGTGATTTATTCATTCATTTATCGATTGTTTATATATTGATGCCAGAAGGAATTCTACAGGACATCTGAAATCCTAATTAACTGAATCATTCAGTTGAACAGTACTTAATTACTCTGTGTTAATAAATTCGACGTATTATAGCAGCGAAGCACCTGAACGTCATATGATGGTATGAGGTGTTTGCATTGATGCCATAGAACACGTATAACAAGCGGCATACGGTAGCCTGTGCAACAGCGAAAAATCATATTGTGCTTTGAATTTAGTATACCAGCGGCTGATAATCTATAACCTTGCGGAATGAAAACGGAATGAGTTTAATAACTAGATTAGTGCATGATATATAGAGATAAGTAATCAGGTTGGCCCTGACGGCTTTATAAACCTAGAGTAAATTTTTATTGTGAAGAAAATCCCAGGCACGAAGTTTCTTTTGTGACTTATTTGCAGGGCTACAGAAACGGTAGAACTCTCCAGGAGGCCTTCATGGAGGAACAAGTTCATAAACAAGGTAATTTGTACCCATTTCATCTGGGATCTTCTGTGTGGTAAAGTGATTTAAAAAGAAAAAATTTCTTTTTTTGTTTATTTCTAAATTAATACAATAATGATTAGCCTCAATGGCGCTGCACGTAGATTAATAATTATGAACTCAATTTTTCATTGTTTGTGCAGTTGATTTCGATTTGAAATATTTCCTTTTGCTAAATTAATATAACGATATTAGTCTAGATGATTTTGGAATTTCAACTGATAAGCAGAAGTGTTAGGTTATAATTTTTTTGTAAGTTTAGATCTAACATATCTTTTCTCGATAAAGTTAACGTAATTTTTTGTTTATTTCTAAATTAATACCATAATGATTAGCCTCAATGGCGCTACACGTAGATTAATAATTATGAACTCAATTTTTCATTGTTTGTGCAGTTGATTTCGATTTGAAATATTTCCTTTTGCTAAATTAATATAACGATATTAGTCTAGATGATTTTGGAATTTCAACTGATAAGCAGAAGTGTTAGGTTATAATTTTTTTGTAAGTTTAGATCTAACATATCTTTTCTCGATAAAGTTAACGTAATAATTCATTTGAGAGCAGTTTCTGCTGATAAGTCTCGTTGACTCGTTGACTCTGACGTTATGTAAAGTGGTAGGAAGAGACAAGGTTATCGTTGCACTGTAATTTTTGATTCGGAATCTTCTATTCCTGATAGAGCTTTGAGATATCGAGTGCCCTAGCGGTCTCGTACTTCCAGTCCTCGATGATTCTTATGTCACTACACTCAACAATTCAACTTTTTTGTTATCCGTCAGTTTAAATGCAATCCGAACTAGTGAATAGTGAAGTACATATCGATTTGCTGAATAAACAGAATTTATAACGTGATGACGCTTTAATGTCTTTGTAATTCCTCTCACATCCTGGAGCCCTCTCCTCTAGCATAAGGGTCGTCTAGGTCCGCTCTCGTCTCTCTTAACAGGTCAGCCAAGGGACTTTGGAAAATAGTGCCACCCAAGGTCAATTGGGAGGATGGGGCTGGCAAAGGAAGGTAATGACACCTACGCCTTCCACCCAAACTACAGGTAAGTGACGTAAGGGTCCCTTCAGGACCGAGAGTGTGCTGGCTTGTTTGTTGAAGGCACGAAACTTTTTTTTGATTATGGGTGATGACAAGCGGCAGGTTATTTCGGGAACTCCCCCACACTCTCCGCCACCCTTAGCCGAGGTGCTAGCGTGCCGCCCTGTGCTATCGCTGTCATCGAGTGATCTGTCAGCTCATGCTGGCAGTTCGGACTTCACGTCCAAGCCAATCACTCAACTATATTACCATAACAATGCCACACCGCATTCGAGGAAACGCACTTCTCTCGGTCTGGGTGCATTCGGATATTCTGTTTGACAGCAGCCGGCATACACGCTGCAGTATTTATCAATGTAGCATATTGCTATATGCAATACGCTACGACCATAACAGTCGGGAGGTAACAGACGAGAAGAAGTAAAGATTTGAGACTGGGAGAATATTGCTCTGTTCTTTCTGTTCTCCACTACCCCACAGCTATACACACGTCAACGCCAGCAGCCATGCACAGTTTTATGTTTCGCTATGCTGCCTAGCTGAAGAGGCCAGCCGGTTGCCGGGTTTTCTATTGATTTAGGTGCTCGAAAATTTTTCATAAGAACTTTTGCACAGCACATTTTGGCTACTTATATTCATGCAAATGTTTAGCCCAAGCACACGAATCAATGCAACTGACAGTGATTGTGACCAGACTGATTGTCGGCTACCAATTCCTATCCCATCCGCTCATCTTACTATACTCCCTGTGTTCTACTGCAATGCAATGTAAATGAAAATTCTCTCAAACATAGTATTCTTGATGAAACTAGTTTCTTAGAGAAGAGGCAAAAGATGCACAGAGAACACGTATTGCAATGCATGGGTATGATGTGGAGTGCAGGTTATGGTGCTCTGCTGGTTCTTTGACGATGACGATCCCCCAGCCGCCACTCACCACTGGTGACTGGCGGGGGGCCGTCATTCAAATTAGAGTTTTCGTAAAATTTGTAAAAGCGGGTTGTAATATCACCTCCGGTGAGTAGCGGATCGTTAACAAGCAGAGAGTTTTCATATAATTTGTGAGAGCGGATTATAATGGAACGACCCGCCATATAAAACTTTTCAAGATACGAGATGGGTATTCTTTCTGTTAAATGTTCTTTGGTAATACTAACCGACATGACCGAGGCAGCCACACACACCCCCCCCCACACACACACATATACACACACACACACGCGCACGCATACGCACGCACACACACGCACACACTCGCACACACACGCACACACACACCCGCAGGAGTTTGTTTTGCGAATTTGTTCTCCAACCGGGCGCGTCCCCAGGTGTTGGATAGGGGGATGCTCCTCGAAAGAGAGGTACTGGGGAAATCAAATACCCAGGGCGGACCAAAAATCAAAGGACGGAGTGCCAAAGGGCATATTAAGATCGACGCCAGTGAGATCTTTATTATGATATGCTGGCTCACGATGGCTACGATGGCTAACGAATGGACTAGGATGACACAGGGCTGACGGACGTTCCATTCCACTACCTGAGTAAGGGAGGGTGACACCTACCGGAAATGGCGAGTGAGTTAATGTAGCAGCCGCCCCCGTCCGGATAAAACCTTGGCAGGCCTCCAAGTACGTTCAAGGCTTGGCATCCCGATGCACGTGTAGGCTCGGATGGAACATTCCCGACTAGTGCCGATCCGGCTCTGAGCATGATACCCCATTAAAGATCATGCCAACCCTTGCATGGCCTCCCTGCTGCATAGATAACCATGGGATCATAATGGCAACTACTCAATACGCGCGGAGATAGCGGCTTGGAGGGGGGACCCAACAGCACAAAATGTTTAAAAGTGGAGACGCAGAGAGCAGAGTAGCTAACAAGGAGAATACGTACGCAGAGGTTAACCCCTTTAAAAGGTGCGGATTGAACAGAACGCCACCGGTGACTACGAGTAGCAGCGTCAATGGAGCAAGGCCGCAACAGAGCGGCAAAGCGAAGAATCTCAAGCGTAAACTGAAGACGCTCGAGGATACAATCCGTTCGCTGAGCGAGTTCGTGTCCAAAAGGATGAACATTCACGCGGAGATTAAAAAGATGATCGCGAAAGCCATGACTGAAATAGCCGCAGCCATGACGGAGCTAGAAAAGGCAGAGGTGGAGCTAGAAAAGACAGAGGCGGAGCTAGACAAGAATGAGACGCGTGCGGTCGCTAAGCGCTGCCCGGAAGTCGCAGATGTGCCCGAAACACCCAGGAGTACAACGCCCGCCTTCAGTTGGAAAACCGTAGAGAAGCGGAAAAGACGCGTCCCCAAAACAAGAAGGCATGACGGCCAGGAAGAGGCGCCCAAAGTTACCAGGAGGATCCAGCAGGATGGACAACAGAAGGACATAAAGATGATGAGGAGGCACAGGGCCGACGCCATCGTTGTGGAGAAATTAGGCGATGCAACGTACGCAGATATCCTGCGCAAAGGGAAGGCTGACCCGAAACTAAAGGATTTGGAAGATAAGGTCGTCCGTGTGAAGAGAAATCAGAAGGGACAAATGATGTTCGAACTGACGAAGGGCGAGGGCGGGAAGAGTGACGCACTGAAGGCAGCGGTGACTGAAGCGCTCGAGGGGATAGCCTCAGTTACGGTGCGCACCCACGAGAGAAATGTCGTGTGCAAGGACATAGACGAGGTGACGACCAAAGAAGAGGTGCTCGAGGCACTGAGGAAACAGGTGGAAATAAACATCTTACTGGTGTCTTCAATCAGAAGCTTGCGGTATGGTGGCACGCAATCGGCAATAATAAGCCTGCCATTTCAGCACGCGAACACACACAGTGGCAACCGGTAAGTTCAAGATTGGTTGGACCATCTGCAGGATCAGAGAAGCGACGAAACCCATGTCGTGTTTTCGTTGCTTCGATTACGGACACTTGGCAAAGGACTGCAAAGGCGAGGACAGGTCCAAGCGATGCAAAAAGTGCGGAGGAGACGGACACATCGCTAAGAACTGCGATAAGACACCGTGCTGCATGATCTGCAGCACTAAGGACAAAAAGGCGCCCCACATAACAGGGAGCAGCAGGTGCTCCAAGTTTAGGAGCTCTATTAAGACAGACGTAATATGAAGCTGTTACAATTAAACCTCAATAATTGCGAGGTCGCGCAGGACCTGCTACGGCAAACAGTGGCGGAAAAACAAATTGACGTGGCCATCGTTTTGGAACAATACCGAAGAGTCGACGGCTCTACATGGGCGGCGGATACCACCGAAAAGGCAGCAATTTGGGCATGTGGTAGATTCCCGATCCAACAAGTAGTGGTCCAAGGACAGGCAGGCTACGTGGGTGTGCGGGTTAACGGCATATTCATCATTAGCTGCTACGCGTTACCTAGACTAGACCTCCAGGAGTTCAAACAAATGATTGAAACGATCGCGGCAGATACGGTGAACTACAAGCCTTGCATCGTCGCCGGCGAAGTCAACGCATGGGCTGAAGAATGGGGCAGTCGACACACGAACGCAAGAGGAAACGCACTACTGGAAGCGTTCGCCGGCCTGGACATTGTTCTGGCAAATTCCGGGGACACGAGCACCTTTAGGGGAAGCAACGGGAGCTCCATAGTGGATCTCACCTTTACCAGCCCGGTACTGGCGAGAGGCATGATTTGGAATGTGAGCGAGGACTACACGCATAGTGATCACCAGGCTATTGTATTCGAAATCAAGAAGCAGAGAGGAACGATAACCACCGGTAACCATGGCCGCAATCAAAGAAAAGGATGGGTGGCCAAGTCCATGGACGTGGAGGTTCTAGTGGAGGCACTACGAGATGTCAGCGCACCAGAAGGCACAGCGCAAGAAAGGGCGAGATTGATTATGAGTACGCTGAAGGCCGCGTGTGACGCATCAATGCCAAAACGGATCGTGAACGACCGTAGAACACCAGTCTACTGGTGGACTGAAGCGATCAGCGAGCTACGTGCCAAGTGTCACAAGGCACGAAGGAGGAGCCAAAGATCGATCGCCTCAGAGAGGCAAGAATAGGAGCGCCGCAAATACATCGAGGTACGCGGCGAGATCCGTAACGAGATACGTAGAAGCAAAAAACGTTGCTTCAGGGACATGTGTCATGAAGCAGATGCAAACCCCTCTGGCAACGCCTACAAGGCAGTGACATCGAAGCTAAGAGGCTCAAGATCGCCAGCAGAAAAGTGCCCATGTTTACTCGAGTCGATTATCAAGACACTGTTCCCACCACAGAATCCAAGGTGAACCATTGACACAGCCCCGCCTGGAGACACAAACATTCCGGCGGTTACGGTAGAAGAGTTGATGAAAGCGTGCAAGAAGGTGGGGGCGAACAAGGCGCCAGGACCCGACGAAATCCCGAACAGGGCATTGAAGAAAGCCATCGAGTGCAATCAAACTATGTTCACTGCTGTGATGGAGACGTGCCTGCAGGAAGGAACCTTTCCGAAAGACTGGAAGCGCCAGAAGCTTGTACTGCTGCCCAAGGCCGGCAAGTCACCAGGTGACCCATCGGCTTATCGCCCAATTTGACTTCTAGACACTGCTGGAAAACTGTTGGAGCGAATAATTCAGAATAGACTGGAAAAAATAAGCGAAGGCGAGAGACCACTATCGGCAAGGCAATTCGGCTTTCGGAAGGCACGCTCGACGCTAGACGCGCTAAACCTTGTGGTGTCCACTGCCAAAGAGGCCATCGCAGGAACGAGATGGAAGGGCGGCAGTATCAAATACTGCGCTATAATCACACTAGACGTCAACAACGCATTCAACTCTGCTAACTGGGGCCTGATCATGAGAGCATTACAGCAGTTGGGTGTACCGGAGTACCTGCTGAGAATAATCGGCGATTACCTCAGCAACAGGGTGCTCATTTACTAAAGAGTACCGGGTCACCGGCGGAGTGCCACAGGGCTCCGAGCTAGGTCCAATTCTGTGGAATGTTATGTACGACGCAGTTTTGAGGCTAGAGCTGCCCAACGGGGCAAGCTCAGTTGGATTCGCCGACGACCTCGGCCTATTGGTGGTGGCCAAGTACTTGGAAAAGTGCAGATGATCGCGAACCAGAGCGTAGAAATTGTGCGAAAATGGATGGAGTCAGTCGATCTGTCTGTGGCAGAGCACAAGACGGAGGTCCTACTAGTCAGTAGACGCAGAGTAATGGAGAAGGTGGCAGTGACAGTGGGAGATTTCGACGTCGAGTCAAAGGAGGAAATACGCTACCTAGGCGTCATTCTTGATAGCAGGCTGAACTTCAAGGCCCAGTATGCATGCGAAAAGGCATCTAAAATATACACTGCTCTGGCTAGAATGCTGGCCAACATCGGAGGACCTAGAAGTAGCAGACGAATGCTCCTAGCGAGAGTCGTTACATCATCGCAACTTTATGGCGCGCAAATCTGGGCAGACGCATTGCAACTGCAACAGCGCAGGAGAACGATGCAGTCGGTGCATCGACGGACCGCTCTGAGGGTGATCAGCGCATTTAGAACAGTGTCAGGGGAAGCAGCGTGTGTCATAGCGGGCACAATGCCAATTGATATAGCCGCGGATGAGGCAAAACGCATATACGTCATTAAGCAGAGTGGAACCTTCACACAAGAAGACAAACGAGGAGTACGGGCTGAGTCGATGGAAGTCTGGCAAAGAAGATGGGACTCATCTCAGAAAGGACGATGGACTCACAGGTTGATCCCGAACATCGGGAAATGGACGACAAGAAAGCACGGAGAGCTGAACTACCACTTGACGCAATTCCTGACCGGTCATGGCGGCTACAGAATTTATCTGTACCGCTTTGGACACGACGATAGACCGCTCTGTCCGCCGTGCAGAGAAGATGAAGACGTAGAACACGTGGTGTTCAAGTGCCCACGGTTCCGAGAGGAGCGAAATAATTTGACGACAGCAACAAACGCGACGGTCAGTGCGGAAAGCATAATCGACGAAATGATGAAGACGGAGGAGAAATGGAACACCGAGTATTCCACAGTCAGACGTATCAACGAGAAGTTGCGAGAGATAGAAAGGACCCGGAGGGACAACATGACGCGGAGGCCCTAAGGCCAAGCCGTCCACCGAAGTAATACCTAACGGTAGTCCCGGTGGACAAACGGCTGGAGAATGGTGGAAGGTGGTTTTTAGTCAGTAAGAATCTGACACTACTGGTTGCAGGACACGTACAACATCCAGTGTCTTATGCACACACGCACACACGCGCGCACACACACACACGCGCACACACACACACACACAGAGTTGTGTCCCAGAGCGTTCATGTATATATTTTACGATCTGCATAAATTTCATGAAGTGCATAGACATTTCGTGAAGTCCAGAGTATAGTCAAGTCAAGTCAAGTGTGTTCGTTGGGGCTCATCTTTAGCCCTTAGTTCGGTTTGATGTCGTCTCTTGTCTTCGTGTTGACAGGTGTCCTTTGTGACTTTCCAACTTTCCGTTTCACTGATGTCTTTTGATTTACAGCTGATGCGCCGTATCAGCCGTTCTTCATGTCGTGCTGAGTTATATCAAGTGTCTACGACTTATATATCGAATTAACATCTGCAGATATAGCCGCACAAATTTCTATATCTTTTCGATCACTACACGAATGAATATATCTATTCCTTAGCTCTAACTTCTCTAAGTATTCCTTGAAAGGTGCATAACGCTTTTGAGCACGCATCAATACCACAGTATACATACAGTAGAACAGCTTAGAACAAACTACTGAAATGATTTTTAGAATTTTAATTACAAAAAAACCGTCAAAATTTCTCCCATAAGAAGGAACTATTAAGTATGATACGGAAGTAAATGGGCGAACGGTATCTAGTTGTACAATCTACAGGAAGAAAGAAGTATTAGTTTTATGTAAGAACACATCTCGACAATCTACTTACAAATGTGTTGTTCCATAAACAAAACAGCTGTTTGACCATGAAGTTGTGTTTGTTCTTAGAGATGCCATTGATAGTGTAATAGGCAAAATGGCTGTAAAAATGTTTGTGAAAGTTTGACATTTCTACCAAGCTGAATGGCATGGGAAGTGGAACAAATTGTAATTAGCGTTTTTGCTTGTCATTTTGCCCCTTTTCATTTAGTACAAATTTGTGCATGCTGTAAGTTCTTTTTCTTCCACTTTAGATTTACATAGGAATCTTTCTATTAAAAATTGACTAGTGTGTTAGTTAAATATGTTGAAAAGAGAAAGTATAGTCACATTATAGAAGCATCCTATTTATGTAAAACTGTCACAGACAGAGCTGTTCTACTGTATGAATATACTGTGTCAATACATGACGCCAGCCTTTCTAAAACAAGTTCAACGTAAGGTCTATTTACGTACTTATTACTAATGAAATCCGGTTAAACCTTATCTAAGTCAAGCATGCCCATTTTCTCCGCTGGGAGTCGCTTCTACCCCGTAGCTAGAACATATCTGTTTCGAAGCGCTCTCATAACATACCCAACGGATTCTTTCCGAAAGCTTCACTGACCTTCGGTTTATTTATCAGCTTCATGAAAAGATATGACTCATGCATCTGAAAGCACCGAAGAATATTTATTTTTGAATAGTCAGTCGAAATTAATGGTTTCTTTTAATCAATAAATTGTTGTAATATTTTTTTTTCTTTTTCTCTAGCAACATACCCTTGCAATTCGTACTGGTCTACCTACAAAAATAAACTGAAAACTTGAATAAAGCTTTCTATTGATTTTCTTGATTTTCCATAGCGCTCATAGAGGCTAAAGTGCTTCCCTAGAATCTCCAATTGAGCGCTTCCCTCTCGGACATGCTCACGATATAAACGAAATTACGGTGGGGAAGCGCTGAGAGCTTCCAAAGAAGCGTTCTCGCATTAGTCTTTGAGCGCTTCATTTTCCCGCTGAAAGTCCGAATCTGCAGGCAGCTTCATTCTATAATTCATCGAATCATGGCACATTTACATATTATGCTTGTGTATAAGGAGGCATCGTTGGTTTTCATATTGGAGCGAGGCATTGCTGGCTTACCCTTTGGTTACGTCAGCAAATCGAGACATCGTCTGTAAATATCAGAGCAGTATAGTTTTGTCTGTAGTAGGGCCTCTACAATACAGCGAGTAACTAAGTAGTCAAACTTCGTTTCGCAATCTGCTATACTCAAGGATATTAAGCAATTATTACTCAGAATTTTTGTATTGGGAATCGTAGTTATTTGGTTAAGATAAATTTTTAAAAATAATTTTGTTAACAAAGGTATAAAAATTTGATTACGGTTGGGAAGATAAGAAAGCAAGCTTAGATTATCAGAACACCATTTTTCTGTATGAATAGTAGTTAAGGGTGCAGGAGTTATTCAAATCAAACTTTTGTCAGTTTTACATAAGAACACTGAAAATATTTTAAAACGTTAGAACTAAGTTAGGAGTGTCATGTATTAGTCAGAGAGTCTGTTTCATAGCTTGGGAACAGTGTTGCCCCCTTCTTGAATACTTGAGAAGTAAATTAGTGGAAGAAAAGTAGTAAATATGATTTTTGGGAAGTAAATTCATTTAAGAGTTTGTTTTTGTATACTTTATTAATATGAACACAAATATATGACGTTGAGATTTCATTAGTCATCTTTTAACAAATGCAAACTTAAAACTTGTATTGGATTGAGTAATTCCCGTTATTGAGATATATTTTAAAAAGGCAATAAATTAGAAAAATGCGGTAGTACGTATTTTTAAATGGAAAATATAGCAGACTTACTACTATTGTAGTAGCGGAACAACGCGCGCTGCCTGGAAAGTATTTCTCGAGGGTTTTTTCGGATCTTCCATACTGTACTATTTTCATATTGTAGTTGAAACGACACATAGATATAACTGAAGTAATAATAATAATATTTATTATTTGGGAAATATGTGGAGCAATCTCTATGAGATTTATCAGGAATCTATTCAACTTTAAACTTCAAAGATTTTCGATTCTTCTGTCAATTGGTACAATCAATCTGATTGAGTTAAGCTTAAGACACTTTCCCATAAAAAACAAAACCCGGAAAAATGTAAACCGAAAAACTCAATTCATTCCACTTTAAAAGAAAATTTTTGTTTCAATGATCAATAAAATCATGGGAAATAGAATAAACTAATAATTTTACTAATAAAATAATATATTTATTTCAGATTTGTAAGAAAAACACAACTTTTATGTTTTTTCGGCCGAAGAATTCGGTCGATAAAACATAAAAGTTGTGTTTTTCTTAAAAATCTGAGATAAATATACTATTTTATTAGTAATTAATTATTAATTATTAATCATTGGAGCAAAAATCATCTTTTAAAGTGGAATAAATTGAGTTTTTCGGTTCTTATTTTTTATGTGAAAATGCCTTTAGTGTCTTTGTAATGCCATATAGAAACTTAAGTACATATACCTACATTGATATATAAAATTAGTGAATGTTGACATAATATTGATTGTTTTGGTTCAATGCAATAGCAAGAGGATATAATTGATAGGGGCGACACCATCAAATGTTCTATGGGATCGGATCCTTTAGAATTTAGGGGTATAAATAAAAAAGATTGTCCTGCTCGCCAAGAAATTGTGAAGCTCACAATTAGACGAAAGATATAAAGTGACGACCTCCGCAGTTTCTGGTTGAATTTCTCTTAAGTAGGCCTCAAAACCTTGGAGATGCAATACCAACAACATTTTTAATTATACGCCCAACATATGAAAAGTGAAAATTGAAAACTAGCCGAGGTTCATTTAATTTTCGTAAAGGGTAAGGGGTTTCGGTGCATCATCAGGATTTAGATTATGACGTAGTGTAACAATGATTTCATTGCATTAAAGTAAAGAAATTTAATAACCAATTTAAAAACAATTACGTTTGTTTGTATAATTTTCTCATCTGTAATAAAGCTGGGCGACGCTATTACGCTAACTATCACCAAAGTTTTAGGTACTTATTCGTCTTTCTTTGAAAAAGTGATAGGTGATATAGAAACATCTGCCCATGTTATGAAGAAGAACAAATATTATTAACACTTTATGTGCGGGATGCCGCTCCCGCGTCACTAGTACGTGTAGCGGTCGAAAACCATCGGAATGTGATAAAAAAACAAACTTTAGAAAAAACGTTCTATCTTCCAAACCGTTTGTTATTTTGTAATGAAATTTGGAATTCTCACTTACCACAGTATGGTCCTCGATATTGTATACTATCTGTCAACAAGTCGCCTAAATTTTTAAAAATATATTGAGGTAATCACATATGTCACGGATGTATTGCAGGGTGCACTACGGTGCACTATGGGTGCACTATGCAGGGTGTAATAATTGGTGCGCCCCCCTCCCACCCCCGAAACGATGCATCTAACCACCCCCTTCACCTTATAATTTTTGCTTGACTCCACCTCAGCTATCAAACTCTTGAGCTAGGCGCACCAATTATTACACCCTGCATAGTGCACCCATAGTGCACCATAGATCAATTCTAGCTTTTTTACTTATTATTTAATGGGCACGAAGACAAAAGGGTATAGTGGACGTATATTGTGATTTTTTATACATGTAGATGTAGTTTGGACCTTTACCAAGAGATTGGTATACAACATTACACAAATCGGGTAGTTCTACCTTTCCCGCCTTTAAAGTAGAGTCTGCTAAAAAGGTGGAACTACCCGTCCCGCCGTTTAGCATCAGTCAGGCGCGCGGGTAGAACTACCTTTCCCGCACATAAAGTGTTAATGAAACAGATTTCATCTTTGGTGATCTTATGTCTTTGCACTGTTATTAACATGATAATGGAGTGCTCACCATTCTTTCCAACGTGCCGGAATTGCATAGATTAAAAAGGGTTATAAGTTTTTTTATTGCTGCTTGCTTCTTCTTTTACTGTGCTGGTACTCGTAATCTAATTTCCTTTCGGTATCGAGTTCATTCTCGAAGTTTTAGCCAGAAATTACGATTTCTCGCAAATTTTTTCCGAATCGTATTATTACGTAAGTAAATGTTTTCTTACTCGCTGTCTATAATTATGGAATTTATGAACCATTCTCCACCTTGACTCGAAATACGAAATAATGTTTTATATATTCCTTATTTAAATTATTTATCTTATTTTAAAAAATCTGCAAAATGAATAAAGCATCATTTCGACGCCGGCCGCCATTATATCTCCGAAAATTAAATGATCGGAACGATATATTATCAAGAGTTCGTACACAACCGAACCAATTTAATTTGATATTGTTAGATATAAGTGCTATACATTCATTTGACTTTGTCGTCGCACGAAACGGAAGTCCACTATAAAAAAGCTTACGTATAAAATGGAAGCGTATTAGAAGTTGATTGAGATTTTTTCAGTAAATATATCTTCGAACAAGCGTTTTCCTAATTTAAAAGCGGAAGCAATGTGTAGATCTATACCTGGGGCGAGAAAGAAATTCAGAGAGCTAAAAGCTCATCAAAAAAAAATAATATGAGTTCTTCTGTTACACAATAGCGAGCGTTCCCTTTGTCTTCTTCAATTTTCCAGCCTCAGTAATGAGAGTTTAATTTTAGATATGTAGATGTGTGAGTCAGAGTCGAACTATGCTTTGTAGAAATAAGTGCCTGTCGACACGATTAATTTTATGGCAAGCAGAATCATAGATACGTAGACCTACTTATTGTTAGAGGACTAATCCATCTTTTAAATATTTCACGCGCCACCAATTCTTCTGGCAGGAGTGTCGAAAGTTGATATATGGAAAGATGGAAAATATGTAGTTTCAAAATATATACATTTTTGAGGTAGCTGCCTATATATTTTTTATCACTAGGCGTAGTGCAATTCTTAAGGCAGCATTGGAGAACATTTAAAGTAGAAACCAACTTCCCTTATTTATTTATTCGAGATTCGTCAAAGTTGATTACTAAAATTCAATTTAAAAAAAAACGTAAAAAGCAGAAAATATATAAAAAAAAAATAAAAACAAAGAACCAGATCAACTTGAGCTGATTTTTCACTTGCAATCTAGAAAAATTCAAATTAATGTAAATGTTCATTAAATAGGCGAGACCTTGTAGTTAAGGGCTCGTTCGCACCATACACTACGTTTACGTGAATACTTGGAGTATACTTGGAGTATACTTCAAGTTTAGATCAAGTAATTAAAATATCATGTAAATGTGCATTGAGTTGTATACTTGAGTCAAGTAAATCACAAAACTTTCGTTCAATTTACTTGAAAAAATAATAAACGCAACTGCAGTACTTGAACATTACTCATGTTTTTGAGTTGAAAATGCTAAAAAGGAACAACTAGAAGACTATTGTCGACAATTCATTCAGGTTGTAATTTTTGGTAAATTCAAGAAAATTTCAAGTCAAGTAATTTCAATTAATTCAACCAAAAACGCAATTTGAATTTCTAGTGGATTTCAAGTTAAGTATTCAACTCAAGTATTTATGTAAATGTACTGATAGTTGAATCAATCTCGATGATAAGGCTGTGCAGGAAGCTATGGTTTCTCAGTGAGCGAGTCGGTCTTGATGCTATTGTGATTTAGGAGCGCAATGCCCCGAATCACAACCATAAGGTCGATACATTAATATATTGTCCTATACAATATATTGATGTACCACATTTTGACTCTGAAAATTAAAAATTATTCAAATCATTTCAATTCAAGGTAAATTTCATTTAAATCCATTCTTCCACTTTATAATAAAATGTAATTAAGCATAAAGCGTCGTTGGATCTGCTATGTGTAAAAATACTAGTTTTATAGGAGGCAAAAACTGTTTATTATTATTATATATTTCGTTTTTAGCATTTTATGAAGTTCTGAATGCCTGTATTTCATCGGCAAAATTTCCAGGAGATGCGTTTCCTTGAGCACTTTCCAACGGTATCAAAAACTGAAAATCGGGAAATTGTCCACATAGGAGATCTTGCGGATCCAACGCATTTTATTATCACGACACACATTCCACTCACATGGTGTGCCTACTTACCTACATACAGTGTCTTCTTCTTTTTTCTTTTTCGTATGTACAAAGTACATAATTGCATGTACCTACATACAATTCAAATTAATATTTTAAGACGACGACAAAAGTCATAACTATCATATTTCAGTTTCTTGATGCAATTGTATTGCATCAAAACTTTTTCGAATTTTCTCACGTACGATGTTTTTTTACCCCTTCGAAAGACACTTCGCGAAGTTTTGGTAAAAAGAAAGCACAATAACTAAAATTTTGTTTTTCCTTTGAATTAATAAATATTAATAAGGAATATAAGAAGTGTTTTGATAAATTTACTTTGAGAGTCCCTATTTATTCTTCGATCGCTTCTTCCTGGATATGTCAGGAAGAACGAGCGAAAATATTAAAAATTAAAACAATTCTAGAAGCATTACATCTACATAGTTTCCAGCGTACCCAAGTAACAATTTTAATTTAAACGTAGCCAACATAACGTTATCTATACTATTTCATAAAACTTGTAATAAAGCTATATAGTCAAGCCAACAATAATATGACCGTAAAAAACCTCTTATAAAACTAATAGGGCCCAGGCCACAATAAGCTGTGAGGGCCTATTTTAAAAACTATATAAAGCGTTATTGGTCTTATCTGGTTTACTCTTTGCGATGATTTGCAGTCCTCTATAAAACCTTTCATAAAACTAAAAGCGTAATTTCAACTCATCAATCTGTCCACATAACGGTATCAAAATCATTATAAAGCTATTCCTAAAAGCTTTTTTAAGATAGAAAGGCATTGGAAATCCTATTTCAGCGAACCTTTTAGACTTCAAACTTCAAAATAAAAGTGATTTTTAAATCCATGGAACCAAATAGATTTATATGTTCCAATTACAATAATTTAATAAAATGTTGGAATGTAATTCAATTTGATGTAGGTATAAATATAAAATAAGTGCAGTTTTAACAATTTAATGCAACAAATTTTACAGCGATTGAAATTTTACTGATTATATCACATAGGAGAGCTCGAAAAATAATAACGCGCCTCAGAAATAATTAAAATAAATAAATAAATAAAAAAGTTTAGAAATATTTGTAAAATAAGTTTTTTTTATTAAACTGTATTTAATTTTGATATTATTTTAAATACGATCGGAATTGAAAAAAAAGTTTGAATATGATATGTCCTAGTTCTGAAACGTCTTAAATTCCTGAAAAAAATTAATTTAAGAATAATGCAATTTAAGCATAAAATGGCGATTTAACATTAAAGCATCTTTCCTAATTGTACGGTCGAAATAAAACTGTTTCGTCTTAGGATGGCTGCGATTAAAACAATTCATTCTATTGTAAATCCATTTGGTTTTAAGTAAAACATTTCTGAGTGCTCCTAGACTGATACAATGCCATTTGCTATTAAATAAAACGATTTAGGCTGTGTGCCAAACCAGACTTTTCTTTTGAAAAGTTCGGTAAAAGTCTACTAGATCAAGTTGCTTGTGCCAAACAAGAGGAGTCTTTTCACGTGCCGTTGTATTGATATTTGCTGTATTTGACATTTAACAAATTCGGAATATGGACGAATATATCGAACTTATAATTTTATTTCTCCAAATGCTGGCGAACTATTTGAAATATATAAAGGAGAAGAGGAGGAAAGTAAAGCGTTGTATGCAAAACAGGGTAACCAATATTCTACAATTGTAAAATGAGGGTGGACAATTAGGAGAGAGGAAATAAATACACACTCAACGTCAGTTTATTTTAGTTTTATTCACTTTCTGAAGAAATTTCAATACTTTTGGATGGCTGTGTAACATTTACTGATTGATTTTAAGGCCTTTTCCTCTAAAGCTTCAATTTCGCTTTTCTTTCACCTGGCCAATTTCTCTGCAAATAATAAAATTCAAAACTTTCGGTATTATATTTCCATAATTCCTATTATACTTACTCCCAAAGAGATTTTAAATCAAAAGTTTTTTTTGTGAATATTTTTCCCTTTTTATCCTTTCCTCGATTAGTTTTCCAATTTTGTCTTCAGACCCTATAAATCATTAGTAATTTTTTAATTATCGGTTGAATATTTAAGAATATCGTCTTGTTTTCATTTTTTCCGCCATGAACATCATGTAAGTATGTCATTTCATATGTCAAAACAGCGTTCATTCATTAAAAATTTCGGGAGAGATGGCTCTGCTCTCGATATGAAATCGTAATTTAAATCCATACATTTCGGAGAATTTTTAAAAATAAATTTGTTTGACTTTAATTTAGTTACTAATAAAACCGTTCGCTCTTTTTCAAATCCATTTGATCTCAGCTAAAACCATTCTAAGTCTATTGAGACACAAATAATGATACTTGCTCTTACGTAAATCTATTTAGTTTTATAAATATCCACGATAAAACTTATTTCGACTAGTCGATTTCTTCTTGACGTCTAATCATTTATAATCTATCATCCTATCCATTAATTTCATCACTTCCATTAATTTCTTCCGTTTCTTTTTATGGAGCACTAATTTCTGATTCACCGCCACTAAGCATTTTTTGCATTAATATTTGCAGTCAGTTAAGCTAGACAGATTACATCTTTGTTGCCAAGAAGCATAGAAATATCTTGGATTTCTTAAAAGGTGTAAGAAATATTTCAGCTCGTCACTAGATTCTACAAGTCTTATATCAGACCTAGAATGGCATACAATATTCTTGCATGTCACATGACGAAGACTCTTGGAAAGACGTACTAGGGACTGAGCCTCTTAATCTTAAAATGATTTTGTGAAAGAATTTTGAAATGCATTCTTAAAATCTCTGCGTGTAATAGTTTTATGATAGATGCCTACATAGCCCATTAACTCTCTAGACCAAATTGTCCCTTACATTGGATTTAAAGTAGCCCTACCTGCTTCTTAATATAACCTTCATGAGCCTTGTTTTTAAGTTTTATCAAAGATTAATGCAATAGTCTTGGAGGATGCTATAAAACCATAATAAAATCAAGTGGTATTTGATTCCTATTTGGCTGCTTAATGGTTTTATCCTAGTTGATTTGATGACGACGATAAAACTTCTACAAGTACAAATGGACTTAAATGCTAAATAATTTTATAACTACTCTCCAGGGCTTTTTAAAACATCACAATAAAATCAATTGGTCTAGAAGACCAAATGGCATGACTTACTATCACCATAAAACAATTTAGCAAGTTCAAAACCTTAATAAAATAATTATAAAACCTGAGTAAAACTAAGTAGCATTTAAATTGTTACTTGGGTATCCAAAGATATAAAACTCAATCGTCTACACAGAGAGGCAAAATTACAGGATTACTTCAGGGAAGATAATGGGAAAGCAAACCGATCAATGCGATCAATCTGCACTTGATAGTAAGGCGACCAGATAGCGCTGGCATATTACAGTATCTACTTAATAAAGGTGCAGTAAAGAAGTTTTCCAATATAAGGGTCGTAAAACTATTTAGACCATCTCTTACCAAAACCCAAAATCGAATTAGCACTACTAATTATGGTAATTAATGTGATCCTTAAAAGGAAGGCGAGAATTGAGAATTACACCCAAATATTTGGTTTTGTCGAGCCTGAATACTGAAAAACCTTCCACAATATAATTGAAGTAAATTGGAGACCTTTTGCGAGCGAAGGTCATAGTTATGCATTAATATTTAAAGGGGGATGATTATTGAAGCCTCACCTTTAAAAAGTCGCTAAGTCCGCGAAATAAAACTGCATGCAGTTAGACAGATAAGAAGATTATGGATTAAAATCAGTGAAGAGGCCGTCAATCTGCTTACCGGATTCAATTGCTGGTATATAATAGTGAACAAACTCTAATAGATTTGTCGTAGTTGAATTTCCCTTTATCGAACTCTGTTGCAAAGATCCCCCGATTGCTATACAATGAAAGTGGAGCACTTCACTAAGCAAGGTTTGAAAAATCTTCGAAATATGGCACAAGTTAGTAATAGGTCTGTATTTTGAAAGTCAGATTTATTGCCTTTATTACGTATAGAGGAATAATCACAGAGTGCTTCCAAGACTTTGGCAAGAAGTCACAGGACAAAGACAGATTAAATGTGTAACAAAGGACACCGGGCAGGAATACATTGTATATATTCAGAAAGAAAGCGGGGACACCGTCAGGACTTATTATAAAACTAACAGATAAACAATTCTACACAGTCAAACACCAGATCTTCGGCCTCAAGGGAAGTTGGAGAGAGCATTGTAAAATGAGAAAACTTAATATTACTAATATCATAGTTAAGATGATGGAATACATGTACTCAGAGAAAGAAATTGACAGCCATGGTCACTCCTTTCAGTGCCACCAAAATTCAAAAATGATGGGTATGCGTCACAATTACGCTTAGAATTTATAAATTTCTAGGACTCACATCCTTTCAAAGTTGATTTTCTCTTCAATTTTCTCAAAATATTGTATAAAACTAATTATTTTGCTAATATTAATTAGTCGTTCGTCCACATGATAGCGAGTTGACTTAGGAACCAAAAATTGGTTTATTTTGTAAAAATTGTAGATCTAAAATGTGGTTCGAAAATGGGTGATATCGGGAAACCTCTTAGTACAGGCTCTCCACTATATTTTTCTATCTTTGACGTCTACTGGCAAAACGATGAGTCCCATACATTTTTAATGTACTTCGAAATGTAAAACCTATGAAATCAGCTTTGATATTTTTACCGACCGACAAATCCTTCGCTAAAAATTGATCTTAAACTAATTAAACTTGTTTCTTTGTGTGATGAAATAACAAAGTATCAAATTTTTCTCGTTTGCTGCTGTGCTGGTGAATCCAAAGAATAGCCTTTTTGAACAAGTATAAAAGTAGTTAAACTATGACAGTTCTGGCGCACTTCTTTAAGCCTCCCGGATTTCACCACAGATGGCGCCACCGTCAATATGTGGTTTGAGTCCATACTAAATGTAGGTTTGTGTCTTGGCTCTATTGGGGTGGGGGGGGGTTTGCCTTGGATACACCATTGTGTCTTGGGTGCACCATTGAGTCTCGACTGCGCCCTAGCGGGATTAATCGGTACTACCGGGATGCGTCGTTTGTGGCTTGGATACACCATTGTGCCTTGGATGCTCCACTGTGTCTTGGGTGCACCATTGAGTCTTGGATGTTGGGGATACGAGATCACTTTGGGGATACGAGATCACTTTCAGCACTCTCCAGCATAGGGAAATAGCATAGGATTTCGATCTTGTTGCTGGAGTTCGCTTATTTTTCATCTCGGACTCGTAGCCTCTAAGTTGACATTAAGTTTTTCATCTCGAGTTTTGGGGATACGAGATCAATTTGGGGATACGAGATCACTCTTAGCACTCTCCAGCATAGGAAAATAGCATAGGTCTTTCATTTTGTTTCTGGAGCTCACTTATTTTTCATCTCAGAGATCGTAGCTATAAATATTTGTGAAGTGGTGGGAATCTTTATTGGTGGAGGTTGCTGGTTAAGTTTTATCTGCTCTTGCAGGCTACAATTTGACTTTGAGGTGCCTCTCCTGTGTCTGGGTGCTGGGGGGTTGGCTGAGAGCTTTAGTGGCAATATATAATACTATGACTAGGACTGCCTGAGGTGTCTTGGACTGGGCTATGTTACCTGTACCAAGGCTTGGGTAGAATGTGTATTAAGTAATGATGTGAAATACCCTAACCGAATTTATATCGGGGCTGTATACTTGTCAGCTTGAGTTTGGTTTTAGCTGTTTACTTTAGTATGAGTGCCTGTGGTATGTTGGGCTGGGCTACTTGGTGGCTAAGGAAACGTTATCTAAGGCGTGGGTGGATGTGTGCAGCTGTGTATTTATGCAGATAATAAATGTGAAATTCCCTTAGAAAATTAGTGTAATAAGTATTAATACTAATTCATATTTTTGTTCATGTCAATAGTATTAGTACTAGGGGTAAAATTTTCATCAGAAATCCTCTACGCGAGATATGAGCGATCTTACCTTCTCAGGTGTAATTAATATTAGTAGCTGAAAAACAAAAAACCACAACAACAACTGTAATCGAAGTTGTGGATTAAAGATTTGATGATCTTAATCTGTAGGTGTCTTTTATAAACATTGCGCCATGTGATGATATATCTAAAAATAGATCAGGCAAAGCTGATTGGAGCGAATGTTGGTAGATATGTTCACTTAGATAAGTAATGGAAATTAGTAAATGCCTAATTTTGCTCTTCAGGTGGAATGCTTCTAATTTGATTCCTTGCATAAACAAATTCGCACAGTCCAGTAAAGTAAACAAATCCGCGCTCGAATAATGTAAACAAATTCGCACAGCAGCGGAGTAAAGTAATCAAATTGAGCGATTTATTTTTTTTAATGTAAGATTCCCAATTACTTTAGCTGAAAACAACAACTGATATTAATCTGTAGGATATGATGTCTTGGATGAGTAGTGGAAGTTATAATTGATAATTTCTTTTGCTGAAAAAAACAACAACAACTATAACGTCAGTTGTGGTCTGTAGGTGTCTTTTATATGATCATGTTATGATATTCGATGTGTAAAAATAAATGACGGCTGCTTGGGCTGGTACGACACATGAAATCATTAGAAGTAATGGAAATTAAAGCATTACAAAAGGTGGCCAGGCGGCTGGTAATTTGATATCTTGCGTAAACAAATACGTCCGAGTAAAGCAGACAAATTGAGCGATTAATGTCTTTTTTGTATCTAGGAGTTTGTATTGAAAAGTCTTACATTTTATGACGAATTGTTTTTTATTATCAATAAAATTTCTCAATCAGTCACGCTGTTATGAGATTTGATTGACCCCGATATCATAGTTCACATGAAACTGATAAGAATATGATAATTTTATCTTCATACTATTGAAGTGATCACATTATTTTCTTACCATTAGGTTGAGAGTGGGTTTAATTAAATGTTTTGATGAAAGAAGGTGGTGTTAGGATATCAATGTAGTATGATATCTTGTCTTAGATGAGTAATGGAAGTTGTTTGGGAGCTGTGATCATAGTCGAATAATGTAAACAAATTCGCACAGCAGCCGAGTAAAGTAAACAAATTGAGTGATTTATGTTTTTTAATGTAATTTCTTTAGCTGAAAACAACAACAACAACAACAACAACTGATATTAATATATAGGATATGATGTCTTAGATGATTAGTGGAACTTATTATTGAAAAATTTCTTTTGCTGAAAAAAAGCAACAACAACAACTATAACGTAAGTTGTGGATTGAAAATCTTTTATAAACAAGAGTGATCATGGTATGATATTCGATATCTAAAAATAGATCACGGCTGCTTGGCATGTTAAGAAACATGAAGTAATGGAAATTAAAGTCTTATCAGAAAATTTTCGATGTAGGGATGTGTGTATTGCAAAGTCTTAGGTTTTATGAAAAAATTGTTTTTTTATTTTCAATAAAATTTCTTTTTGGGTGGGTTAAATTTAAAACTTTGATGACCTATGATATCAATGTGAGGTGATACTAACATAGTATGATATGTTTGCTTAGATGAGTAGTGAAAGTTGTATGGGTACAGTAAAAGACTTCTCATCAAATTTTTGGTGATAAGGTGTAATGGCATGACCAGTGTTGCCACACGAAATCTTTCTAGAGTACCTTGTTAGCCTAGCCTGAAAGTGTTCATTGTGAAGTTCGTAGTAGGGGGCTTAGAGTAGGTACTGTAAGTTATGTATTAAGTTAAAAGTTTTGATGTATGGTATTTGGTATTTATCTCCTCGAAATGGTGTTGTACGAGTATCAGGAAGGTCGGAAAAAAGTTGATAATGCTTTAAGTTCAATAGTGAAGACCTCGATGTTGAGAGTGGGTATTTGGAATGATATAATTCTAGTAGGATATGGAAGTATTATTTATTCATCTTTAAATCTTACCATGAAAGTAGGTTGGGAGTTGATTAAATTAAAAGTTTTAATGAAAGAAGGTTGAGTTATTATATTAATATAGTATAATATGTTGCCTTAGATGAGTACTTGAGAGCTGTGAGTAATATGTGGAATATGTTGTAGATGAGTAGTGAAAGTTGAAAATATAAGATTTCCAATTTCTCTACTGAAAAACAACAACAACTGTAAATAATATATACCAAATCAATTTTTCACACAATATTTATCCACATCAAATTCATTATCTATTTTTATATCTTAAGTTATAAACTTTTTTCTCTGTATTTCACATCCAAAAAGCAATCCAGAGCAAATGTCTGTGTTAGGCTATGAGAGTTCGGCAGCAAAATTCCATGATATTTCTTATCATCTGTCTTGCTCTAACACATTAGGAAGCTTTAGTGAACATCTCACTCGGGACTTGGTCATATACTTCCTAGCTGTGGATATGTATGTATGTAACACTGAGATGAATTAATGTAATGTTGTGTAGTGTAAAAGAAAAACTTTCATGGGTGATATGGGGATTGAATCGATGTATGTTATGCACTAGATTGGTGGTATATGTCCTTATTTGATTGAAGCAAAATAGTTTCACGACTACCTTACCAAGATTTAAATATAGTTGAAATTCATAAAAATGTTGAATCGATGTCAAGAACATGTTAATACTTGTTTTGAGCACGAGCAGTGGAAATCGTTAGATCAAAAGTGATACCTATGGATTACATAAGGAAAGTAGGTTCACTTAATCTGCAAACAACAAAATTTGCTTGAAAGCGACACCCGATGTGAGCAATAATCATTCTTGCTTCAATTATCACTCTTAAGCGACGTGTGCCGGAGAAAATATATTAAGTATAGTCTAAAATATTCATTGTAAATAAAAATTGTATTATGGTTATAATGCCATTTATTGAAATAATTTGTTTTAATTACATTATAGTTTAAATCGATAGTATTTTTTTCTTTAGTTCAGGAAAACCAAGATTTCAAAGATATAGACTGATCCTTATGCCTTTAGACCAAGATGGCCTTAGAAAATTCCTTGTGCACCATTTTCATAAATAACATCTCTCCGTCTTTATTTTTTGCGATCTTTGTTGGAATATCCTGATTTTTCGAGCTGTTGGTAGGGGAGAGTCGACTCGTTTTTGGATGAAAAACTTTCTTCTTTATTTCTAGACAGCATCGATTTCATAGATGTAGACTGAGCCTTATATGAGTATTCTTTACGACTTTCGTCCGTAGGCTTTAGAAGGTTTGTAGTATCCTTAGAACTCATGTTGAAATTATTGCGTAATTAGCTTGTCAACAGAGGTCTGTTTAGGTAAAGAGCAAAACATCAAATGAAAAACAAGTTATGAAACTATTATTTATATGTATTTGACACATGGTCTTGGAGGCAGCAATTTATCCTTGACCTCTAACGTCACCTTAACCTTTGAAACCGAAAGTGTCTGCTCTTGGGTAACCTTTTGAAACCAACAGTGTCGAATCTTGGAGGCTACAATTTGACCATGATTCAGCTTCGACAAGAATATGGTAATTTTATCTTCGTAATATTGGTGTGGTTGGCCTAATTTTTCTTGCTGTTAAGCTGTTATCAGACCTGTTTGAAAGGCTGTTAAGCTGTCATCAGACCCATTTGAAAAGCTGTTAAGCTGTTATCAGAGCAGCTTCAAAAGCTGTTAAGCTGCTATCAGACCTGTTTGAAAAGCTGTTAAGATGTTATCAGTACTGTTTAAAAGCTGTTAATCTGTTAACAGAGCTGTTTGAAAAGCTGTTAAGCTGTTATCAGAGCTGTTTGAAAAGCTGTTAAGCTGTTATCAGAGCTGTTTCAAAAGCTGTTAAGCTGTTATCAGAGCTGTTTCAAAAGCTGTTAATCTGTTATCAGACCTGTTTGAAAAGCTGTTAAGCTGTTATCAGAGCTGTTTAAAAGCGGTTAAGCTCTTATCAGAGCTGTTTGAAAAGCTGTTATCAGAGCTGTTTAAAAGGTGTTAAACTGTTATCAGAGCTGTTTGAAAAGCTGTTAAGATCTTATAAGAGCTGTTCGGAAAGCTGTTTATCTGTTATCAGATCTGTTTTGAAAAGTTGTACAGAATCCCCTGCGGCGTAGTTGATTATAGGAAAGTAAGGTTGTAGCCTCCAAGACACACACTTCCGGATCAAGGTCAAGGACAAAATGCCCTTCTGGGGTCAAAGGTAATGACAGAGGTCAAGATCAAGCCCACATGTCAACGTATTTTCTCACACTCACGCTCAACCTAGCATTCTAGGTAAAAGGCTCAATCGCCCGAGAGCCCTCTGTAGTAGGCAAATATTATTAAAGAATACCTTCAGGAGTTCTGGAATTAGCAGGGAAATTGAATAAAAAAGAATAACATATATAAAATATCATTATTGATTTAATATAAATTAAAAAAATATTAGCATTTAATTCTTAGTGTATCATTCTATTGTTGGGCTTCCTGATTTCAATATATCTATAACATATTCTTTATTTTCCAATAATGTATATCTTAGGCTTAAGACTTGGACTATAATACAATTAAAACAAATTACTTCAATAAATGGAATTATAACTATATGTAATACATTTTTTTATTTACAATACACTAGACTTAGATCATATGTTTTCTGCGGCTGCTCCATGTTACTCTGATGGAATTAAGTAATGTTTCCCAATGGTAGAGTATCCGTTGTGCTATTAACATTTAATTCTATGGGCTTCCTTAATTCAATATTAATTTTTTCATTCTCACATTCAGAAATATGTGATGCTAATTCTTTAGCAGAATAAAAATATAACAAACATCTATCGCATATATACAATCTAGCCTTATGTTTTGAAGTTTGTTTCCATGCAAGCCGTGAAAGATTTTTAATCCAGCAGAAATGAAACCTGTTATTACTTTCATCATAATCATCATCATCATCATCATCATCATCATCATCATCATCATCATCATCATCATCATCATCATCATCATCATCATCATCATCATCATTATCATCATCATCATCATCATCCTGCTCATAATTATTTTGTATCATTAACAGATTCACATGTTTCGTTGGTCTAACTAGAACAGTGGTGAAAGAACGCTCTTTCTTTAGGATGAACACGTTTATTGATATATCGTTCTGGTCCTCAAATTGTTTAATCTGTTCAAGCGTCATAGGAAATGTTATTCCAGTTAAATTTACCACAGTCGAATAATGTGGATATGATGATGTCCTGGAGGAGTTAATATTTCCAGGGCATAGTGCTGATGTCACGGCCCAAGCGAAGCATGCTTTATCAATATTTTTTACATTAATGCAAGCTTGCTTTAAAGCAATCTCCTTCGGTAGAGGTATGTACGAAGATCCTCGGTGCTGTTCAAATTTGTTGATATGTACTGCTAAATGTATAATGGAGTCCAATGTCCAGCCGCTATCTTTTTCTCGAAACTCATCCAGCTGAGTGAGTATTGAATCCAAAATGTTAGTTTTATACCACTCATTTAAATTATCGTCTACATTGATTGGAGCAGTTCTTGCTTGTAAGTATTTAATATCTTTTATAACTTCATTGTCACCGATATCCTTAGCAAAATCAGCACACAACTTTGTATTAACTTTAATATTGAGATGGCGTTTTAAAATATTCTTAATACGGCGTATAAATAAATCACCAGCATCCTGCATAAATAGCTTAGGATCTGTATGGTTTATATTTACAATAATTCCAGCTCTAATTCTGTTTGTGAATACTGATCTTATTTCCTCCCACTGTACAAAATCACTTTTTTTTACACGCTCAGTAATTCCTCCACCTCGACTGGTGGCTTTCAATAACACTCTCGGCGATTTAGTCTGTCCAATACAGCTCTCCATATGCCGTTTTGTACCACTCTTTTTACTAAAAAACCTTTCATTTATTAGCGCGGTTGAATTTTTTTTTTTTTACCTATCGCTGAGGCTCCCCAAAATTGACTGATGCCTCCTATCATTTTACATTAATATCTACTACCGCCTTCTTTCACCAAAGCCTTAAACTGAACCCACTCTCAACCTAATGCTTTCATGTTCTTTTTTACCACCCCAATAACCTTCATGTGGTCTATTTTTGATATTGAATTTCATAACATGCTGCAATGATCACGATTTCCACTGCTCGTGCTCAAAACAAGTATTAACATGTTCTTGACATCGATTCAACATTTTTATGAATTTCAACTATATTTAAATCTTGGTAAGGTAGTCGTGAAACTATTTTGCTTCAATCAAATAAGGACATATACCACCAATCTAGTGCATAACATACATCGATTCAATCCCCATATCACCCATGAAAGTTTTTCTTTTACACTACACAACATTACATTAATTCATCTCAGTGTTACATACATACATATCCACAGCTAGGAAGTATATGACCAAGTCCCGAGTGAGATGTTCACTAAAGCTTCCTAATGTGTTAGAGCAAGACAGATGATAAGAAATATCATGGAATTTTGCTGCCGAACTCTCATAGCCTAACACAGACATTTGCTCTGGATTGCTTTTTGGATGTGAAATACAGAGAAAAAAGTTTATAAGTTAAGATATAAAAATAGATAATGAATTTGATGTGGATAGATTTTTTGTGTGAAAAATTGATTTGGTATATATTATTTACAGTTGTTGTTGTTTTTCAGTAGAGAAATTGGAAATCTTATATTTTCAACTTTCACTACTCATGTACAGCATATTCCACATATTACTCACAGCTCTCAAGAACTCATCTAAGGCAACATATTATACTATATTAATATAATAACTCAACCTTCTTTCATTAAAACTTTTAATTTAATCAACTCCCAACCTACTTTCATGGTAAGATTTAAAGATGAATAAATAATACTTCCATTTCCTACTAGATTTATATCATTCCAAATACCCACTCTCAACATCGAGGTCTTCACTATTGAACTTGAAGCATTATCAACTTTTTTCCGACCTTCCTGATACTCGTACAACACCATTTCGAGGAGATAAATACCAAATACCATACATCAAAACTTTTAACTTAATACATAACTTACAGTACCTAGACCTTACCTTCAGGCTAGGCTAACAAGGTACTCTAGAAAGATTTCGTGTGGCAACACTGGTCATGCCATTACACCTTATCACCAAAAATTTGATGAGAAGTCTTTTACTGTACCCATACAACTTTCACTACTCATCTAAGCAAACATATCATACTATGTTAGTATCACCTCACATTGATATCATAGGTCATCAAAGTTTTAAATTTAACCCACCCAAAAAGAAATTTTATTGAAAATAAAAAAACAATTTTTTCATAAAACCTAAGACTTTGCAATACACACATCCCTACATCGAAAAATTTCTGATAAGACTTTAATTTCCATTACTTCATGTTTCTTAACATGCCAAGCAGCCGTGATCTATTTTTAGATATGGAATATCATACCATGATCACTCTTGTTTATAAAAGATTTTTAATCCACAACTTACGTTATAGTTGTTGTTGTTGCTTTTTTTCAGCAAAAGAAATTTGTCAATAATAAGTTCCACTAATCATCTAAGACATCATATCCTATATATTAATATCAGTTGTTGTTGTTGTTGTTTTCAGCTAAAGAAATTACATTAAAAAACATAAATCACTCAATTTGTTTACTTTACTCGGCTGCTGTGCGAATTTGTTTACATTATTCGACTATGATCACAGCTCCCAAACAACTTCCATTACTCATCTAAGACAAGATATCATACTACATTGATATCCTAACACCACCTTCTTTCATCAAAACATTTAATTAAACCCACTCTCAACCTAATGGTAAGAAAATAATGTGATCACTTCAATAGTATGAAGATAAAATTATCATATTCTTATCAGCTTCATGTGAACTATGATATCGGGGTCAATCAAATCTCATAACAGCGTGACTGATTGAGAAATTTTATTGATAATAAAAAACAATTCGTCATAAAATGTAAGACTTTTCAATACAAACTCCTAGATACAAAAAAGACATTAATCGCTCAATTTGTCTGCTTTACTCGGACGTATTTGTTTACGCAAGATATCAAATTACCAGCCGCCTGGCCACCTTTTGTAATGCTTTAATTTCCATTACTTCTAATGATTTCATGTGTCGTACCAGCCCAAGCAGCCGTCATTTATTTTTACACATCGAATATCATAACATGATCATATAAAAGACACCTACAGACCACAACTGACGTTATAGTTGTTGTTGTTTTTTTCAGCAAAAGAAATTATCAATTATAACTTCCACTACTCATCCAAGACATCATATCCTACAGATTAATATCAGTTGTTGTTTTCAGCTAAAGTAATTGGGAATCTTACATTAAAAAAAATAAATCGCTCAATTTGTTTACTTTACTCGGCTGCTGTGCGAATTTGTTTACATTATTCGAGCGCGAATTTGTTTACATTACTGGACTGTGCGAATTTGTTTATGCAAGGAATCAAATTAGAAGCATTCCACCTGAAGAGCAAAATTAGGCATTTACTAATTTCCATTACTTATCTAAGTGAACATATCTACCAACATTCGCTCCAATCAGCTTTGCCTGATCTATTTTTAGATATATCATCACATGGCGCAATGTTTATAAAAGACACCTACAGATTAAGATCATCAAATCTTTAATCCACAACTTTGATTACAGTTGTTGTTGTGGTTTTTTGTTTTTCAGCTACTAATATTCATTACACCTGAGAAGGTAAGATCGCTCACATCTCGCGTAGAGGATTTCTGATGAAAATTTTACCCCTAGTACTAATACTATTGATATGAACAAAAATATGAATTAGTATTAATACTTATTACACTAATTTTCTAAGGGAATTTCACATTTATTATCTGCATAAATACACATCTGCACACATCCACCCACGCCTTAGATAACGTTTCCCCACCAAGTAGCCCAGCCCAACATACCACAGGCACTCATACTAAAGTAAACAGCTAAAACCAAACTCAAGCTGACAAGTATACAGCCCCGATATAAATTCGGTTAGGGTATTTCACATCATTACTTAATACACATTCTACTCCAGCAACAAGATCGAAATCCTATGCTATTTCCCTATGCTGGAGAGTGCTGAAAGTGATCTCGTATCTCCAAAATGACCTCGTATCCCCAAAATTCGAGATGAAAAATAAGCGAACTCCAGCAACAAAATCGAAATCCTATGCTATTTCCCTATGCTGGAGAGTGCTGAAAGTGATCTCGTATCCCCAAAGTGATCTCGTATCCCCAACATCCAAGACTCAATGGTTCACCCAAGACACAGTGGTGCATCCAAGGCACAATGTTGTATCCAAGGCACAATGGTGTATCCAAGCCACAAACCACACATCCCGGTAGTACCGATTAATCCCGCTAGGGCGCAGTCTAGACTCAATGGTGTACCAAGACACACTGGTGTATCCAAGGCACAAACCAATATAGCCAAGACACAAACCTACATTTAGTTTGGCCTCAAACCACCTAGCGACGGTGGCGCCATCTGTGGTGAAATCCTTAAAAAAGTGCGCCAGAACTGTCATAGTTTAACTACTTATAAAGTTTATCCGATAATAAATCATAGTAATCTTGTTTGGAATTAATGTGTAAATGATTGTTTTTATTGGCTATATGTACTTTTAATTTGCATCAGAAAGAATATTTTTTTCTGCTTTACTCTAAAAAAGTTTTCTATTACTAACTATCTATGTAAAAGCGACTCAAATATGCTACATTATTTTTAAAGCAAAACATGAATGTATGATTTACGTATTAAAATCTGTTGAGCGTATTAAATCCGATAATTTTCTCGCTAAGTAGGTTTTCATTTGGTCTTATAAAATATGAGGGTTGTTAGAACTCACTTAAGAGGGAGCCATTATTCATCGATCTGGGCATTTCTCGATTACATTACGGAATTCTTGTATTCAGATTGAATCCGGGAATTAGTTTTTATAAAAAATCAAAGTAGAGTGTGATCAAAATCAATGAGGAATTTTCCGTGCAGGTGCAGAAATGCAACAAAAAAGCATTTGTGGGACACATAAACTTCTATATATGCGCTCAGAAATCATCTCACTTTCGGCAAAAAATTACAAAAAATGTTGAAGGTCAGCTTACTCCTTCATCCCTCTGACTGTTCAGAGCAGACAGAACAGAATAATGTCTTTCAGAGTATCGTCCATTTTCTTCATCTTCGATAGAGTCGAATAAGCAAGAAAGAAATACGAAAGAGGATCCTTTTCTCTTCGCAATAATTTTGGAAGAGCCTTTTTCTTCAGTAGTTTTGACCAAACTCTTTCTAAATAACTTCAGTTTAAAGTTTCGAGAAAATAAACAGAACCTTTCTGATAATTTTTGCCTATACATTCACGCTGAATCTTTACTGGGAGTGCTTCGACAAATCTGATATGGATTTTGGCAGTCCAATGATGCTCGTCTTAAAAACTGAATGACATCGTTTGTAAACTGCGTTTTGCCCTTAAATAAATTACTCGTGCTCTTCTATGTGTATTCGCTGACAATTTCTTTAGTCATAGTCTTCCTGTAAGAATTCCTGGACAGGATTGAAATGGTATGGCTACTACATTCCAGATGCATCAATAATTCTCCAGACTGCCGATTTTGACAGACCAGGGTGGGTAGTAGCACGCCGAATTCTGATCTCCTGTTGTCTTCTAAAAAGCTTCGCTTGTACTAAGCCATACGCATACGGCTTAAGTAACGCATATGTACTGTTCTAGTTTCCTTAGTCTCCTGAATGTCCTTGCAACCGCTCTTCGATCAGAAATGTGACCGATATGTCCCCCTTACCTCAGCATCCAATTATAATTGGGCTAAGTATAAAAAACAATGTGAACAATTTGAACAATGAAACTTTACTAACAAATGATTGGACGAAGTCCTGTAAAAAACGGAGAAGCAAAGAAGGATACAAAGGTACAGCAACAAAGCAAAAACAATACAATAAATGTATCCAAAGGAGGAAACTTAGCTTCAAGCAAGCATATGTGGAGCAGAATCCTGAAAGTACATACTAACATCAATTTCATCTTGCTAACGTTATTAAAAAAACATTTAATTAAGAACATTAAAATCTATTATATAAATAATACATTAAAACATTGAACAAAATTTTAAAATAAATAACTTTCGTAAGTAAATTGCGCTAAAAAGTAACAAATAATTTTTTCTTTCTCAGCGATATACGCAAGAAAAGTTTCGTAGCAAAATAATATTATATTATTATTTTATTATATAAAGGTACAGTTGGGCTTAAAAATAAAGTTGAAAACATTTGATATATTAAATTAATATTATTGATATTTAAACGTTTCATTGTAACTGGACTTCTGAGTTTTGAAGACTTTAATTTTAACAAAGTGTATGCATATAAGACTATTTAAATGTGAGTGAATAAAGAGAATATAATATTTATTTATTTATTGTTTTTTTTATTTATTTTAGCAGAGTCAACAGGACAAAATTACACCTGACTATTATAAAAGAAAAGAATAGGAAGCAAAATAAAAAATAAAAACCAACACAAGACCATAAAAAAGCAAAAAAAAAAACAAAAATTATTAAATGTAAATAAAAAATAAAAACAATTTTAAAAAAGAAAAAAGAAAATAAAACTAGAATAATAAGTTATAAAACTAACACAGCAACATATTTATCAATAAAAGCGAAAAAATTACTTTATTCGTAAAGCAAACCTTTCAACTTTGTATAAGTTAAGCCAAAATCAATTAGGTCTGATTGGTCATTGAAGGCTCTCAACATAGAGCATATGGGCTCATTATAACCGTAGTTGGTGCGATGATGAGGTACATCTAATAAGACATAAGAGTCATTCCTTAAAGTTCGTGGACGAATATTAAAGTTAATTTTAGATAAGAGCTCAGTAGCATCTATTGCACCAGTAATTATTTGAAACAAGAAGATTATCTTAGTTTCCTTACTTCTTATGATGAGCGTAGACAGCTTATGAAGATTTAAACTCTGCTCATAAGGAGGACGCGTTAGAGGATTATCCCATGGGGAACGTCTAAGTGCGAAGCGAATAAATCTCCTCTGTACAGATTCCAAGTACTTTAGATGAGTATTATAAAAAGGACATCAAATAGGGATAGCATAATCAATAACAAGTCGAACAAAATCTAGATACAAGGTCCTTAAAGTAGAAGGTCATTAAAATCAGGCGTCCATCTTCTTACAAAGCCTAATGCGGCATTAGCCTTATTAATTGTCTTGTCAATATGTGGTAAAAAGCTAAGTTTGGTGTCTAAAAGTATACCAAGGTCTTTGATTTCATTGGTTTTGTCAAGAGCGATTCCATTGATATGTAGTCAGAAGTGGAAAATTTTTTCGGGTAAAGCTAATTGCTTTACTGTAGGTACATACAATTTTTATTACACCAAATGAAGAAACTGTTAATATCAGATTGCAAAGCGCCACAACCAATTGAGCTATCGACCGTCTTAAAAATGTTGACATCGTCAGCATATATCAGAATATCAGATAGATTAATAACGTTTGGCAGATCGTTAATATATAAGATGAAAGGAAGCAGACCAAGATGGTTGCTTTGAGGAACACCGGAATGTGCAGGTATTTCACAAGAGACAGCCGACCTAAACAGAACTTGCTGCCATTTAATAAAAAAAGTAGGAAATCCGAGGACACCAACTTAAAGAGCAAAAGCTTGTGGGATATTTTATCGAAGGCCTTACTGCAGTCGTCGCAGATGCAGTCAACTTGGCTTCCATTTTCTATTGAGTTGAGACAAGCCGAGGTAAATTCAACCGTTAGTGGAAGTTGATCGCTTCTTCACAAAACCGTGCTGCCTTGTAGTTAACAACTGTTCGCAGTGAAAGTAAACACCCTCACATACTGTTGTGTTGCGAGGCAATTAAGATAAACGGAAAATGTGGTTTTACAATTTTATTAAATCTACGTACTAAGGTTACAGTTCAAGAGTTCAAGCGCGACTGTCTAACTAACTTACATATAATAGAAACTTCAATAAGTACTAGAATTCATGAACAATATACTAGAATAATGTATCGTTTATTACATTCCTCTAACGCTGGTTTATTTCTTCCGTGCCCTGATTCTCAAAGGCTTGGGGTTGTACAATGCTATGATTGGCTTACGCGATCGCATTGACCTGCGAAGTACTCCTTCATTTGTGCTTTCGGTGTCTTGATTTGTACATCCATGCTGCTGACCCCTTGTACAGGATGTTGAAAGGTCTGTTAATCTTTCTTCCAATTGATTTTGATTTCTTTGTGAACTAACATCTGCGAGCCGATTTGCAACCACATAATCCTGAGGGTTTATAGCTGGTCTCATTTGGTTTTGGTGGCGTCTATAACAACGTCCCGCATTTTCAATGACGTACATGCGGTATCCAATACTTTGTGTCACCTTCCCTGACGTTTGTGAGTTTTGCCTGTGTTCCCCTTGTGATGGTTTGTGTAGTGTAGACTTTTTCATATATAGTATAGCTGCAGATGTTTGTTCCCCTTTGATCGTTTGTACTGATTTTTGTGTGGACTCAAAAGTCTCCGCGATTGTCAATACTTCTGCAAGAGATGGATTTGCTTTTTGTAAGGCAGCTACACGGACAACGTCATGAGGTGTATGTAAGACGACCATATCTCGAACTAAACTATCCACCATAGACTGTTCACAACCATCTTTTTCGCACACAAAGAGGCAATCTCTTGCTATTCCGCGTAGCTCTGCAACCCACTCTGAATATGTTTGCTCCTCCGCCATTTTTGCCTGGTTAAATTTATATCTCGCTGATAGCACACGCGTTTTTGATCTGAAATGCTCTGTAATCTTTTCTGTTAATGTTTTATATGTGATCTTACTTATTTACTTATTTCTTGTCCTCCGAATAATTTTTGAGTTAATTCAAATAGACTGGCTCCCATCCACGACAAAAAGAAAGCTCTTTTTTCATCATCTTCGGTGATTTTGTATGCAGCAAAATGCTGATCCAATTGTATCAGGAATGTTCCCCAACCATGTTTTCTTTATCAAATTCTGGGAATGGTGGTACGTGTCTACTTACGATTGTTGGGACTGCCTTTACTTGTTGGATGTGGGCCTTCATCATTTCATCCTGCTTCTTTAAAAAATCCTCCATCCACTTTTGTTGTCGAGCCGCTTTCGAGATGTCATCCATTATTCCTTGTTTTATTTTTTTAAAAAAAAATTATCCTCGTCGCCAGTTTGTTGTGTTGTGGAGGCAATTAAGATAAACGGAAAATGTGGTTTTACAATTTTATTAAATCTACGTACTAAGGTTACAGTTCAAGAGTTCAAGCGCGACTGTCTAACTAACTTACATATAATAGAAACTTCAATAAGTACTAGAATTCATGAACAATATACTAGAATAATGTATCGTTTATTACACATACAATCGCTTCAAATAGCTTAGGAATGACAGAAAGCTTGTCAATATTCCTATAATTAGCTATTTCAACTTTTCTGCCTTTTTGGTGTATAGGAATAATATAGGATAACTTGCATGGTAATGCGGGAATATACTGATCCGCAGTTAGCTTAGATATTATGCATCTATGAACACCACACCCCACCCATCTAGGTATCTATATTATCGCTGGGCAACGCCAACGGGCTCCTTCTAGTAGATATATAAAAATCCCGTGTCACTGTGTTTGTACACGCTAATCTCCGAAACAGCCCAACCGATTTCAATGAAATTTTGTGAATGCGTTTGGTTGGCTCCAGCTTGAAAGATAGGATACTTTTGGATAGGATAGATGGCGCTGTTGTCGAGATCTAAAAAGTTGCCGAGAGCCCGTCGACGTGGAAAGCTGAAATTTTATACACGGCGTTTTCATAAAAAGTGCAAATATAAATTCAAAAACGGACTAAATCGGGCAACTTCTTCGTAGGGTTTCCATACAAATATTTAAACTTTTAGTATATATTTGGACATTGCTTGGCAATGAGTACATGTAGAGAGCTGAAATTTGTTGTTGCAATTTTTGTACCATAGCAATAGTAAATAAAATTTAAAAAACGGACTAAATCGGGCAATCCTTTCTTGGTGTTGCCATACAAAATTTTAATTTTGCATTATATATTTGGAAACTGTCTGAGAACGCGTCGACGTAGAAAAAAATGGACCAAAGAGTGCGACCTCTTTTTGGTGTTGCCAAACAAAACTTTCGTTTTTTACTCCATATTTGGAAACTACCTGAGAGCGCGTCAACGTCGGCAGCTCAAATTTTATACACAGCGTTTTTAAAAATAATGTAAATTTAATTCCAAAAATGGTACAAATCGGGCAACTCCTTCGTGGGGTTGCATTAAAAAAATTCCGTTTTTAACTATATATATTTGGGCACTGCCTGAGAACGCATCCATGTGGAGAACTAAAATTTGTTACATGGTGTTTTCATGGTAATAGTAAATAAAATTACAAAAATGGTCTCAATCGGGCGACCCCTTTTTGATGTTGCCATACAAAACTTTCACTTTTCACTATATACTTTGTAGCTCCCTGAGAAGGCGTCGAGTTGGACAGCTCATATTTTGTATACGGCGTTTTCATAAAAATTGCAAATACAATTCGAAAATGGGACCAATCGGGCAACTCCTTCGTAAAACGCATCGACGTAGAGAGCTGCACTTCCCCACCCATATGAATGTATGCACGAACATACACACTCACATACACATACACACTCGCATCCAGACACAGAGTGAAACCCTACAGTACGGAATCGGGATCGAGTCAGATAATAGCTTAGATATTATCCATCTCTAACCACCCCAATACCACCCCCACTAATCTAAGTATATATATTTTCGCCGGGAAATGCCGACGGGCTCCCCTAGTACCCCATAGGTTTTATGAGCTAATAACTATTTAACGGCAACAATTAGCACATATGATGTACAATAAAAGAGGAGAGTCTACAGTTTTTATAAAAAAAAGTTATGTCAATGACCTTTTTGCAAAAAATATAGATGTAAAATTAAAAAAAATAACCGGTCAAGTGCGAGTCGGAATCGCGCACGAAGGGTTCCGTACCATCGTACAAAATTTAACACTGTGTACTTTTTATTTATTTTTTCAAATGAGAGTAGGCGTCATGTAAAAAAGTAATGCTGTCATTTGAAAAAATAGTAATAATGGTGTCATTTGAAAAAAAAGCCTACTTATGATAATAATAATGAATGAAAATAAAACGAGGAATAAAACGCCGAAAAAATCACGTTTCTTGTATGGGGGCCCCCTTTAATTTTTAATTTAATTTTATTAATTATTACTTGTTATTGTAGCGGCAATAGAAATATATACTGTGAAAATTTCAACTGTCTACCTGTTACGGTTAAATAGATACAGCCCGGTGACAGACAGATAATAATAAGAATGAAAAACGCTGAAAAAATCACTTTTCTTGTATGGGTGCCCCCTTTAATTTTATTTTATTTTTATTATTTGTTGTTATATCGCCAATAGCAAAACACAGTCTGTGAAAATTTCAACTATCTACCTATTACGGTTCATGTGATACAACCTGGTGACGGGCGGACAGTCTTATTAATAGGGTTCCCGTTGTTACCCTTTGGGTACGGAACCCTAAAAAGGTAAGAAAAATCCGAAATTTTCAACTTAGATAATAAATGAGGTGAGCGGAGTATGGGGCTGATTGAGGAGTCGTTGGAAATGCAATGAAGTTTTGCAGACAATCAGCTTAAGACGGTGACTGTACATCCTAGCATAATTTCTTTATCACCCTGTAACTCCGAAACGGTAGACAATTTTTTGTTTGCCTAGGTGAGCCTAATGTATTTGCTACAAATTTATACAATATGTTTAAATTTCAGAATAAAGTAATGTTCTTGCGTATTGACCATAAATATTTTCTTGTTTACATAATTCATAATTACAAATTCAGTTAATGTTGGTTTTGGTACTGTTAATGCTCTTTCCATCCCATTTTTTTCGTTGAAGTATACACGTTGACCATTTTCAATGCGTGACTGCTGGATCTCGTTCACGTATGCGAAGACATCGAATTCGCCATTTTGCCTCGTTACTGCTGATGTATCTGGCCATCTGATAGCGCGTTGTTTTGCCATTTTCATTTATATTTTGAAGTACAAATACTGCCATATTACTGCCTTTATGGACATATTTACAGATGAATTTTATTGATTTTACACTTTACTTTTTACACTTCTTACACAAAACTCAGGCGAATATGGCACCACCCATTTATTGTCGAAGTATTTCAACTTCATTTTCCCCCATTTCTTATTTCAATGAAAATATGTGCCCTCCATTTTCTGGTCTTCGACGACAACCATCTGTTATGCTGATTGACTCTTAGCTTTACTTGAAAGCACTCTAGCGTCATTATTCGCTACTATATATATATACTGAGTGTATGTCAGTCTGAAGATGACAACTCGCTCTTTTCCGATTTTGAAGTTTGTAAGATGCCACCCACGAACAGAAATCAGTGTGTAAATTATTAAATATAATTATCGAAATAAGTAATCCGCGTCTTTTTATTGCTCCTTTTTAAAATCCCGAGTAACTACCCAATACTATCGACATACATAATTGCATTTAGCAAAAAATATTTTCGAAATCGTCTCCATGCACGGCGATGTCATATTTAAATTTCCGCATGGACCATGAACCATTTAGCTATCAATTTCTTCTGTTCTGATTTCTTCAATAAACAAAATTAAAATGTGCGCTTGTGACAAACCTAGTTTTACAGCGGCACCTATCAGATCCTAGCATAGTATGAGCAATCGTCTCTACAAAACAAATATATTGTGGCAATATGACCTCAATCGATCAAGTCGTTCAGAAATTACACGATCACTAACAGACGCACACCAATTATATATTAAAGATTATCATGGGTGGAACTGTTAGATCAGAAGGAGAGAAAGTGAACATCACAGTATCATTAACCTTAGCTTGCCCATAATCTGTCTCGTCGACATTTTTGGTTAATAGAAAGGTGTAAATTACATTTAAAATATTTTATAATTAAGTGCTAGCCCGTATAATTTTAGAATAGAATAGAAAAATCTTTTATTCAAGAACCTCAGCTTACGCTACGTTACAGCGTTAGGTACATCGAGGAAGTATTAGCTAGTTGGTATAATTACCTTTTGGTGTCAAGAACTTTCCACTTTTAAGACACATTTGGAAATTAGTCTCGTCGCCATTGAAAATCCTTTCTGGATCACTGAAAATATTGAACTTAAAAAAACCAGCCGCCGATATCATTTTCAGATACATTTGAAGAACTCGAACTGGTTATAGCTTTTGGTGATCTTACAGATAATTCGCGATGACGCCGTAAAAAGGATATATGTATACCATTTTTACCATTTTTTTTCGGGTATATTTTCTTTAAAACGAGTGTTTCGAGGTACATTATCGAGAAACTCTTTTACAGCTACCTGAACATTTTCCTTATAGGAAATCCTTTTTTATGGTTACTTAGTAACCATTCTACCTGTTTTCTCTTCTTTTTCTGTAAGAAACGCTGATAGCCGAAATAAAGACTTCGCGGAATATAATGTTTTTTTATCGGCAGTTTGCATTAAGTTTCCTTCATTAATTTGCTGCAACGCCCATTACAGGTCTTCTTCCATATAATCACAGACAAGAAATAAGTACCTAGATATCGACGGTAGTACCAAAGTGATGTATGAGAAGAGCTGATAACAAACCTCAATAACACATTGTTCTCGGCTAAATATATTTGAGTACGAACGAAAAAAATTTTTCAATGTAGGCAAAAATTCAATTTTTTCTTAGAATTATAATCGATAATATTTCTTCAGAATTCTTGTGCATTAGTTATTGGTGGCTGTAGACGGTCCGAAAAAATTCTCTCTGCCGTCTTGCGGGATTGGTTGGGTGTTAAAGTGCGAGTTCCCGGCCCGAATTTTCGTTTTGAAAAATTTATAAAAAATAGAAGAATTTAATTTTCTAAAACGTCTTTTACTACAATTGCTGTATTCTTTTGTGTCCGCAAAACAGGGCAGAACAAAAGTTACACAAAAGAACGCCTCGTACATTTTCATAGAAGATTTATAAATGAAGCGAACAGTATACAAGTAGTTCGCTTCAATCGACAGAATAATTTATTCTCTCCAGTATATAGGAGCTCTAGAGCATAGTACACAAAAGAACACAGCTAATAAGTTCATAACTAAGTTCACTTAAATTTAAAAAAGAATCAAGAAAAAATATTGTTAAATTAAAAAATTATGACAGAAAATGTTGAAACAGTTTCCAGAAAGTCCAAAACTGTTCAAAAAGCTATTTTCACTGAAATTTTGCATTAAAGTTTAAGATTACATTAGCTAACGAATTCTGAATGAACATTTATGTAGATATTTTAACACATTTGTAAATCCATACTTTTTTATGCCACCCTAATTCACCTGCTCACCTTACATCTGCACTGCATGACCTGCGAGGTGAAAGGAAGTCTTGCGTTTTTATTCTTTGCAAGGCGAAAAAAGAATTATTTTTTAATTCTGTGGAAGCATTCATTCTACCATCTCACGAAACAGTATACAGAGAAAAATTTGACGGTGCGATTTCGATTATATCCGTATTGATACAAAATTTAAACAAATAAGGTGTATTTATTTTTTAATTGTATCCATCTGGTGACATAAAATTATGTTTATATCCAATGGAATAAAACTTAGAAAATAAAATTTCCAAAAGAAAGATAACGGTTTTATTCATTGTAGTTTATCTTGTATCCTTTCGGATTTTAATTTTAGTATAAATGGATAGAATTCTGTTGCATGCGCATACACACTTTCTTGGAAAAAAGCCGGAAATTTCAGTCCATACGGTGTCATTTTCAATTGTACTGTACAGACTTTGGACATTGATTATTTGCTTTAGAGCACTCGTGGATTTCAGTTTACTAATTAAAAATGTCGCATATTATGATAACCGTAATATATAATGATATAAGAAAATATATCATAGTGAAAACAAGTGAAGAAAAAGTCAGAATTATCTGGCTAAAGCAGTGAATATGTTAAAATCTCTGTTGAAAAAAATTTATATTTGTGTGACAAAAAAGGCGTAAATCTTAATGATTCCGTCCTTAATATATTGATTCAAGATAGCGTACATTCGATAAAGACGTTATAATAAAGAGCTTTCAAAATTGCGGTAAGTCGATAAGTAATTAGTGAGGTTTTTTTGTTTAAGCAAATCGCAATTATTGTTGCATTTGCAAATACAACAAATAAAGTGTTGAAAACGAAAATAAAATAGAATGAAATGTGTTTCAGATTATTCCAATTTATAAATATACATATATATGTGAAATTAAAACAAAAGAATATTTTTTTTTTTACAATATTTTGTCACACATTTTTAGAAGTTGTTAGCAAATTTTGTTTTTCAAAATAACTTCCCTGAATAAATGTTGTACTTTTTATAATTTATGTGTCCTTTCTTCCGTGTAAGTGATAATGATAATCCTTTAGGATTTCTATCGAGATGTAGCTGTTCAAACGCAGTTTAATAAGGAAGAATACTCACAACCGGTAGAGAGACATAATTGTTTTCTGGGAGCTTTACCTAAAAAGTTTAAGTTAGAAGTAAATTACTTAAGGAAGTAAATGACTATTCATTAATATTGTAAAGCCTTAAAGTCTGCCACGTAATTTATAAGAGTTGATTTCTTATTTTAATGAAAAGGAAATGGGTAAAAAGACTATTGGGTATTATGAAAGCAAACAATAACTACCAAAAACACTCCGAATTAAGCTTGCTGTAGAGTATTTTTTATAATCCAGTAACGAGATCAGGATTTTTCTAAACAGGTCTTTAGGAAACTCAAAAGCTCAGAGAGCCAAGACATTGATGTGTTAGAAGGAATAAAAGCCGATTCAAGTGAAACATTCGAAAGTGTTGAAGTTGGTAATGATGAAGGCATAGAGTTATTGAAATGAGCTTGCCCAAAAACTGAAATGAAGAAAATTTTTATTTTGATGAAGAAAGCAGCTTCCTTCAGAAATCAAGCGTTCTCATTTAAACTATTTCCAAGGATCTTAGATACAGTAGGATTGGTAAGTTCTGAGATTCAGCAACTATTCGAGTTTATCGGAAAACTGGGACGTAATAAAGCAGAAACCTCAAATATTGCCTCAGAAGACCACATAGAAGTGTATGATGAATTAACGTTGGAAGATGAAAGTAATCAAAACCGAAAATTTGCTAATATTTACATATTCCATTTTACTTGAATTGTGTGAAATATCTAATTTTTTTTTATTATCTCTTTTTAGAATTCCATGTTGATATTATTCCTCTCCTTCTATCAAAAATAGTCAGCACTGTTGGGAGGAGATATTTCCGAAAGGAAAAATACATTCAACTTTCGTAAAGTATGGATTTACCTGAAATATTCGAAAACTTTTTGTGCTTTAATTATTATTGCTATAGTTTTAGATCGTCGCGTGCGACTTTGGCGAAAATTATGGGAAGCAACCTTACTTAATTCTTAGAGGAATATATATAAAGGAAATTACTTCATTTTAAGTGGCCATGGATGGAAAGGAAATTCTGACAGAAGCTAAAACAGGTATAGCAGCCTTTGAGACACTATTTAAAGGCTTTTTGTATTTCATGCGTTATATCCTGACACCTTATATTCGTTTTTTATATTTGTTCAAGAAGTTCTATTTAAACTAAATCTGAAAAAAACTAAGCCCTAGGTTTATAGAAATTAAGAATCAGATCAATTTTGTAAGGATAATTTCCAAATCTCGCGGATATATCTAAAACATTTAAATCTGATTCACAATCTTAGTGAATCTAATATATCTAATTTAATGTGCAGATTTGAAAATTGCAATTCTATTTTTTTAGCTTCTAGTGGACTTCGTAGACACATTAAAAGTAAACATCCAAAAAATTATATATCTTCTTCAAAAATAGAACCGATTCAAGCGGTTCACGCTTTTGAGTCTCACACTATTTATCTGAATCATCATCAACACTTTCAGTTGCATTTCTTAATTATACAATATGTCGGAGAAATATTTCGCTAACCTCAGTAAATTGAAAATAAACGAAAAATCAAAAAACCAATTCTTAAAATTTACTACTGACCTCACTACCTCCGTTCAAATAAATCTGAAGCGTAAGCTTCTTAATGCAGAGGTAGATTTAAACATTTTTATAGACGATTTGAATTTCCTGTCTAATCCTTTAACTACTTATAAAAGAAATAAAAGTACTTTTTCTTCAGTTCCCTATCCTAAAGAAGTAGCAATAGCCGTAAGAGATGATAGATCCTGCAGAAACAATGAAGGTGCATTCGAAGGTCGTATTCCCGTTACAAATACATTTTCTTATATTTCAATAATTGATACTCTTAAATTTCTCTGTCGAAATGAATCATTTCTAGAATTTCTAGGTAACTCTCACAAGAATTCTCATTATAATGAATTTACTTTTAGTAATAGAAACTATACAAAACTCATCCAATTTTCTCATCTTCGAAGATAAATTTTAAGTTGGATTTACGTTGATGAATTTGAAACTGAAAACCCACTAGGCTCTAAGGCAGGAGTCCATAGGATAACTACGTTCTACTTTTGCATCTTCAATTTACCAGGATATCTCGATACAAAATTGGAAAATATTCACCTTCTAGCATTCTGTCATTTCTCTGAAATAAAGAGAGAGAAGGGGCGGAGTTTTCACGTTTTACTCCTATAAAATGCTCCCGCGCTTTCGTGAAAACCGGTTTTCATGAAATATTGATAATGTTAGGACACATGTTGTTGTTGTAAAAGGTATAAAAGGACACATGTTGTTGCTGTAATCCTATGATATTTCTGTTTACATTCGTTTTGCTATGAAGAGATTAAGTGGGAGAACTCATGCTGGATTCTCTGATATTTTCGGGAAAAATGAGAATTTCATTTGAGAGGAATTTTACATCTCCTTTCAGCATCTGGGCCAAAGCGAAATTTATTTTTTTCTTAAAAATGAGAGGTAGTGTGGCCCGAAGTACATTATTATGAATAGGTCGAAAGGATTTTGAGGGATTTAATAAGATTTTGTCGTTCGGGTAATCCTACGTTCCCTCGATTTTTGTTTTTAACTCGTTGTCTCAGTTGCACTACAATAGTGCATAGACAAGTTCTTTTTCCCCATTCATGCAAAAGACGAAAGTATATGAAATTACTTGTTTCATTCTAAAAAACACCAGAAATTTGCCCATTTTGCTCTACAGCTTCTTAACTTATTATTAGGTAAACTTTGCTTTTGGTTCACAGCAACGATGATTTTCCCCACACACTCAATTAATCTACCAGTTACTGAAAAATAAATTCGTTTACTGGGTAATATGTCAACATGAAAAAACCTAGACCTATACTCAACTTCTGTTATCACGGACGTACACGCGCCTGTGTCTACCTCAATCTCAATATTTTGTTAAATTTACAGTCGCTGAATTGCTTACTTTGTTGAAATGCATGATGTCGATCATATTTAGATGATTTGCTCCCCTAGACAGATGTGCTATAGTATTTACCTCACCGATTCCTCTGTTCTGATGACACTTTGATGCTAGGTGCCTTCTTATGGCACTTAAAGCACTTCCAAAACCGAACTGCACAAATTTTGTGCGAATGCTGTTTACCACATCTGTAACATGATTTGGATCTGCTTGTACTCCTATCACTTATCTGATTCCGACTTCTTGACTTGGATCTGCTGCTATTCTGCTTATGAACTAGGAATGCATTACCGGCTTCTGGCTTAGTGTTGAGCGATATGTTTTCTCTTTCCGCCATTTCCCAGGCAATAGCCTGAGTATATGCTCGAAGGTAAGAGACTGTTCTTTCAAAAATTTTGTTCGTAGATGATTATCTCTAATACCGCATACAAACTTGTCTCTGAGAGCTCGTTGCATATAAGCATCCAAATTGCGCTTTTGAGCTTGAGCTTTTAACCTCATGATATAGTCAACCATCTGTGATTCACCTTGCTCTGTTTGGTAGAATTTGTATGTTTCCGATATTTCACTTTTCGATGGATTAAAGTAGTTTTTTAAAGCGGTAACTAACTCGTCATATTTCTTAGATGATGGGTCATCGGGGGGCCAGCATTCTTCTTAAAATGGAATATGCATCTGAGCCAATGCACGTGATGAATAGCGGCACTTTTTTGCTTTCAGATATATCGTTCACTATGATATATTGTTTAAGTCTCATCTCGTACTCTTGAAAATCTCCTCCCGCCATAAATGGTTCAATGTGACCAATTAAATTTGTCATAATTTGCGTTGATTTTTATAATTTTCTGGGACTATCTTCGTTATTTTCCACTTTTGTTTTAGTTTCCGTCACTGGCTTACTCATATATAATTTAAATTCAGCCGATTTGAATTCCGCACTAAGTTTTTTGTTTTGTTTTACGTATTCACGTTATTTATCTCGTCGCCAATTTTATGTAGAGAACAAAACAACCGTCAATATTTTATTATAATTCTTTATTCCGAATAACTAAATCTAAGTAATCCTAAGCCGAAGTTAACAGAACCGATTCCAGTACAGAAGTGTCTCGTGGGGAGATATTAACTGTCGATCCCTGATATTATCACTAACACTTATATGTATATAGCAGGGGTGGCCATAACGCGGCTCGCGAGCCGCATGCGGCTCTTGGAGTCGTGTGGTGTGGTTCTTGTGCATAATTTTGATATAAAAAAACTATAACTGATTAATTTTAAAAAAAATATTTTATTTCATTACAACAAAATTTTAGAAAATATTACATAAAAAAAAATAGAAAATCTTTAAAAGTTAGATCTGCTTGTTGATGCCTTACGGTTATTGTCCATTTTAGCAGTTAGTCGCTGAAAGTTTGGTTGATGATCAGTTAGGGCAGTTCGCACAAGCTCAGTTAAATGTTTATCAGTTAAAACAGACCTATACTTATTTTTAATAAATTTAAGAGTGGAATACAACGACTCGCAAGAATAGGAAGTGCCGAAAATAGATATTATTCTGAGTGCACAATCTTTGGTTTTAGGATATTTTTGTTCCGGAACCTGTTTCCAAAAGTCAATAGTTGAACAACTATTCTGTTTTACTTGCTTTAACCCTTCATCTTCTTGCAGCTCCAGTAGTTCTAACTCTTTACTTTTAAAATTATAATAATCTTATATGTATATTGTTTTCAAAGATAAATAAATGGCTCTTTAAAATATGCATTTCTAAAATGTGGCTCCCAAAGTTACTATAGTTGGCCACCCCTGGTATATAGTATATGTATATATTATAAGAGAATATTGCTGTTCTAATCTAATGCGTAACAGAAACATTAATTAACACAAATATTTTTCCTGAAAACACTATTGAAAAAATCCGTAAATATAACGGAAAATGGATTATTTTAAAATATGGTCATCTATGCTGGCAAAATTTTATATTATGTATCTTAAACAACTTAAATTCGCTGAGGTTTGGAAAAATTATCCATATTTATGAATATAATTCTAATGGTTTGTTTTTAATATAAAGAGCTTAAATGTACTGAATTCGTTTTATAATTTGAATGCTGTTAAAGTTGATCAAACCGAAAACTTTAATAATATTATATTCTTAGAAGAATTTACACAATTGGAACCATTAGAATTAGAATTAGAACTTAAGTTTCTTAGTTACAAAATACGAACTACCTAATGTAATATTTTGAAATAAATAATATATTTAAATAATTTTGAAGTGTATTTTTTTCTCACTATCCCACGTTGCATTTATACATAATGGTGAGCACATAAATCAGTGGAAATTTGCAATTCTTCACACATTTTTTTTCATAGAAGAATAACAATTAACATTGGCTGCAATATTAGTGTCTCTTTATAGTACAGTATATATGGTATTATTTACTTCATGATCGATATAAATATGAATATACATTATCGGAGTTACTAATGTACCTGCGGCAAGTAAAGCCCGGAGGATAAGGTATAAGGTCCACATTTAAAAACTACTAATAAAATGAATCGCAGCAACCTCATACTTTATACGCACATACATTACGCCGACACGAACAAAGTCTTGCCAGTAGCGAACGGTACGTCATCGAGAGGAGTATGGCTGCTTGGAATTATTATTTTCGCCTAGACAAAGTCGTAAGCTCCGTTGTTTAACTGCTATTTCCACATGTAGTAACTTGTTGAGTTTGAACGTTAGGTAACGTAGTTTATGATTTTGGTGTTTATTTTCGCCCATCATTGTGTTTATTTGATTAATGAGTAATTCTGTAAAGTCTTGTCTGTAGGTCTAATAAGGCCCATTGGAGTAGACCGTGTACCTTACTACCCTACCTAACCTAAATTCTCAATGAAACTAATGTCCCTATACAGGATTAAGAATGTGATATTATTTTTGTGGCAAAGAATGATGACTGTTTGGATAGACTCTGTTGTACGTTAAGAAATATATAACTAAAGCTGTTGGGGGCCTTATTAACCCCTGGAGAGGGGGGTAAAAAGGCCCATTTGTATTCGCAATTATTAAAACTAATCGAATTTTGTTGATTTTTTTAGTTTTAGCAAATTTAAAGGGAATCATTTCGTTGATTAAGATTTTGAAAAAGTTAATTTTTGCTTTGGGTCTTATTATACTGTGGCAGTTTAATAAGGCCCTTGGAAAAGGTTTTATAAAACTGAATTATTTTTTCAAATACTCACTTCTGTTATAGTCTTTCTTTTTTAGTTGTGTAAACAAATAAACGTCACGAAAAACTTGTTTTTGTAGTTCTATATCACCAAATACTTGATTTGATTTATTGCATTTTGAAATTAGGTAGGCCTTATTTGCCGCAGGTACCTTAGTACTCTTTACAAATTAAATTTCTTGATGTTAATGGTGAGTAATTTATAATTGGCACCAAATGCCTCGATTGCCAATAAGTATTCATTTCTTCTGCCGTTGTCAGCGTCCAATAATGCATAAAACTTCTAAGGAAGAAATTTCCAGATAATTTCTAAGAAAGAATTGAGACCTTCCTACATCAGGTCGAGCGTAACCCCCGCAAGACACAAGCCATGAACAAAGTCGAAAAAAGAGAGCAGCGGGCCGTTCAGCAAGCGACATCCACAGTCTTCTTGCCTTGTCTTACTGAAGGAGTTTTTCATATAAAAGTTGCTTGTATGTTGTTCAAACGCTATAATTTCCGTAAATTTGTTCTATATGCTATTTTTTTTAACTATTAGAAAGAAAACATATTTGGCTGCAATTTCTTTTAATTTCATGTTGCTGTGGGAGCGACAGTTTTGGGCTTTAGGACCTGTTTAAGATGAAATTTTAGTTTTTCTTCCATGACGAGTATACAAAAACAGATAGGTTATGAATAAGCCTAAAGTGCCAAACACAATTCCGCCGTTCCGATTCAATTCGATTCGATTCAATTCGATCCGTTACGTGAATGAGCACAATTGTTCCGTTCAAACTTGCCATCAGCTTTAAATTTCTCATTGAAATTATTCCAGATTTTGTCTTTTCTTTTTACATCCATGTAAAATTTGTTGCCTTTGTCATAAAGCTCTTCATAATTTTTAATTTCTTCAATAAAAACTTCTTCATCCATCTTTAGTTATACACAAACATTGTACAGGTAATTTTTCTAGGTTATGTCATCCGTAATAGTTGAAATTTGCTCAACTTCTCCGTTTCGATTCGATCTGTTTCGATCCATTTCGGCGAATGTGGCCAATTACACGTACGTCTCATATAAGCAAATTTGACATTTGTACGTATCGGATCGAAACGGTGCAATTGTGTTTCCCACTTAAACTCAGAAAAGAGATCTGCTTCCACACCAGTTTCTTTTGGGTATGGTAAGAGAGCTCTTCGGAGAAGATTGAAACTTCTGCTGCGCTTTCAGATGCATATGAGTCATCTTTTCACAACAAAAAAACGAATAACCCAAAATTCAAAGAAGAGATCTGGCTATGGTGTGAAAGCACTTCCCTTGACAAGCGCTTGACATATTTCCCGCTGGGATATTACAAAAACCTATGCTACCTTGCCCTACGCTGTGCTGTGCTGTGCTGCGTTTAATGTGCGACAGGCCCTAAAACTGATAATTTTGATTAGAGTTGGTGCATTCTGAAAAAATTCACAAATCTTTGTCAAGCATTTTATATATACCTTTCTTGACGGCATAATATCACAAGAAGACGGGCAAAACCAATGATCATTCGTCCGTATTTAGAATTTTCAAAAATCGCTTTACCTTTGAATTTTAAATATTATTTAAAATGTGTTGTCAATTACATGTAAAAATTTACAGGACTTTCATTTTCTTGGGTAACTAGATTTTCGAAAAATTTAATTACTAATGAATGATTATTGATTTTGTCCTCTGCTTGGAGTATTACTGTTTAATTTTCAAGCTGGGATTATTTTTCCTTTAAAAGAATTCACTTTGTTCTTTCGAGTTTTCCCTTTAACTCATGTTTTTAAATTTATGGACTTGGTTCACTTTAGCATTGAGGCCGCCATAACATATCCTAACTCAATTGAAAGATCTCTGTTCAAGTTTGATTGTTAAAATGATTTTTCGCATCTATTTCTAGAACGGTTCCTCGGACAGTAAAACTGATTATACATATAGCCAATTTCATAGGCTTTTATATTCTGAAGGACTTGTAGAGAGCTCAAATTTGGTACATGGTATTTTCATAGCAATAGTAATTAGAATTTCATAAGTGGACTAAAACGTGCAAACCCTTCTTCATGGTGCCATACAAAACTTTGGTGTTTCACTATTTATATGGACATGGCCTGAAACCGTCGACGTCACTGACTTATAACAATGGACTGAGCGTGTTGCCATTTTACAATTTTCTCTTTCGCCTTATGGCAGAGTTGGAGCTACCAACACAAAATATTGCTTACTGAACGTTTTCTTAAGCCATTTGATGTTTTTATGTTGGCTGCAGATGCAATCACCGGAGAAAGCATAAGGAAATATAGTGCTTACCATGCTCCGTCTCTCTTGCTCATACGCAGGATTCAGTTAAGAATAACTTTTGAAAATTAAAGTCGGAATGAGTTCAATTCTTTATAAGCGATGAAAATATCACTTGGACACAAGAAAATATATTTTTTTATTTTAATTAGATTTGCGGGTGTAAAATTTCATCGAATTGGTTGAGTTTTACATGTTTTTTATGTAGTAAACGTTTTACCCGGGGGTTGCACCTGATATTCGTAGTAGGCAAGCGTAGGACGTGTCAATTTGAGCTCCTATAAATTAAAATAAAATCCGTAAAAAAAAAATAATAGTGAAAAATAGTAAAAAATAAGAGTGATTTGAGTGATATCTATATTAAAAGATTTTGTGATTGTGTAAAATATTCACTAAAAAACTATAAAAATAAATTGTGAAATTTTATTTTATTTTTTTTCTTGACATTTTAACAATAATTCTATTTAAATTATTTTGACAACCATTTAAAATTTCTATAAATTTCTATAGTATTTGGTTGAAAATAAAAAGTTTTTGCAACATTATAAAAAGCAAATAAAAAATAAAAACGCATTGAATTTAAATTAACTTATCCAATCTAAGACGGTCATCAAATAATTTGTTGTGAAGTCGACGATGGAACACAATGATCATCTGTGTCACAATCTAAACCGGCACGTGAAGAAATTTGTTTCTTTATTACACTAGAGAATTTGAACCTTATAATTTGTAATTATTGGAAAACTGAGGTAGGTATCACTATTGAATTCTGCATGAACATAAAATTTTATTTTTCACTTTGTAATAACCACATGCTTATATAACTGATAACCGAGGATACCTACCTTTTACCCACATTTAACTTTGTACATGTGGAATCTATAAAAACTCAGCTTTAAGACTGTCTCACAACCGAGGATATCTACCATTCATTTACATTGAGCTTTATAGATCGTAAATATTAACAATGCCCCCTAAATGCATACTATGCGATGGTCTCGTCACTAGATCAAATATTGGGCATGAATGTATTGACTGTAAAAATTTCTGCCATAGGCCTGTATGAAAATATCCAACCAAGAAAAAAAAAATATTGGTAAAGGTACTGTGGCCTATCGATGTGAAATATGTTGTCTAGAGAAGTCAACATCCAAGTCTAAACCATCTTTTGATATCTCCGATTCTGATAATGATAACAACTCTACATCTTTAAAAAGTATCATTTCGAAAATGTCACTTGAGATTGAATCAATCAAACACAGACAAGCTGAATTCAACATATCAATGGACTCCCTGATTAACGGCTTCAACGATATTAAAGTAATAGCTGAAAAAGTTGATAATCATGAAAATCGTATTAAACTACTTGAAGAGGAGAAGGCCGATGTTCAACATAACCTATCAGTCATCACAAGCCGCCTTGAAATCTTGGAAGACAATGCACTTAGTCATTTTCTTGAATTCCGCAATATTCCTTCTTATGAATCAGAAACTGTATTCAACATAATACAAAAAATTCATCATGCAATTGATATACCTCTGACTGAAAGAGACGTCATCAAAACTTATAGATCCAGGACAAATAGAAATAATATCGCTAATAGACCTATAATTGTCAAATATAGTTCGGAATTTGTTAGAGATCGTGTAATTAGTGCCTATAAGATAAAAAAGATATCAATGCCATTAATCTAGGTTTCGATATAGACTCTAAAATATTTATTAATGAATTTCTATCAAAATCTAAAAGGCAGCTTTTTTATAAAGCCAAATTGTTGAAAGTTGAAAGCAACTTTAAATACTTATGGTCAACAAGAGGGAAAATCTACTAGTAAACGATTTCTGGTTAAAAATGAAGGAAGTCTTGACTTCATTTTGAAGAAAAGTTCTACATAATTCTAATATTTTATTTTTTTTATTTTTTCCGCACTATAAAGTCTTTACTTTCTAAATACATATGTCACTTAAACCCTATTATCAGAATGTTAGAGGTCTAAGAACTAAGACCGAGGATGTAAAACTATCCATCTTGGCGAGTAATTATGACATTATATGTTTAACTGAAACCTTTTTACAAGACTTCATATTAAGTAGTGAACTCTTCGATCATCGCTACCTAGTGTATAGAAAGGACAGAAACCTAAGTCTTACTTCCAATAAGGATGGAGGAGGATGTCTCATAGCCATTAATAAATCATTAATATCACATCACGCTCCTGAAATGGAGTCTGAAAACGAGGATCCTTGGGTTGTCGTCAAGCATGATTATTTTCGGTTATACATATCTTGTATTTATATTCCTCCTTCTACTTCATTTGATGTATATGATTCAATCTTTTCTAATATTAGTGACAAATGTTTGCAACTTCCTGAAATGTCTAAAGTTATTGTCACTGGTGATCTTAACTTACCTAATATAATTTGGACTTAAAATAATGAGGAGATGTGCATGAGTATGTCTGGTTTTATTAATTCTGCTTCATTTTCGCTTCAAAATAATACTAACATATGTAATTTGAGACAATTTAACGCGATACCTAATCATAATAATAGAATACTAGATTTAATCTGGTCCAATTTATCCGAAAATGATATTATGGTATCGGCTTCTCTGGAAGTACTTTCCCGTATCGATCAACATCAACCACCTCTCGATGTTGATATCTCATTTAAACGACATGACTCATTACCAGTGAACGCTCCAAATAAACTTTTCTTTCACAGGGCCGATTACACTATTATCAATGAATATCTGACTCAAGTTGATTTCTCTTCTAAGTTTTCCACAAATATAAATCAATCATTTAATAATTTTTTTTTTATTCTAGATAATTGTATTACGTCCTTGGTCCCATCATTTCAACCAAAAAACCAAAAATATCCAAATTGGTACAATCGTGAATTAATCCAAGCTTTAAAAGAAAAAAAAGTGTCGCCTTAAATACAAACGCTTAAAACACCCCCTTTCCCTATATCGTCGATTGTCCAAAAGATTAATCAAAGAGTGTTATAAGAAATATTTAGAAGAAACCGAGAGAGCTTTAAAACGCAACGTTAAAGCATTCTGGGCTTATACAAAGACTCTGAAATCATCAAACATCTTTCCTAGTGAATTGTATTATGATAATACACTTTTCAATACACCTCACGATATTTGTGATAGGCTTGCTCGTTATTTCAAAACAGTATATTCTGACAACATTAGTGATAATGACTTGTCCCAAAACCCTCGAGAATACTTCGCAAGCCATGAAACAGACTCCCTCCCTACCACATACGAGGCCCAACGGAGTCCTTAAATTCTAAAATATTTGCAGTATTCTTATGTAAAACTGACAAAAGCTTGATTTGAATAGCTCCTCCGCCCTAAACTACTATTCATACAGAAAATGGCGTTCTCTTAAACTTAAGCTTGCTTTCTTATCTTCCGAACCGTAATAAAATTTTCATACCTTTCCTAACAAAATTATTTAAAAATATTTGTCTTAACCAAATAACTACGATTCCCCAAACAAAAATTTTCAGCTGAGTAATCATTGCAATGCAATGTCGCTGTGCCGTCAGGCGTCATGGGATGCCGTGGGCTGATGATATCGAATGTAGCTGCCTACAGATTCGGACTCCGGCTGCACATACACACATGCAATTATCACTCAGCTGAGAGGTATTGGGCGTAAAATGGTAAGGTTACTTTGTAATCAAAACTATTTTATTATTTTGTTAAGTAAGGTATATACAAAGTGTAGCCTTTGGGAAGGTAAGGAACCAAGCTTTAAATTACTAGAAGACTATTTTCCTGTATGGATAGTAGTTTAGGCTCTATGGCATATATAAAGTCAATGTTTGGCACTTTTCCATAAGCATAAATATAGAACATTTTAGAGAACGGACTCCGAACGCATACATATAGATTTCTGTTTCATGGCTTGGGAAGTATTCTCGAGGGTTTTGCTTGTCCACATCCACAGTTGCCTCAGCACCCCTCTCATCTCCTCTATCTTCCTCCACTTCTACTTCTATTTCTGTGCTTCCAATCACTCCGCAAGATATACAAACAATTCTTCTAGGTTTAGATATAAGTAATGTTGTATATTCTAATATAAACTCTGGGTGCTTTCAATTTCACTAAACATTTATTCTGCGTGGCAGCTGGACAACAACTGGACTTAAATCTAACTGAACTAATCTCTGGCTTCTCCAATAAGGTAATTACAAGTACATGATGTTAGTTATTTAGTGCTGAATTCTAATACGTTTCATGTAGTGGTATGTACTTATACTACAAGTAAGAAAGCAGGACCCGATACTGTACCAAATATCTTCTTGAAGAATTGCTCTACAGTCTTAAGTACCCCAATAAGCGTATTATTCAATTTGTCATTACATCACAAAGTTTATCCATCCACGCTAAAGAAATCTTTTGTTACTCCTATCATTAAATGCGGTGATCCTAAATCCATAACAAATTACAGACCTACATATATCTATCTCCAATAGTCTTGCTCTTGTGTTTGAAAAAATAATTTACGACCAACTTCTTCCCCAAACAATCTGCATATTCAACTCTCAACAACATGGATTCCTTCCGGGTAAGTCCACTATCACTAACTTAGCGATATATACTAACAAAATTGCCGTTGTACTTGATGAGGGGAAACAAGTTGATTCTATTCAAACTGATTTTTCTAAGGCTTTTGATAAGATCATGCACTCTCGTATATTACTAAAAATGTCTTGTTTAGTTTTTCATGCAAATCTAATAGCATGGTTTGCGTCATATCTCCGTGAACGACTCCAGATAGTAGTTTTAAATGGTTATCAGTCCACCCCGTTTGTACAAACGTCTGGTGTCCGGCAAGGTACCATTCTTGGTCCTTATATATTCCTCATCTACATTAATGACTTACCCCTCCAACTAAGAAGTGAATGTCTTTTATACGCAGATGATGCAAATTTTTTTAAAGTTATTGAGACAGAAGAGGACTGCATGTCTTTACAGAGAGATATTCTTGTTTTAGAGAACTGGAGCAAGGATAATTTTTTACCGTTGAATATATCCAAGTGTAAAACCCTAACTTTTTCTAGAAAAACAAATACCATACATTACCATTACAAAATTGCTGATGTCTTAACCACGTTACTGAAGTGAAAGACCTAGGTGTTATATTCGACCAGAAACTATTATTTCAGTCACACATCTACTGGGTTACTTCCAAAGCTTTTAGATTACTTGGGTTCTTATTCCGAAATTGTAAATCTTTTAAATCTTCATCCTCTTTTATTACCCTTTACAATTCCTTAATAAGAAGTCACCTCGAATACGCGTGCACTATCTGGAATCCTTTTTATGGTGTGTATATACAACAGATTGAATCTGTGCAGAGGAAATTTACTAGAATTCTACAATACAAAATGGATGGGTGTTATCTAAATTATTTTTCTCGACTTGATAAATTTGGTATCTCTACCCTCGAAAAGCGGCGCCTTTTCCTAGATGAAATCTTCTTGTTTAAGATAATACATAACCATATTCGTTGTCCTGAATTATTAAGCAGCATTAATTTTGTTAATCCAACTAGAATTACCCGTTCACATTTAACTTTACAGATCCCTACTGCCAGAACCAATCTACGTTATAAATTTCCTACTTATAGGATTCAGAAAAATCATAATGACCTACTAAACGATGTTGACATCCTCAGTCTTACCCTCTACTCATTTAAAACTGTTATCAGAAATGAAATTGAGACTCCGCAATCTGAGTTACCATTATATAATAATAACTCAATACCAAGAATCATTGTATATTTCCCCTTTTGTTGATTCATCAAATTTCCTTAAGCTTTCATTATTTAATTTTAATCTTTTTACCTTTAATTATTCCCTGTTATCTTGAATTTTTGATAGTAATTCATCTAATTTTCAATAGCTGTTAATAATAACTTTATATTTAATTCCTTAATACTTATCTCTATAGCATCTAGCTTTGTTAATTAAAATTTGTTATTGTTTTAAATCTTCTTCTGCAACTCTTATGCATATTACTTTTGTATTAAGATCCCGGTAGCTTTTAATTGTGACCAGTCTGTAAGCTATCGCTGTAATTTTTTGAATAAATAAATAAATAAATAAATAAGTACAGCTTGCATGCAAGCCTCCCTTCCAACGCGATTTTAAACTTGACAGCAGAAGGCCGTTCGGTTGCAGCTTGCATGCAAGTTCATTTAAAAAATGGCATCGAGACGTAAAGTCTTGCGTATATTGGAAAATTATAGCAATAAAGGAAGTAGCAGAATGATAAAAACCCAAGAAAAAATTAAGAGGAAGGTGTTGTTAAATGATGTAATGCAAATGATCCCAGAAAATCTCATTTTCCCAGAATAAATTTATCAAATTCTCTCAAGCATTTCTTTTGTGCCATTTTGAAAACTGTATAAATGTCAAATTACTATCTCCCAGCTGCCTTGGTTTTTCATCATGCAAGTTCGCTGAAAGCTTTACTGCCAGCATGGCAGTAGAGGTTACACGTGCAAGAAGTATGGCAGTGCAAGTTGTACTTGCAGGTGTAACCCCCGGGTTAGGGTGCACTAACGGTGATATGTATACAGAAACACAATATTTGTGCCACATGAAATAGCAAATCGCTCAGTCCATTGTTATAACTTGGACTGCTTGATTTTTTAATTTGAGTCAAATTTTCTTTTGTTAGCAGGGGTGTGACAATTATCTTAATTTCATGTTTTATTTTCGCTTTAAAATTCATATTTCAAGTTCAACAGATTCCAAATATATTCGAAATTATTGTTTCCATTGGAATCTTATGTTATAGAAGCATCAAACATTCCTTAAACTCGATTTTGAAGGAAATAAAATTAAGCAATTTTTGTTTGCCTATCCCTAAAAGTAGGTATGGCGACCAGAGAAAAGATTACAAATGTTGTATTCCAATTTATTTCTATTCTATATATTCACTAGACTGAAACTAGACTATGGTGGATTTTGTATACCAGTTATTATTTGAAGTTCAGCGGAATAAAGCAATTAAACCAAAAATAGACAACTATTGAACAGTGATCCCATGATTATATAAAAAATTTCTGTGGTGTCAGCGGTCTATGTTATACATGTCAGTGGGTACATGGAATTTTCATAGCAATAGTAAATAGAATTTCATAAATGATTAAACGGGC